>CM044442.1:39678928-39691437 GCA_024363595.1 Xenopus borealis | reverse complement strand
AAGGCAAAACCAACCTATTGGGTTTATTTAATGTTTAAATTATATTCTAGTAGACTTATGGTATGAAGATCCAAATTATGGAAAGATATGTTATTCGGAAAACCCAATGTCCGAAGCATTCTGGGTAACAGGTCCCATACCTTTATCAATCCTCCAGCTGTAGCCTGGGACCATTTATCCCCCCTTTGTGGGCCTACCCTATCCACCTTTCAATCTGATTTTCCCCTACTATTACCTACTCTATATTCTATTATCTACAGTACAGTATGTAGGAAACTGTAAAGAGTTAACAATATCATATAAAATGTGATTAAACATTGTATTATTATCTATTGTCATACATTATCCATTATTGAGCCAGAATGTGCAGCTGTGTAATAGCTTCCATTGTCTTAGTAGTAAGTTTTAAAGGGAAGTGTTGTACCTATTTATCTGATAAACAATATTACTGCTACATGCTGCATTACACATACCACTGACAGCAGCAATCATTCACATGGCAGCTGACAAGGAAGATTAAAAAAAGGATAGAATACAGCAAATTCTAACTAGAAGAGCTGAAATGATTTACCAGCTCATCTTATCAATTCCAGCAAACCCATGGGTCAGTCAGTTGATTGCTATTCTGTGCAACATACTTTCCTTACAATATATGTAGTTTATAGGGGACACAGCAGCCATCATGAGAAACCCATAAACTAACCTTCATCAAATAGAATTAAGAAGAGCAATCATCTATACAAACACAAAAATAAAAGCTTGGACTATGGGAAATGTATGAGCTTAAAGGCTTGTAAGGGACTGATTCTCCTGAAAGTCAATGAAACCATATTTTGACTTGCCTAGTTTGCAAGTAACCCTTAGAATACTTATTCTCATAAAAGCTATGTAAGCTCTGGAGAAATGTCTGTCACTGGTTTGCAGGCCTCAAAACATATGTACAACTTTAGCCAGAAGGCACACTGTAGTGTGGCCATCCTATCATGTTGCTTTAACTCAGGTATCATTACTCGACCATCAAAATACATTATGTCATTTCATGAAAAAGTCACGTAAGGCATACACAATGGTGGTGATATTTTTTAGTTTGGAGAGGTTGAAGTTGGCACACCCATGGATTACCAATTTAAGATTGAACACTTAATGGTGGCTTTTTAATTTCATTTGCAGTGAGGTTTGCACAAGGTGTAGTCAGGTGGGCCCAGGTTAGAACCAAATGTTCAGGAGGCAAAGCCACAAGCAGCAGAGCCAGATAAAAACATTGAGCAGTAGGAAACAGGAATGACCACACTCAGGCAGAAGCAGAGTTGACCTAGAGTTAGTGAGTAAGCTCAGAGCTAGGGATAAATAGGTAGGCTGATGGTAGATTCACCATCACTAGGTTAGTTACATCTAAGCAGAACAAAGCCTACATGAAAATTCAAGGACAATAATGCAGAGACATAGGATACCGCATAACACTGCAGGTTTTTTTTTCCAGCTGCCCGATAAATAACGCAAATAATAAGATCATATATGCACAGACACATATACGGATATTGTAAATAATTATATTTGATTCTAACTTTTATTTATTGAGCCCTGCTGGATGAAGCAGATCAAGTTAAAAGCACACTTTAGGGGGCCATTAACTAACAATCAAATTGTTATTTTTCCCACTAATTACAAAAATGTGTGGTTTTCCGATTTTTTCTAAAAAGTTTTATGAGATGTATTAAGTGTAAAAACCTCTAATGCCAAACTTCACAAAGTAAAAGTTGACAAAGTCCTATAGAAGCCAATGGCAATGTAATGTGTGGTATCCCAAACCCCAGAACAAACTGCAAGGTCCTGGTCTCAGCTCACGCTTCTACCTTTAACAACCACCTTTCATTTCGGTAGGAGCCCTCGACTACTCTTGATGATGCCAGGCCTTGTGAGAGGACCAAGGGGGAGGTTCTGTGCAGGCAAGGGGACAGAAACCTACAGGAAGGATGGGGAACAGAAAGTGCAGACGTGGAACAGGTAGAGACAGTACTAATCAAACAGGGCAGTACAGAATCAGGAGTAGTGATGGGCGAATATAGCCAGTTACGCTTCGCTGAAAAATTCGTGAATTTCCAGCGAATTGGCGAAAAATTTGCGAAACGAGTCGCGGCACGTTTTTGACGCACGTCAACTTCGACGTGTCACGTAGTTTTCTGCGCGTTGCGTAGTTTTCGGCGTGTTGCATCGTTTTCATCGCGTCAAAAAACGAAGCGAATTTTCTAATCACTAATCTGGAGCCAACAACGTAGTCAGGATAAACAGGCTGGAGTCAAAACCAATCAGTAACACGGTACCATGTCAGGATCCAGAAGAGTGGTCAAACAGGCATGGGTCAGTTCACACATCGATACAGCAAGGTCAAAAACAGGCAATAGGAACAGAAAATTCGGACAAGACTCACACCCAGGAATATGGAACATAGACCTAAGTTTTACAATGAGTTTGTGCAGTGTAGAAAAATCTAATGGCTTACACGGATCACTTGTGGCCAGATTGGCAACAGGTTAAACAAATCAAACCTACTTGCAATTACAAGGATAAATGAAGAAATAATAACAAATGACACATATTTTGCTAGTGTTATAACCACACTTGCCTGTTTCACACAGCAGCAGTGCTACATTTAGAAAGCAATTGCTAAAGGCAAAATCATACACTATGTGCTTTGCTTTTCTCTAAGGAACTCCCAAATGCCAGTAACAAGGCAGACAATATAACAACGAAACACAAAATCACATACATTGTGTATCCCAGTCGCCCAGTGCAAGTGCATGAGAGGTAAGCATAGATGGGGTAGTGATGGGAGACTTTATTCGCCAGGGGCGAATTCGCGTGATTCGCTGCTGGTGAATAAATTCGCGAATCACCAGCGAAATTTCACTTGGCGAAAATTCGCCGGAAAAACGAGTCGCGGCGTTGGAAACGCGACGCGCGTCAAAAACGCCCCGCTCGTTTCGCAAATTTTTCGCCAATTCGCGAATTTCTCTGGAAATTCGCGAATTTTCCGGTGAAGCGAATCTCGGGAGATTCGCCCATCACTACAGACGGGGTGCAGGAGGTGGCACCGGGTCTTCTGCCTCTGCAGACATCCCTGCAGTACGTCTGGATTTTGGCTTACACACATTCAATGCAATACTGAATAAGATACTACCCTTTTGAAAATGCTAAATGAAATGTTGTGCTTTTCATTTTTCTTTCATTTTGTCCCAACTCCTAACCACTAGTGTTGTGGGACTTTTGGAGACATTAATCTGCTCTGTTTACATAGAAAGACATTTTGTAATTTTTATACTGTAGCATAATGTACACTGATAATTTGCAGGGATACAGAAGGCACATACTGCTCTGTTTTATAAGTAGCCTGAAAGAGATGGGCCAGTTAGGTTGCCAAAACAGTCCCTACAAATACTACAAAAAGAAACCTCTCAGCAAAAAATGATTTAACCCTATTTCACAATTATTTCTGTGCTCCTTATTAAAAGAACAAACTTAAAGGAGAATGAAGGAAGAGGATTGCTCTCTGTGGTGCTCTCTGTAAGAACCCAGGGCCGGTGGAGATTTCTGCTGATAGAAGCACTGGCCTGGCATGTCAAGTGAGTGAATACAATCCCAAGCCCAAGTATACAGTAAATATATTTTCCTTCTCCTTTAAAGCGATGCTGACACTTATAAACCTTTTTTTATTATGCATCATGTTGATCATTATTTGTTGACAGTTCTGCTTTTGTGATTAATTGTTACTTAAAGTTCCTAAACCTGACTGTTTTGCCAACCTGACTGTCCCTTCTCAACCTGTCAGTTAAGAGTTGCTACTGCTTACAGACTCCTGCATCACAAATATGGCAACCACGTAGGGTTGCCACCTTTTCGTGTGGCTGATCCCGGACAGGGGGGGCGGCCAGTGACGTCAGTGGGCGGGGCTATGATGAAGCGATCACAGATTGGCCAATCGCTGTGTTTCCTTATTTAGAAAAACAGGAAGTAGTGACCCGGGCAGCCCTTCAAAATACCGAGCTGTTCGGGTCAAAACCGGACAGATGGCAACCCTACAACCACCTCATAGTGGAACAAGGGGGATCAGATAACTCAAAAGCATCAGGCAAATACCTTTATGGCAAAATTATAAATGTAAAGACAATGTTATCATAAAATGTTTCATTTCTGGTGTCAGTATCTCTTTAAGGGTTGGGGCAGACGGGCAGATTTGGGGAGATTTAGTCACCTGCCGACTAATTGCTTCTTCTGCGTAGTGACAATCTCTTCCTTCCGTCTGCTTGAATGAAGAATCGCCTGCGCTAATGCACTTGCGGCGCTTCGATTTCCAAGGTCGCCCGAAGTTTCCTCGATTCGGAAATTGAAGCGACATGAGTGCATTAGTGCAGTTGATTCTTCATCCAAGCAGACAGAAGGCAGAGGGCAGGAAGTTCAGACTAGACAATAAGCAAACTTGAGACCACTTATTACATTACCCCCCACAAAAAATAACCTGTGTCAAAAAATAACAGTGGCAAAACTCTTTGAAATGAATCACAGTCAACGTTAATAGATAAGCAACACAAAGTCCAGTAGAACAAACTAAATTTACCAAGCTAATTCAATTCATTAACCCACTGCTACACCAAAGCTAGCAATAAAAACAACAGGTGTCTCAGTACTGTCATACCATGATACCAAGATAAACAACAGGCTGCAGATGGAGCAAAGCTACCATTCTAAAATTGCCTTGCATTTTATTCTATGTGTAAGTTATAATTAAAAATTCGAGCTTGCCATTAGCCTGTCCTTGCAAACAATTATCATTAGTCAGACACCAGAATGAATTTTGCAGCTGCAAAGGAATGGGCAAACACAAGAAAGGGAATGATAACGAGTCTCAGATCTTACTTTAAAAAAACTGTTCTTTAGATAGATTTAAAAGGAAAACTATACCCCCAAATGAATACTTAAGCAACATATACTGTAGTTTATATCATATTACATTGGATATTAAAGGATCTTACAATACTAAAATACATATATTTATATTAGTATTTAAGTTAATATTGGACTTTTACATCTTTTCCCTTGAGCCCCCATTTTATGATATTCTCTATGCTCCTTCAGATCACCTGAACAGAAATACTGCGGCTCTAACTACGACAAGAAGTGAGCTGGCGCTATAGAAATACATGTTAATAATAAAGAAGCAAAAAACTGAACACTGTCCATTAACTGGCTCATGTAACCTAACCGTAATGAGTAAAGATTACCCCGGTGGTTGGCGGGGGCGCCCGCTGCAACTTTGGCAGGGACGCCCTCCATATGCATCCTCCTCAGCTCAGTGCCGGTTCTCCTATGGTGCACGGCTTGCAATTTTCAGTTTTA
This sequence comes from Xenopus borealis, assembly GCA_024363595.1. NCBI lineage: Eukaryota > Metazoa > Chordata > Amphibia > Anura > Pipidae > Xenopus > Xenopus borealis. The sequence goes on along the minus strand of CM044442.1, from coordinate 39,686,046 downwards.
TCCGCCGGCGTGATGATGTCCTCGCGCATTGGCGTGATATTCAAAGGTATTTAAAGGGATTTCAGTATTGAACACATTGCCCATTGTTAGGTACATTTTAGTAGTTCCTGGGTGTTTATTCTTAGTGAATCCTGATTGTCTTTCCTGGTTTTGACCTTTGCCTGCTGACTATTCTGAACTCTCCAATCTAACTCTGCCTGTTTGCTGACTATTCTACTCTCTCCAATCCTGAACCTGGCCTGCCTGATTACTCCAAATTCTCCAATCTGACCTTTTGCCTGTCCAATGACTATTCTACATTCTCCAATCCTGATCCCGACCTGTCTGACTATTCTCTATTCTGCTTGTGCTGGCCGGCCTGCCTGTTCCATGCTGTGTTGTCTGGCCTGTCTTCCAAGTGGCGTTCCTCCATCTAGTATCCTTGGTAAGACAATTGTGCCCCTTTGCTTGTCCAGAACCTTTAGCTTTGCTCCCTTCTTAGTAAGACCTGGCAGCATCCAATTTGCCGAGGGCTCCTGTTATAGGCAGAAGCAAGAGCAAAGACCTGGGAGCCTAGCACTGGTTCTGGATTTAGGGTGCCGACACGAACATGTATGATTTGTTTATTTTGTTTGTGTACACCATGAATTGCAGGATCTCAGGGGGCAGTCCTTAATTCTAAAAATGGCAATTTTCTATTTAGGATTACCCATTGGGACATACTACCCAAAAAAGTATATTATGATGGAAATGGTTTATTTACATGAAGCAGGGTTTTACACATAATCTGTTTTATGCAATATATTTTCATAGAGACCTACATTGTTCGGCAGTATAGTCTTCCTTTAAGGGACAATTTCTGAAGGTGCCATGTTGGTCTTCCTTCTCCACTGGTGGACTGTATCACACAAGTGGAAACCCACTGGCTAACCAGGGGGAGATTTTTGTTCTTCAAGAATCAGGCATAAATGTTTGCACCACTTTCAGTGCCTGTGGAATGGCAATAAGTTTAAACAAGTTGAACCTGCTCCAGAAAATATGAGAGGAGAAAGGTGAATTGTTGACAACTAAACATGATGTTTTTAGCCTGTATTTTGAACTTTACACCTTTTCTCCAATAATAAAAAAGCCCTATGTTATCTCTCACAAGCATACACGTTATCACTTCTGTATAAATGAAAACACTATGCTGTTCAATTTCAGTCTTCTTTACTTAATGGCTAATATATCAGATGTTATATGATGATATATTCCGAGACTGTTGCAGATCCTGATAAGAAATAATGAAGCACAAACACAATCACCACTAGCTGAAGCCGCTTTCTTTTCCTTTATCACACATTGTTTCCTCCATACATCAACTCCATAGAACTAAAGTACCGTAGCAAGATTGCTTGTGACAATGGTCAACATGCTCAACACTTAACTAAAGTGTGAAATTCCATGGTCTGAATAAAACACAAGATAATAGCAGTAAACCCACACCTAGCCCTGCAGCACCTGCATCCAACCCTAACCCAGTGCACTCCCCTGTTTATATACTGTAACTTATATCATGGGTCCCCAACCTTTTTCAAGAATCGGGGGGGAGGGGGTCAGCAGGGGTTGTTGGGGGGTTAGCGTCCAATTTAGGTGAGCTGGCGTCCAATTCGATGCACTGGTGTCCAATTCGTCGCGTCTCGTTAATTGTGGACTAGGCTCCGTGGCGCAGTTCAGAACTGTCCACAGCCCGGCGGTTGGTTACCCCTGTCTTATATCATAAAGTATCTTTGTATGATATAGCAATATTAACACCTGGTATTTATTCTTCCCTATACGTGTTATTTATATAAAGAAAAAAAAGAACTGCCAACCATAGAAAATCGCTTTACTGATAAGCTGTTGATGAACATGACATTGCTACGTGTCTAAGGTGTCCTTCAAAACTGGATCACTCCTCTATTAGACAGTAGAAACTGAGAATGGGGAGAGTAGAAAATGGAAGGAGCAATGTGCCAGAGAGAAAGCCATACAGCAATAAAGTCTACTTCTAGGTGAAGCATACTTGTTTATTTCTTTATTTTCACAAAAAAAAAACATAACATATGGACAGTGCTTTTTATAAATATGTAAAAATGTGATTCATGGAAGCGTTGAAAACATTATTAAACAAATGATGCCAGTATCACTTTGATAAAATAACACAACATACCATAAATCTACACATACTTCTTACTGGTTGATGGCATAAAGAAGCTTATCAAAACTAGCAGTTAACTCTGCTCTTTTTACATTCAGTTCTCAGAATTCATGTCTCAGTAACTCAGTTTCTATGTGACCAGTTGCTGAGTTGGCAAAGTCAATGGCAAATAGTGATGTGGACAGAACTGATTGATCTGAAGCAGTCCAACATGGAGTATTTCTTTTGGGCAACTTTCCAAAATGATACCATTAATCTGATATAATCCAGAAAGTCTGCTACAAAACCCAATAGGATTGTTTGCTTTCAATAAGGATGAATTCTACTTTAGTAAGGATAAGGTAACAAAAAGGAAATAATGATTTGACTAAGATGGCATCTATGGGTCAAATTCACTAAAGCACAAAGCGTCTAACGCTAGCGCTAATTCGACAGCGTGATGTCAATTCGCAACATCGCCAATTTACTAAGTTAGACTCTGGCGAAAATTCGCTAGCGATGTAAATAGACTAGCGCAACTTCGCACCCTTACACCAGGCAAAGTTGCGCACAGACGAAGAGACGTAACTACGCTAATTCACTAAGGTGATCATTTTACTGAACTTGCGCTTGACGTTACTTCGTCAGACCTGGCAAAGTTCAATACAATAGATAGGAGTTTGAAAAAAATTACTTGAAATTTTTTCTAAGTCCCAAAAACGCTGGCGTCTTTTACCTTTTGTAGGGTGATAGTCTGAAAAATAGCGAAAACTTTTTGGGGGGTTACCCTCCTTCCCCCCTACAATTCCTAACATATGGCAACTCAACTATATAGGGGGCACATGTTTAGGGCAATAGGACAACTTTATTTTATTTATTAAAGGTTTCCTGGGCTTGTGTAGTGTAATGTAGTGGCTGTAACATACACCTCTATTATACTTTCAACTTCACGCCATATGCAAATTAGGCATCGCTAGCGTAAATGTGCTTTGCCTGGCGAAGTAACGGTAGCGCTACTTTGCTACCGTTAGCTGCCCTGAGTACAAATTCGCATCTTAGTGAATTTGCAAACGCCGGCGAAGCTGTCGCTAGCGCATTTTCACACTTTAGTGAATTTGCCCCTATGGGAGATGGGCAGTTATGGTATTTAGAAACTTTTCAAGGACAGTGAAATTGGCCAAAGCCATGCTAGTAGTTTAGCATTTGGAGTGTTATGTATTAATAAATTCAGACAACCAGATAGTGCCAACTATCCCTGGGCAACCCAACTGACTACCTCTGCCCTCCTTGTGCAGAAGCACATGCACAGAATAGCGTTTACACCAGGGACGCTCTTGCATGGAAAGCGCACACAGTGTCTAAACCATACTCGCTTCCATAGGTGAGGGACACAAGGGTCAGAACTAAAAGAAAGCAGCAGAAGAGGTGCCCCTCTACCTTTGTGCCCTAGGCAACTGCCTCTTCTACCTACCCTTAGTTCTGGCCCTGGAACCAGATCACATGGGCTTTAGACTAGAAAATTTAGTTTTTACTTAAACCATGACCTAACAATAGGCCTCTCTAAGCAGAAATTAATATTTTTGTAGGGCTGAGTACTCCATAATCATTATTTAAAGAACTAAACCTGAAAAATAAATATGCCTTTTTATTTTATATAGTGAACTTATTGCACCAGCCTAAAGTTTCAGCAATGATCCAGGACTTCAAACTTTTCACAGGGGGTCACCCTCTTGGAAAGTGTCCCTAAGCTCAGTAAGTGACAGCAGCACAGAGCATGTGCAGTGGATCAGCAGAAAAGAAGATGGGGAGCTACTGGGGCATATTTGGAGACACAGATCTTTACTGCTAAAGGGCTGTGGTTGCCTTGGGTTGGTACAGAAGCACAAAACATCATGTACAACATTTTTAGCTATTTCTTTAGTTAGGCTTTAGTTCTCCTTTAAGGTGGTGAAGTGTCGAATTCTATTTTTTTTCAAAGAGACAGTACTTAGAAATAAAAATTTTCGAATTTTGGGCTATTTGATAGTCGAAGTAGCCAAAAATTACTTAGAAATTCAAATTTTAATTTTCACTTCGACCCTTAGTAAATGTGCCCCTTAATGTTGGCAAATCTGTGTGAAGGCTAGATTTGTAAGGTAAATTCATACAAATTCGAATTTTTTAATTTTAATTTTCCCTTCGACCCTTAGTAAATGTGCCCCTTAATGTTGACAAATCTGTGTGAAGGCTAGATTTGTAAGGTAAATTCATACAAATGTAATTTAAAGGAGCATGTAAATAGTTTTAGTTAAATTATATAATTTCTTTCTTACACTACTACTTTGTAAAGTACTGAGAATGATTGTAGCTCATTGTGTCCCTGACCCTGTAAATCTTACCGTGTAAATTGAGATTATGTAACTCTGCCAACAATGTATTTCCTGTGTCTTTACATTTTAAAGAAGGCCCTTTTTATTATCTGCATTTTATTATTTAGTTAATTTAGTCCCTCGCAGCCAAATCATGCCTCATACTGCAGAGTTAATACTCATATTTCATAGATAAGAAATTCAATGGCAAAAAGCACAGTTTATAAATTAATACAGAATGCCATAGAGCTAGAGACTTCTGGATAAGTTGATCTTTCTATAATTTGGACTTTATGTCTACTATTTATATTATAATTTAAACATTCAATAAACCCAATAGGATTGTTTTGCCTCCAATAAGGATGAATGATATCTAAGTTAGGATTGAGTACACGTTAATTATTACACAGAAAAAGAAAATTATTTGTTTAAAACTGAGTCTATGGGAGATTGCCTTTCTATAATTAGGTGCTTTCTGGATAACCAGGTTCTGGACAGTGGGTCCTATAACTGTAGTACATCAAATATCCACTTTTACATCATAGGTGGTAATGTAATAAAGGTGTAACATTTTCTATTGATCTAGTTACCTATAGCATCAAATCAGAAGCATTTACTGGTCACGTCTTTGAAACAACAAATCTGGTTGGCTCCTATTGGTTAGTAGACCTGCCAAACTTTGCATCTTTTATTACATTGTCATGTTGGTCTTTGTCCCCTTCCTGCATCAAGAATCCAATCCAAATGTTTTGGTAGTAGTTAAAACAGACATTAGATAATGGGAAAGAAATAGAATTTGTAATAGCTAACTATTAACCAGCTTTGTGAACATCTACTACTTTCGGAAACCTGAACCCAAAATGACCCCTGTTTCCCACAGGCTGGAGTCAGCTCAAGACTAGATAGATGACTTTTTATCTCCATATCTTTAGCTTCGGAAGTATTTAGAAAATATGAGCATAGTGCAAAGATTTTAAAACTATGCACTTGATGGGCAATGATATTTGTGGGTCTTCCACTGTTCAACCCTGCTCCATTAAAGTGTGTACAACTTTACCCCTAAACCAGCCTAATCCATCCCAATCTGATCTTTACAATTTTACTAAGGATAGAAATAACCATTTCCACTTAAAATTCAATACTAGCATTCTCACTTCTAAGAAACATAATGGAAAAATAGACAGTACCACTAGATAAACTGGAAGCTGTCCCATTGATTTATCATCATTGCAGTCTATTGCTAAGGTTCAAGTGATTGAATGATTTCTGCTAAGCGTATTACCCAAGATGCACAACATTTTTGGCCCTGGACAATTCAACACTGTGGTCAAAACAGACCATAGATTGGGGTAATAAGTTTGTACATTTCATGAGAAGCACTCCACTTCTAGTCAAAGCAATGCTTCAGCTATTAAGGGCATTGACAAATACTGGGATCTTTTACTCTAAGGGCAAGGAACATGCCTCTTACACCTCCATAAGACATCAGAATGTATCTTGGCAGCCTCTATCCAGTTCAAATTGTCAGTAGAGTAGAGTTCTCTTTGTATCCAGATGAATAGGATGGCAAGGATTTTGTTTCCTATCCCACCAAGCAAATGAACATGTAGCATGATTGTGTGGGGAAAATCAATGATTGTAATGTGTTAATGAAAACAATAACTGAAAAACAATTACTGGTGACCTATCACCATATATTATCTTAATAAAGGTGATGTGCTTACTTACTGAAGCTGTGCTTCATCTGAGAAAGAAATTACAAGAAGGAATTGCAAAATGGAGACATGGAATAGAGACAAGATGGTTTTAGTAGAAAATAAAGCTAAAAGGGCTCAGGTAAAAAAGGGAAACAAGAAGCAAAGTATAGTGAAGAATGAAAAAGATATGGAAATTAGAGAAGAGAAAGTACGGAGAATATGTAGAGGAAGACAAATGAAAGAAAAGGAGGGGGGTGCATAAACAAGGAAAACAGAAGTAGAGAGCATAATATAAAAAAGGTTATTAGTCAGTTATTAGTCTTTTGGTAAACAACAAAATTGGGTGACAAACAAAAAAACAACAAACGAAATTTCCAAAACTGTTGCTTTTAAATCCAAATGGTCACTTGAGTATTGTCAGGTATTTCACTTTAAACAAAACTAGTCAGAGAAAGCAGATTTGAATGCATTTCAACTATTCTGAATGCAGTTTCTTTTTAAAAAAAACTACCCATTATTCCTTCTACTTCTTGATATACATAATTTATATAAGTTAGCTACTCAATGTAGAAGCCACTATTAGAAGAAGATACAGCATCTTCATATTTGTCTACCGGCTGAATCGCCCTATGCGAAGATTTTTTCTTTCATACATAATTTAGCTACTGTTGCTCTTTACAAGAGTGCAACTGGATGTCCCTAAACAATATTGCCACCCTTGTGGGAAGCCAAGCTATTTACCCTTCCAGAGCAACATACTATTAAACCAGATAAAAAGAAATAGCAGTTACAGTACTTCCCCAAGTAATATTAAATTAAAAAGATTAAATCTGAAAACAGTTGCCTCTGGACAGAATCTTAAAAGGCAACTCCAACTTAGAAAACAAAATTTGATAAAGAGGCCCACATAGTTACATAGTTAAATTGGGTTGAAAA
>CM044442.1:39552919-39600942 GCA_024363595.1 Xenopus borealis | reverse complement strand
GCTCTTTACTCCACTGTGGTGATTGTTCTATTGCTCTGCTGTTCATTAAATGCTGTTTTGGTTAAGCATAAAGAATCACTGGCGCCCAACTTATTGTGCTTAACTATATCCTTCCTCCACCCCGCTGCGAGGGCTCATCCCTGAGAAAGAGAGTTTCATTCGTGGTGTAATACCATTTGAAAGTAGCTATAACTGATACCTGTCACAGCAGTTTACTATAGCGCTACATGTGCAACATTAATGTAATAGATGTAAAGGGGGGTGTAATAAAAGTCACAAAGAGCAAAACAATTTGCACAAAAAAGAATATTTACTTTCCCACTGCGAGCAAGTGCTAGAGTACCAAACTGCCATTCTTCAAATTACTTTTTTTTTTTTTTTTGCACACGATGCGGTTCATTTGTTAATAACCCCTAATGTTTTGTGGGTTTTTTATGTAATTTCTTCATATTTTTTATTTGCTTTTTACAGCATCTTATATTCTACATTGGTACAAATATGAAATATGATAAATATTAATGGCAGGTGTCTAAGCAGTTTTACTCTTACTTTGAATAATATTACAAAACAATGTGGCAGGTTGAGACCCCCACATTATTTTAATGGGCAATAATTATTAATATATATATATATATATATTTATATTTTTCCTTGTAAAGAGAAATATCTGAATATAAATACTCCCCTGTACTAAGCAATAGTCTGCATTTCTTTAATGCACTGTGTTTCTGGATCCATTTTAAACTGGAGCTTTCACTGGTTCAGGAATTGTGCCAGCAATCTTAATGCTAATGAGACATCTCATTTAGTCCCAGATCAACTTTCCTGCAACCGAGACTATATTTTTTAAAGTCTTGACCCTAATAACAAATGACATCCCGTCCTTATTCTGCCTCTCTTGCTATATTAAGCTGTCTGTTTTCCTCCTATTACTTTTGCACTTTCTGTTTCCAAACACAGAATTCACCATCACAAGCTATAACTCAAGCTATTCCAAAACAATAGCTGTTAATGTCCTTATTTGTATGTGGACTTTAACTACAATGATATATACTCATCCATATCAATAAGTTAAATTAAAATTACATTTTGTGCATACATCTCTTACAAATGCCCTTTTCAATAATACAGGGGCTATTTTTCCATATATTGCTCTGTATTCAAGGTGGCCATCTATGTCACAGTCATCCGTGGTCTGGCCAGTCTTACACTCACTTTCATCTGATGCATTATAATTACACATTTTACAGGAACTATGTTATAGCTATAACATGCATTTCCAAGGTTAAATTTACAACTGGTTGCTCTTTTTATTGGGCTCACCTTACAGATATTGGGCATATAAGAATAATGTTCCATTGTAAATACAGTGTATGCAGGAGCAGTGTCCTGGTTTTACTGTTGTCTCACAATTTTGTGTGTCTGCCTCATTTTTTTCTAATATGCTTTGCTCATTGACAAGTGTTATTACTTCTGTGTCACTAAAAATGCATTAAAAAATATTGCAACCTTCTTGTTATTGTTAAATTATGTGCATAAGATTTGCATAATCCCTTGATGAAACTCATCTTGAAATACATCTACTCTGGATAGAAAATAGACTTGCTAGAAAAAGCATGGCACACTTGGTAAATCAGTACAATATTGTTTAAAAATGCACATTGTCAAAAGATTTATAATATGAAATAGGTTAATTCCATTGAATGTATGAAAGCCATTATAACTGATTCAGATGAAGGCACTGTCAAAACTGAGAAATATATTTAAATACTTATTTTATGAAGCATTTTTCAGCAATGATATTGAGAATATATTTCCTTTCTTAAAGGGCACCATTCGTCTGTAGATTTTCCCCCTACTGGAGATGAGGGTACTCCCACACACTCTGATTGGAAACAATGGTTTTTTAAAATACCCCCTAAGCCAACCATACAAGGAGCTCCTGGTACAGACAACCATGTTCAGACTCAATAGCTGGAAAACTTTGCTTAGGGTCAAACCGGGTCTGGAAAAAATTCAGAAAATGCACAGACCATGGTTGTGCCAGTTTCATTCATTACTAATCACTGCCCATGCATATCCATGTCCCTAAGCAAGGTCCATTCTTTATATAATGTAGCCCAAGTCTAAGAAGCCCTTTGCTAACAACTGAATTGGTTTTCCTATATTTCTTAAAATCTCTATGAATTCCAAATGTATTAAGTGAACACAAAGTGAAAAAACACAAAACCTTTAATGCCAAAATTAGCCAAATAAAAGTTGTTCTAGGTGATATAGAAGTCACTTTTAATCAATTTGGACTTTTAGAGGTTTTCTGGGTTCACTAGCAATTGTCTGAAAAACTCTTACTTTTAGAGGTTTTCAAAGTTTTAATATTTTTTAGCTCATCATTCAGCACTTTTTTCCATTTGCACTTTTTATATTGGAATCTTTCAATAAATTCAATGACATTTAGGGGCAGATTTACTATTGCTCAAATTCGAGGGTGAATTTACCCACAAATTCGACGACAATTCAATCGATTGAAAAAATCGTTCAAATCCAACGATACCAACGATTTTAACCATTCGATCAAATTTTTTTAATTCGATCTAAAAAAGTTTAAAAAACCCTATGGGAGCTTCCCATAGGGTTTAATAGCAATTCAGTAGGTTTAATCTGGCAAACTAGGCAGTCGAATAAATGAATTAATTTAAAGGGCAAGTAATTCGACTGACGAATATTTGAATAGAATTTTATTGGAATTATTCAAATCATTTGATTCGATCGAATTTTCAAATTTCAATGGTCGAAGTGGCCTTCAAAAATATTCGAAAATTTGAATTCTAATCTTTTTGAAAATTCGATCGAATTTCAAATCATTCATGTGAATTTGATAAATCTGCCCCTTAGAGTTTGTGAGTTTAATTTGGTTTCAAAAAACTCTAAAAAACACTCAAATCTGACAATAATAAATGAGCCTCCATATGTCTCATGCAGTTACTTTGGTTCCATCATCACTGCCAGCTATATATATACATAGTAAGAATATTTTCTTTCTTATTAGGACAAGGAGACATTATCAGTTTAATGCTAAATCATTTACACAAGGGTGTGCTCCCTTTAAGATTTTAACCTGCCCTCACACCAATCAATCTGTAATTACTTTTTATGCTGGAAAGCTGTTAAGAAAGAAAATGTTTGCATCACATTTCCTAATTTTATATGCAGTTTTCTTTTCATGAGAAAGACAAGCTCTATTAGTAAGAATGAGCAAAGCACAATTATTATTATTAACATGTATTTCTATAGCATTAATATTTATCGACACATCAGCTGCATTATAACTTGTTTCTCAAAAGGATAATAAAATAATAAATAGCAGTGACACACTCATAAGCATAACAATAGAACACCTAATGCATCATATCTCAAAAATTATAAAGAGAGCCAATGAATAAAAAAAGAGAGAAGAGAGAAATAAGTTATTATGGACAAATAAGACTTAGCTGGTAATTGATTATGACCTGGATATACCGTCACAATTTATTGTGGGCTATGTGTGGTCCAGGTTGGAGATAAACAGAGAAATGTATAAATGAAAAGAAGAAAGAAATGGGTCAAAAAGTAGCTGCCAAAGAGTAGATGTGCAAATCCCAATCCTGTTTAACCACTACATGCTCGTATATGATAGCTCTGGAGCCTTGAAAAAGACTTGCTGTATCATATAATAGAATCATGTAATAAAAGGTGCATTTTTTTTAAGTCTAGTTACCTATAGCAATAATGAGCAGATATTCTTAAATAAATTAATATATGTATTGCATAAACACCTTAAAAGGGGTGATTCACCTTTAAGTTAACCTTTAGTATGTTATAGGATGGCCAGTTCTAAGCCACTTTACCTTTGGTCTTCATTTTAATTTTGTTTAGTTTTTTAATTATTTGCCTTCTTTTTCTGATCCTTTCTAGCTTTCAGATGTGGGAGGGTTCACTCTAAATGGGGTGGGGCATCTAAAAACAAATGCTCTGTAAGGTTACAAAAGTATAATTATTCTCAAATCATGGTTGCCAGGGAAATTTGGACCCTAGCAAATAGATTGCAAACTGGAGAGCTGCTGAATTAAAAGCTGAATAATGTAAAAACCACAAACAATAAAACATGAAAACCAAACTGCAAATTGTCTCAGAATATCAGTCTCTAACAGAGCCAGGCACACCCGGCCAGGCTCCCTAAGCAACTTGTCTGGTCACGGCGCCAGGCAACTTTTCGCTATGGCGAACTGTTGTTACTCTGCAAATTCACTAAGATGCAAATTTTACCAAACGTTACCTCTTTCGCCAGAGTTTACTTCTCCACCTCAGAGCAGGTGAACTGATAAAGTGAAGCTACATTCTACTCAAGTCAGTGAGATCATATCTTGTATGCCGGAAATGCATTAAAGTTTGGAAAAAAAAGCTGGCTATTTTTCTTTTTTTAGAGTGGGATTGCCTTCAAAAGCGCAAACATGTCTAAGGGCATTAGAGGATCTTTTCTGTCTTTATAATGGCTCATTGTACATGTGTTTAAACAAGTGGCCACTGCAAGCATTTGCACCAACAAAACTAATAAAGACACCCATACAACTTTTATGTAACTCCCCTATTCAAATTAACCTAAGCGCAAAAGTGCTAGTGAAGTTTCACTAGGCAATGAAACGCAACTTCACATTTTAGTGAATTCACATAGTGCTAAAAAATTTGAGCCTGGAGAAGTGGTGCAGAGTGTGGCGAACTGGTCCCTTTAGTGAATTTGCCCCCAAGAGTTCCAACCAATAAAAGAACCAATGCCAATGGATATAGAATAAATGGGGGTGAAGATATAAGCAATAGGTCACCAATGTAAGAAATGCAGAATATCAACAAAAGCATTGCACATGAACTTGAAAAATAACTAATGGAATCACTGTGCATACAAACAGATACAGCACAAAATCACAGGGACAATAACGATTGGAATATAAAGTTAAGTATAAAGTGTAGACACTTTTCTGTTTTCAGTAACAATGTGTACACATTTAATTTTGGACATAATTAATTTATATAACACAGGAGAGGCCTGATTTTGAGCTCAAATTTAAATTTAACCCATGAAGTGTATATTACTGTATGTATGTATGTATTTATTTACGTGGCACTGACCAGCAAATATGTGCAAACCAGGTGTTTTGAAAGATTTTCAAAGCAACGGAGTAGCAAGTGTTGGAAATCCTTGTATAAATGCAATGGTTTTTAATTATCAACAAATAGATGGACTGCTTAATCAAATGAAATCAATGGCTGGGTGTTTTCTGTGATAAGTTAATTTTCACTTTGTCAATAATTCAATAAAATATGTAGGTTACTATTCACTAAACCCAAAGAGGCTAACTTGCAAAACAGAAGTGTCAAAAAAATCCATTGGAGGCTATAATAAAACATTTAGCCTTAGCCATAGATTTAAGCCGCTTAAATAAACACTTTCATCAGATCAATTATTCAAAGCCATATATTTTTGATTAGTTTATAGTTATATTTGTGTCTATAATGCCTCCTAGCTGACTCCAGGGAAGTGACAAGTTGTTCTGTAATCAGACAGAAAACGCACAGCTAGAAAATATCAGAAAAGCTCTATTAACTTGGATCTGTGTATAATATTGAACTGAGTTTTTCAGCCTGGCCGTTTTTCTGTTTGACAGTATTTGCAGAGATTTCAAACTTATGAATTACCAAGGGGCTGATATTATTACATTATTCCCTGGAAATAGCATAAAGACCTGGGCCTAGGGCAGCACAATCTTAGCACTGCATGCCGCTGAGCCAAATTCGTTTTTGTTTTTGAGGTTTTTTTTCAGAGCACTGGGGAAGAGGTGAGCAGGAGTTTTGACAGTTCTTTATAGGAGAACTAAAACCTAAAAATTAATAGGGCTAAAAATGCCATGTTTTATATACCGAACTTATTGCACCAGCCTAAAGTTTCAGCTTCTCAATGAAGCAATGATCCAGGACGTCAAACTTGTCACAGAGGGTCACCATCTTGGAAAGTGTCTGTGACACTCACATGCTGAGTGGGCTCTAAACAGCTGTTGAGAAGCTAAGCTTAGGGGCCGTCACAAATTATCAAACAGAAAATGAGGTTGCCCTGAAATATAAACTGATGCTACAGGGCTGATTAATAAATTATGATGCTAATTGCACTGTACTGCCATGAAGTAATTATCTTTATTAATGACTAATCAGCCTTATATTGGGACATTTCTATTCTATGTGTTCTGTATATTTTGAGTCGGCCCCTAAGCTCAGTAACTGACATCAGCACAGAGCATGTGAATCAGCTACTGGGGCATCTTTGGAGACACAGATCTTCCCTGCTAAAGGCCTTTATTTGTTTTGGGCTGGTACAGGAACCCAAAACATAATGTACAACATTGCTAGCCTACTTCTATTTTAACTTTCCTTTTCTTTTAAATCTCCCACCTGCCTATTCCCCATTGTTCTGGGGCAAAGGAGGAAAGATTGTGCATACACAAGCAATGCAGGGGCATCTAGCAAGAGGAGAGCATGCGCACAAATAAGGCAAAACTTCTCATGCATACAGGGGTGGTGGGAGGTGTATGGAGATGTATTGTAAATCCAGGTCTGGCTATTTAAATAAAAATAACATGTTAGATGATAATAATACATTATTATTAATAATAAAATGTATAGACCACATTCAAACATTAGAATTTTGAAGAACAACATGTAGCACACCCATAGGTGGGCCTGAGATGTGGGCCTGAGATACCCTTAAGGCCCCCCATACATGGCCCAATAAAAGCTGCTGACAGACCGAGTTGGCAGCTTATTGGCCTCTATGTGGGGCCATCCGATGGGCTTCACTGATAGATATGTAGCCGAAAGTCGGGCAAATCTCGATTGGGCAGGTTGAAAAATCCTGTTGGATTGCAGCCGCATCTGTGCATGTAGGCAGGTCTGCGCCAGTTTCGGATGCATTGTGATCCAATCGTTGGGCCCTAGTGCCGGTGATCGGATTCGCCCGATATTGCCCGCTTCAAGTGAGCATATCAGGAGAGCCAAACGAGCAGATGTCTGTGTCTATGGCCACCTTTAGGCTCCCTGCAGGTCTGTAGAGGCTCCTTTAAGCACCTTACCCTCAGGTGGATCCTGGGTGTCTCCTGGTGCACTGATCAATTGGGCTGAAAGTAACAGCAGTCCAGGGTGACTGATTCAAACAATTAACATCTTTATTGGACAATGGCAGATGATATGGCTCACAGCACTGAGGCAGTATATCTCTTCAAATAGAATTACAGCATACAGTGGAAAACCTTCACACATTCAAATATTACTTGTAGATCCCTCTCAGGGAGTAGTGCAGCCTGTCTTGGTGATTTCTCCCTGCACCTGAGCTCACCCACTTGTTTCCCTGTTTGGCAGCTTGATCACTGCAAGGGTTATAACCCCAACTACTATCCTTGTTGGAGCCAGAGAGCTGCTCACTAAAGTAATCTGCCACTATCTTTTGTTCCTAGAGCGACTATAATGTAAACTCCTTCCACTAAATAAACTTTCCCTCAATTGGGACCTGATACTGTCCAGACCCACTCCTGTACCCACCTCACCACAAGGTGGCATCCAGGAAGAGTCCTGAGCATATGTGTGCTTTCCCTTTTAAACCTTTAAACACTTACTGACACCTACTGGACAAATACAGTGGGGGTTGCCTGGGACATACTAGCTGCCTGGGTAAATCAAATGACCACTAAGGTTTTCAAATACCAGGGGACACTACCAGAGTAAAACCAAAAACCACTACCAAAACCTCACTTTCTCTACAAACACATTTCCAATCCACTGCCATTAATGAAATGAAAGAGGAGTACCATGGGGTTTCTATGTGCTGTATATTTTTATCTACCCTATGTTTTGGCAAACCTTACACTAGATATTGCAGGTGCAAAGCTCACCAGACTCCAGACAAATGTCCATTGAGTCCTAATGGGCCTCGTTTTGCAAACCTAAGTGCTCTTGCACTTGGTGCTGGGTATCTCTGTAAATTGCCCAATAATGTTAACAATATTTATCTTTAGCAGATGTATTTATTTCCCAAAAACTTGATTTGCCTTGGAGCATGTCCGTTATTGTAGTTTGGGAAGTGGAATAAATTAAACGTTCTCTTTTCTCTGCTCTCTTTTAGAAAAGTTTAAATCCCCAGTCACATCCAAATGTTCATTGATTTTCTGTTTTTGACTCGCAGTGAACAATGTAATTCAACGGATTCCTGTGGGCAACAAAAGTTCCAATGGAATAACATGTTTTTTCCCAGACAATATTTTGATGCTGCATAACAACAGATTAAAGAAATGATGCTATCCCCAAAGGAAAATGCTTCACCCTTTTCGTTGCCTTGTCATTAGCTCTCCTTGTAATGTACGTTGCTGTATTATGTTTCTACTGTGGCTCATCAAAGCTTAATCTTCACTGCATTATTACAAAAGGAGATGTGCCCAGAATACGAACATTGCTTTCACAGCATTATGCAAGTTAATACACCTGAGCATAATGCTAGGTATTCAAAAGTGTCTAGCATTGTGTTCCATTGAAAAGGAATTTATTCAAAGTTTTTTTGCACTGCATTTTGTTTCTTTTTGAAGCTACACAGTATTCCTAAAAGAACGGCTATAATAGCTCTGAGCTAGGAACTGGATTTAACCTTTTTTCTCTGCCTCGATTTTATTATTTTAAAATCACTGAATAATTTGTTTTCTTTCTCCTTTTTTCTGTCTTGAAAAAATACAAAGAACGCTTTAGGCTGAATATATTAACTTCGATTTTATTTGTTGATATGTTTATTCATTCATTATTAATACTGCAGAATGATGCCAAAGAAACTTAGGATTGCAGACTATATTCATTTATTGTGTACTGGTGTTTTACAGTTTTTATACAGTGGTTTCAAATACTATGTTATATCATGCCATTAACTGGACAAGAACAATTAATTTTTTGTAATTGTATCTATGGAATATAAATATGGGTTATTGTAAACTAGGATATTAGAAGTCACTAAACAATTTTTGCAACCAGAGAAGTGAATGTGGCCACAAGTCAAGAATATTAACAGAGGTACATTATTTCTAACTCAAGTGACATCACTCTAGTAGATCTAAATCACTATTCACTGAGTGACATCAGCAAGCAACATTTATAAGCATAAATTTTGCAGGTGGTCTGTGTATTATACAAATTTCATGCTTTATTTTTTCCATACACAAACGCACAATGTATTTCCACTTAGCGAAAGCCCTACCTGATGAAAGAGGGTCGCATGTAGCCAATGCTCTATCATCGATAGTTGGTTTTGGTCTAGATCAGCCAAAAAGGGGTTACAGACACATGAAGGGTAAGTGATAAGGAGGAGCAGAGAGTACAGTGAGGAATAACACCGGGATTTGTGGCAAGGTCACAAATGCCTGGGCCTAGGGTTGCGCAAATTAAGGGGTGTCATACGGCTCAGCTGCTTCTGAAGGTTGGTCATGTGTAGGTCACTGGGGTCTAGGGGCAAAGGAAATCTCTGTACATCCTGTCCCCTGTGTGCCCAATCCTGGGGGGGGTTAAAGGATACCAGCCTTAGGAGCCTGGAAGCCAAATCTAACACTAGCTCTTCAAAGTAGGCGTCCCGAACTCAAGCTTGCATGCAATTGTTGCTTTCGAATGTTACACTGTAATCAAATAGGTTGGATTTGCTTTTAGAGCTAGAAAAAAAAATGAAATATTTTTGTATCTTGGTACCTTTACCGCATATTTTCTAGTATCCTTTAATGTTAAAGGAGACGTAAAGTTTTACTAAAGCAGTAGTCTGCAAATGCAAAACATTATGTTTTGTGCTTCTGTACCAGCCCAAAGCAACCACAGCCCTTTAGCAGTAAAACTCTGTGTCTCCAAAGATGCCCCAGTAACTTCCATCTTCTTCTTCTGATTCTGCTCTGTGCTGCTGTCACTTACTGAGCTTACGGAATTACTCACAATATACAGTACACATAAAATATAAATGGCACAGTATAAGAATGATTAGTAATTAATACATCGAATTACTACATGGCAGCACAGTAACCAATGCAAGCAGCATCAGAATTTAATAATCAGCCCTGTAGCATCAGCTTATATTACAGACCAACCTCATTTTATGCTTGATAATTTGCAACAACCCCTAAGCTTAGCTTCTCAACAGCCCACTGAGCATGTGAGTGCAAAAGATACTTTCCAAGAAGGTGACACCCTTTGACAAGTTTGAACTCCTACATCATTACTGCTATCGAGAAGCTGAAACTTTGGTGCAATAAGTTCAGAATATAAAATATGGCTTTTTCTAGCCATATTCATTTTTAAAGTTTAGTTTTCCTGTTCCTGTTCCTGTTTTCTCAAATATATATTTTGCATCAAGCTTTCATGTTATAATATATAAAGCTAAAATATTTTCATTTGACAGTTGCCCTAAATGTCAGTTGGTTGTTGCAGATTTTCTCCATATAACATAACGATACCCCATACCCTTCTGGAAGTTTGTGGTCACTACAATTCAAAATCTTCAATTCAAACCACTCAGAAAATATATGTTTGGGGGTTTATAACACGTCTCTTCTGACATCTATCAGGGAATCTTTCTTTCTTGCTGCCCTCATTTGGCTCTCTGACTCTCCCTACTATTGGTATATGAAAGACTCTCCTAACATTGGTTACATTGGTCAATCTGGTCTGTATTCAAAGGGGTATACCAGATAAATTTGATTGTGTTTGGCAATGTTGGCCAGACATTTAATTAGATCAGGGAGCAGACCAAAGAAAAGAAAATAGTAAGAAAAAACATTTTTGTAAATTATCTAAATTATTCAAATTTATAAAGTTTAATTTTATATGAGGTTTCTACTGGTATGACTCAGAGCAGTCTCAGTAACACGTGCTATAATTAATTGGGTAAAGTAATGGTGTAGATCCCTGGAATCTATAAACCACACTAATATATTAGAACTGAACAATTCTGGTCTCCAGATACAAAATCTTCCCTCTGGCTTATTTTTTTTCCAGGCTGTTAATGTGTTTTTAAGATGATAGCCAACAGACGTTCATGTTGTGAGATTTGGTTGCCCTGCTGAAAAAATACAGAAAGCTTTACAAATGTTATGAGCTAAATAGTGAGTTGTAATGTGAAAGTGGCTTCTGGGTTTATTTTAGTAGCAGCTGTAAAGATATTTAACAAAGGGTTAGTTCTTCTATAACCAAAACCATATTTACCGAACATAAAACAATCCATAAAGATATCGGGGCTCATTTATCAACACTGGGCAAATTTACTAATAGTTACCTATTAGCTTTTTTAAGCCAGCTGCAAGTACAACAATGAATGCAGCAATCTGATTGGTTGCTATGGGTAACTGCCCATGGGCAAATTTGCCCAGTGTTGATAAATAACCCCCAATTGTGTGGTGGCATTCAGCATTCTGCCTTTTTATTTTTTTGTTAAACAAACCATGACAATGTATACCAAAAGCCTTGCCTCTACTGTATATGTGCTCTGGGCTTTATTCTATCTCTGATGGTAGTAAAACTATATAATCTAAAAAATGCGATTTTGGATTGCAAGTTCTTCTGTGGATGTTAATGTATTTTATTACCAATATTTGCAAAGGACTAGAAGTTATAGCTTCTTGTTCATCTGATTTAGCGTACTTGGTCAGGTCCTTGCATGATCTTTGTTCAGTTAAGCAATGTCCACTTTGTGACTTGCGCAACTTTGCACCCTTACGAAGGATCGTAATTACGCAAATTCACTAAGATCAAAATTTTCCTGAACGTTACCACTTACACTAGACTTTACTTCAATACAAGTTCAGTACAATAGATAGGAGTTTGAAAAAAAAATTACAAATTTTTCTAAGTCCCAAAAAAATGCTGGCGTGTTTTATCCTTGTAGGGTGATAGTCTGAAAAAGATCGATTTTTATTTGGGGGGGTTACCCTCCTTCCCCCCTACATTTCCTAACATACGACAACACAAATATACAGGGGGCACATGTAGGGCAATAGGACAACTTTATTTTATTGATTTATTTATTTATTGATTTCCTGGGCTTGTGTAGTGGAATGTAGTGGCTGCAACATATACTTCTATCATACGCTTAAGTTCCCGCCTTATGCAAATTAGGCATCGCTAGCGTAACTGCGCTTTGCCTGGCGAACGAACGGTAGTGCTACTTCGCCCTGAGCGCAAATTCGCATCTTACTGAATTTGCGTAGTGCTGGCGAAAATTTGCCTGGTCAAGTGCGGTGAACGCTAGTGAAGCCAACGCTAGCGAATTTTTGCATCTTAGTAAATTTCCCCCTATAAATCGCATGCATTCCCCTAGATAACCACCTGCCATAACTATGTTTGTGGCTCCAATGGGCCCCAAGCGGGTGGGGGCCCTGGTGCAATTGTACCACCTGCACCCCTGGTAGTTGCGCCACTGGGTCTGCTGTACAACAATGCCTCCTCCTCAGCCACTTTTCAACCTCAAAATTTGGGAACAAACAGCTGCAGGCATCTGCAGAGGAGATAACAGGCAGGGAGAGAGGGTAGAAGGAGCTGGTCAGCTTGCTGGGCCCCTGTGAATATTTTTCTGCACAGTGTGGATGCTGGTAATCGGTAATTATGCTATTGTTCTAGTTTATATGTTTTTATGTTCACCCAGCGAATGGCTCAGTTATCATCACTTCTACTTACTGAATAGCAGTCTAGGCAGGGTCAGACTGGGCTGGTGGAACCCCGGAAAAAAAACAGTGGGCAATGGCCCCCGTGGGCCCGGCCGGCCAAAATCTGCTTCCACTTGCCTGGCTCTACCTCTGTGGAGCAGGTGTGTGCGGGCCCCTAAGATGGCAGCCCTGGTGGGCCCAGACCCCCCAGTCTGACACTGAATCCAGGGATTGGTGGCATGAAATCATTGGCCAGAATATAATTGTAAACATCGTAACAGGTACTACTACCATTTAACAGTACTTTAAAATGATCACTGCAGGACAAAGATGTTTGCATCTTACAATACTTAAATCTAACATTGTTTAGACTATCGACGCATGATTTCCTAAATTAAACTATCTGGCAGTTAATTACCATTTCAGTCAATTCAGCATTGTGTTAACAGAGTGGAAAAAAGATCTTAATTATATTGCTTTGTAACTATTCATCAATATAATTGCATTACTTAATTGTGCAAGTTGCCCACATCTTTAAGCTTGGTTTTGTTTTCTCTAGTAATCTATAGCTTTTTAATAATACTAAACGCATTTTAATGTTCCCACTAAACCTGCCCTCATTACCATAAGGATTTGGTTTTTTTCTGTTCATTGGTTCACTTGGCAATAAATAGTTGGTTATTTTTAAAAAAAATAAAACCGATATATATTTTTTTCTTGTAAATTTGTAAAATTCATGTGGCTAATTTAAAACACCAGTTTATGTTTCAGTCATGAATACATCCAATGTTTGAATATTTAAGAAAAAAGCAAGTTAAAGGATTGTTAATGAGTCAGCGTAATAAAGTTCTCCCCCATCTGTCCAAAGTCAGCAGCCCACTAATGCAACAGTTAAAGGTTAAGAGAATTAAAGGGTTTCTAAACCCTACTGTACTCCTCTCTCTTTTTTGTTGCTGAACTACAAAACCCAAGGTTTAGATGTTGCCACTTGGATTTGTGTGTTAAATGCATCATGACTCAGGGCTAATTGAAGAAACTGTGTTGTCTAAAGTTATCTTAACTCATTTAATGCATTTAACCTTTTCATTAGCATACCAAAGCTCCATTGTTTTCAATGGTGAACTCTTTAATTGGATGGGATGCTGTGACAATATTCTGTGATTAAAATGGGATAAATGAGTAAAGTTATTCTGTGTCAAATGCACAATCCAAAGTGGCTTCATCTGTACTTTAACATATTATCAAGGCATGGGAAAGCCCGTGTCAAGATTGCCTGCCCGGTTTTCTAAACAATGAAACTGGGCAGGGTCCCCCTTGATTCACATGGTGTTCAGCCAATCACTGATCACCACATCATAGCCCTGCCCCCAAAATGGAACTGCCCATGTTGTCACTGCCCATGTCCATTGCCTCACTGACCTGCCCTTGTGACATCACCGGCAAGCCGCCATGCCCCAGGTCCTGGGCCAGTAAAAAGCGGCACCCCTATTCCAAACTATCATGGGCCTAATTAATGCAAGAGGATCATCTAGGGTTGACCCCCTTCCTAGCCAGTAAAATACCAGCTGTGGCCGGGTATTCATGTCCAATATCCACCAACTGTATGATCACAAAACAAAAATACAGCAAAGAGAGGACCCAAATAACACTAGCCTAGCATTTGTAAGACAAGCTTTACAATATGTTCAAACTACTACCATTCCTAACATTCAAAATTTCAAATTTGTAGGTAAATACAGTCATTAAATGTTTACTGCCTAATATTTCCTACCTCTGTAGTCTACAATCCTATGATTCAACATTCTACTTCATTTATCTTTTCCATTATTTTCATTTCTGTAAGACTGTTTGTTCTCCGAAGTAAGGTCCATGTTATTGCCTCTGCGCTTCCATCTAGGTTTCACAGTGTATTTTATTAAATGCTGTAAGTAGCAATATGTTATCATTGTGAATAAGGGAAACAATCAATTGCAATACTACATCGTTGACTGGCTGTCAAGTTAGCCGACAAATACAAACAAGCAGAAAAAAAAAGAGAAACACAAAATTAATAAAAATCAAAGCTGAGACAAAACTGAGCAGGGACACCATTAGCACAAGCTACATCAATGTACAGAAGATAAGTGTCCCCAGTGCTCCATACTCAGTAATTGGCAGATATCCTTTAACAAATGCTCAGAGAAAAAAGAGATGCAGAAACTGTTGCAGAAACTCAGTATGGTATTGGATCAATAAGAGACATTTAGATGCCGATCAAAGTCAGTATTGCAAGTGTAAAATGGGGAAAAAGCTAATTTGAAGTGAGGAACCACAAAATCAATAGCAAATATGTAAAAAATAAAATAAAACATGTTTGTTATAGTTGAAATTGGCAATAAGTTGTATGTTTTAAAGGAATTCTTCAGTATAAAAGTAAAAACTGGGTAAATAGATAGGCTGTGCAAAGTAAAAAAAAGGTTTTCAATATAGTTAGTTAGCCAAAAATGTAATGTATAAAGGCCAGAACACTACTTCCTGCTTTGTAACTCTCTTGGTTTCCACTGATCTGAGCTGAATGCTGAGGATCAATTGCTAACTCACTGAACAGTTATGTCGTGTAAGCAGGAGATGCAGGTGGAGGTGGTCGCAATGCCTTTTGGGAATGGTCCGTGGAGTTCCATGGCTCCCAGGTCGATTAATAGACTGGTAATGTAATGTCACTCACAATCTCCATAGAGAGAATGAGGATTGAAAAGCCAATAATTGTTTTATTCCCTGTCTGACAACTTCAAATCCTGCAAACTTAGTATCACCCCTGGGTTTTACATAGTGAGTGTAACCTCTCATTTAATGCTAGGCCTTGACCGTAACAGGTCCATTTGTGAAAATCCTAAGATTAGTGAAAGTATTTTTTCTTTATATTATGCCAGTTGACTATGGTGAATATGTTCTAATGTTCTAATCAATGGTCAGAAAAGGCAAAGGGAAACAACCAACAACAAAAGGCCATAGACTAAAGATTGTCAATGCAAGAGAGTCAGGGGTGGTCAGGAACAGAAATCATGGAGGGAGCTTCACGAGTTCTATCTGCTCCCCCCTTGTTCCAAGTTTCAAATGCACAATACATAGTGAATAAAGTACCCCCTCTTGTAAAATATAGGGATATTATAAGTTACCTCAGAGTTTCATGGAACTCTGAGGTAACTTATAATATCCTCATATTCTGCAACTGGGGGTACTTTATTTATTATAATACACAAGGTTCAGTGAGTCATGTGACAGAAATGACATCAGAACTCACCGTTTATAACTGATGACATCAGAACTCACCATTTATAAAGATACTAGACATTAAGCCCGTTAAATTAACGGGCACTAGAACATATGTAGTCAAACATTTACTGTATAAAAACAGAATTGTTCTAGGCGAATTTTCGCCTGCGCTACGCAAATTCACTAACGTGCGAACGGTAACGTATTTACGTTTTTCAGACTATCACCCACAATGGTAAAACATGCCACAGCGTAAGGGTGCGAAGTTGCGCGTCTATCTACTTCGCTAGCGTAAATTCGCCAGAGGCGGTCCGTGGGGCACATCTGCAGTAGCGCAATTCCACACACACAGGGACTGGACGCAGAGACACTTGAACTTTACATTAAGCCCGTTAAATTAACGGGCGCTAGAACATATGTAGTCAAATATTTATAAAAACAGAATTGTTGTAGGCAAATTTTCGCCTGCGCTACGCAAATTCACTAACGTGCTAATTTACGCTCTGGTCGGCGAACAATAATGTATTAACGTTTTTCAGACTATCACCCACAATGGTAAAACACGCCACAGCATAAGGGTGTGAAGTTGCGCGTCTATCTACTTCGCTAGCGTAAATTCGCCAGAGACGGTCCATGCGGCACATGCGCAGTAGGGCATTTCCACGCACACAGGGACTGGATGCAGAGACACTTGAACTTTACATTAAGCCCGTTAAATTAACGGGCGCTAGAACATATGTAGTCAAACATTTATAAAAACAGAATTGTTGTAGGCGAATTTTCGCCTGCGCTTCGCAAATTCACTAACGTGCGAATTCAGACTATCACCCACAATGCTAAAACACACCACAGCGTAAGGGTGCGAAGTTGCGCGTCTATCTACTTTGCTAGCATAAATTATCACTCAATGGGAATTGAACACTAAAAGCACTGGTCAGAGGCATTTACCTTATACACTTCACCACAGGCTTCCATTGTCTTTATTCTAAGTACTGGTACTGATAGCATTAGCTAGTGATTGGTGACCTCTAGTGGCCAAAACTGGTAAATTCGGTTAATGCGGCACATGCGCAGTAGCGCAATTCCACGGACACAGGGACTGGACGCAGAGACACTTGAACTTTATTATATAGGATAATTTACAAGATATTCACGACTTTTGTGTATTAAATACATTATAAATATACACATTTATCATATTTAATTGTAATAGAGCTATACCTATATAATAACAGAAACAGAAATTAATCATCCATGGACTCCTGTCGCCCACTTTTGTATGGCATACTACATTTGTTGGGAAGGGGGCACCAGGGCAAACCTATGCCTACCATACCTGTTCTCTACACAATAGAAGTTAAACCAGACTAATCTATAAGTAAAAGTAGCAATAACTGTTTACTCATAGAAGGCAGCAGCTACAGTATTATACAGCTGAACAGCTAAGCTACTAAACTGTGCCGGTTGTAATTGTAAACCATCCATTAAATATTCCCACTGCACCCACTAGTCCTAATTAAAGATGCAAGAAATGTCACCAGTAAGAATGCTGTTTACAAAAAACCTAATTACAAATGCTGGATACTTCATAGTAGGTTAGGTTAGGTTGAAAAAAGACACACATCCATCAAGTTCAACATTTTAAATTTGTATAAAATTGCTAGTTGATCCAGAGAAAGGCAAAAAAAACCCTGTTAGAAGCCTCTCCAATTTGCTTCAAGAGTGACAATCAGACCAGTCCCTGGATCAACTTGTAGCATGAGCGGTCTTCCATAACCCTGCTAAAAAGCCATCCGACCCCTTCTTAAACCTGGGGATACTGTCATGGGAAAACATATTTTTTTTTAAATGCTACAGTTAGTGCTGCTCCAGCAGAATTCTGCACTGAAATCCATTTTTCAAACAGATTTTATTATATTCAATTTTGAAAACTGATATTGGGCTAGACATATTGTCAGTTTCCCAGCTGACCCCAGTCATGTGACTTGTGCTCTGGCAAACTACTCTTTACTGCTGTACTCCCTTCCCCCCCCAGCAGCCTAACAAAAGAACAATGGGAAGGTAACCAGATAACAGGTCCCTAACACAAGATAACAGCTGCCTGGTAGATCTAAGATCAGCACTCAATAGTAAAACCCATGTCCCACTGCGTTCCATTCAGTTACATTGAGAAGGAAAAACAACAGAAAGCAGTTCCCACCTAAGGTGCTGGCATAAGTCACATGACCAGGGGCTGCTGAGAAATTGACAAAACGTCTAGCCCCATGTCAGATTTCAAAACTGAATATAAAAAAATATGTTTGCTCTTTTGAAAAATGGATTTCAGTGCAGAAGTCTGCTGGAGTAGCGCTATTAACTGATGTGTTGTGAAAATAACATGTTTTCCCATGACAGTATCCCTTTAATATATCCGTCATCATGACTGATACAGGGAGAGAATTCTGTATATTCACAGTAAAGAAAAACATTCTGAACATTTAGCTGGAACCTCTTTTCTTCTATTTGGAATGGGTGACCTTGTGTCAGCTGGAAAGACCTTTAGCATTAGAAAGATATAAGCATTAGAAAGATTATAGCTATATATGATCAAAAGATTATTGTATGATCAAAATTCACCAATGAGAATGCTATATCATACCTCCCATCTATGTTGTTTTTTTGCAGGACATTCACAGTTTTGACAGTATCTCCTGCACAGACGCCAGAAAAAGAAATTAGAGGCTTTTTGGCAAAGAGCCCAGAATACTCAGCAACTGCACTTACTGTAGATACATTTGTAAAGAAACAATTGCAACTATTTAAGACAAGCAGGTCTCTTGGGAGAACTGTGTCTCATAACTTATAGGGCAATTTCACCTTCATTACTAAACTGATATAACACATAAAACATGGGCCTAAAACTCACAGAAATGTGTTCAAATAATCAGCCACATTAATTAAGGGGTGTGGCCATAACATGTGTGTGGTCATAAAAATTGCCAAACTACTTGTAGCAGATCTTTTTATCCCTCTTTCCATTTTTCAAATGTTGCGAGGTATGTTATATTCCTGCATTTCAGAAATCTTGCACACAGAGATCATATGTTTTTAGCATCACGATATAACACTTTAATGAAACCGAGAAGGAGGACATACTGCTGTTAAGTTATTCTCTGAAACACTATGCTCAAAGCCTCCAGCTCCAGCAGCAGAAACAAAGACCACGGCTCAAGATTTACAGACATATTCTGAAATGTCTTTGACTGTTATTTTTGCCTCTGGCCCCAAAGAGCTAGGATAAGGTTTATTGGGCAATTTCGCTTTAAACATAAAATAATTATTTTGTTTACTTACAGCTCCAAGCATGCATTAAACATTAAGCAATAATGCTGGGGGTTGTCCATCAAAATCACATGACATTTTAAGGCTGATTTTTGAGTCCCCACTCTGTCCATTAGTTGCGGGGTCACATGCACACATTATAACCTGAAAGGGAAGCAGAGATCAATCACTACTACCTTAGCTTCTAGTGATGCGCGGGTCGAAAAACTCGACTCGCAGCCGTCCCTAACCCGCTTCTCCCCAGCCCACACCGTACCCTTTACCCAGCGTACTCCCCTCTTTAAATACCTGCGCCCAGCGCTCTATGACACCACGAAATGGGCAGCCAGCAGGAGTATATAAAAAGGCACGTACAGAGGCGGAAGTGTGACAGAAGAAGGCTGTGGGCATGGAGAATTCAGGCTAAAGTTCAGCCAGAACCTGCCCGCAGCCCAGACATCACTGCTAGCTTCTACCTGTTTTAAAATGGAAATTTGGTTTCTTTATACCATAAGAGATTTGTTTTGTCACTGCTAACTAGGGATGCAGCGAATCCAGGATTCAGTCCGGGATTTGGCCAGGATTCGGCCTTTTTCAGAAGGATTCAGAATCCTTCTGCCTGGCGGAACCAAATCCGAATCCTAATTTGCATATGCAAATTAGGTCCAGGGAGAGAAATCACGTGACTTTTTGGCACAAAAGAAGGAAGTAAAAAAAGTTTATGCATATGCAAATTAGGGTACAGATTCGGTTCGGTATTCGGCCGAATCTTTCGGGAAGGATTCAGGGGTTTGGCCAAATACAAAATAGTGGATTTGGTGCATCCCTACCGCTAACCAGAATAAATTCACTGCAATTAACCTGCTAGAGTCCTTCTTCTTTAACTGGATTTGCTGACTGAAACAGAGCACTAAGAAGTGATACATGTTTTTTCAAGTTTCACCAAAAAAGTTTTCTTTTTAATTCATTAGAATGTGGAGGTAAAGAGAAAGATCACACTCCTTAGCACTCACTTATTGAGCTCTTGCATCCCAGGAAATGATGCTCTTTTTATTGAGTGCCAGACTGAAAACCTGCAACTTGGGACAGAGAGCAGTGTCAGGAGGCACAGCAGAGCTTTGTTCTTAGGGTAGAGGGTAAGGCAGGGCCGCCATTAGAAATCACAGGGTCCCGCACAACAAAATTTTTGGGGCCCCCCGGGCCCCGCCCAAGCTAGCTCCCAAGCTCCGTCCCTAATCCCCACCCATTCCACATCAAAGTTAAAAGACCACACAGACATCAGCGCTAAAAACGTAACCCCCCCCCAAGGCTCCCTTAAGTTAAAAAAAAAATTTGGCACCAGCCCCCCCACCCCCACCCCATGAAAGGTTTTTTTAAAAATTGGTGGTCAGGGCCCCCAACAAGTTAAAAAAAAATTTGGGCCCCATTAAATATTTTTTGGAAAAAAATTGGTCAGGGCCCCCCTATAAGTTAAGAACCAGGGTCCCCTTATAAGTTAAAAAAAATTGGGGCTGCATAAAATATTTTTTTTTTTAACTTTGTCGCCAAGGCCCACCTTACAAGTTAAAAAAAAATTGGGGCCCCATAAATTTAAAAAAAAAATATTGGTGCAGGGGCCTATAGAGTATTAAAATAAAACATTGGTGGCCAGGGGATTAAAAAAAAAATAATCCACATTGGTGTCAGTAGAATTGAACTCGTGGCTTCAGGACTTCAGTTATAGCTGTTTTCATGACTTCGGTTCTTTTCGCCGCTTCAGGACTTCAGTGTCGGCTCTTTTCGTGACTTCAGGTATTTCCGCCGCTTCAAGACGTCAGTGTCGGCTCCTTTCGGGACTTTGGGTCTTTCCGCCTCTTCAGGCAAATGTTCGGCACTTCCGCATTCTGCAGCAGGACCTCGGCGCGTAACGTTCTGCGCTCGTAAGGGGGGCCCGGACACTTGTCCCCCCCTGAAGGCAAAAAAAAACCCTGTTAGAAGCCTTTCCAATTTGCTTTAAAGGTGACAATCAGACCAGTCCCTGGATCAACTTGTAGTATGAGCTTTCTTCCATAACCCTGCTAAAAAGCCATCCAACCCCTTCTTAAAGTTATTTAAAGGGATACTGTCATGGGAAAACATGTTTTTTTCAAAATGCTACAGTTAATAGTGCTGCTGCACTGAAATCCATTTCTCAAAAGAGCAAACAGATTTTATTATATTCAATTTTGAAATCTGACATGGGGCTAGACATTTTCACACGTGGCCAATCTACTGGATCGATTTCATTTTTTCATTATCATAATGCAATAAAAGCCTCAACATTTGCCCATGTGCAGTAACCCATAACATGAAATGTTTTTACAGGTGACCTTCTGATTGGTTGCCATGTTACTAAGCTGTAGCAGACTTTGGACATCCTTTAATGAAATAAAGTCTTTTAGTCATAGGACAATAAAATTGGTTGAAGAAGGAAGGAAGTTTATCTTTTTTATACATAACTTCAGAGATATTTTTAAATTGCCAAAATCCATGTAAGGATTCTATTATCCAAAAAACAACTATAAAGAATGTGCCACTATCCATGAGACTTTTTCAACAAAAAATTTCCTCTGTCTGGTGGAAAAGTGCATGGGAGTATGTTTGTATGTGTCAAGGCCTGACGGCACTTACGATACTGGACTCGGGACCAAGATTGAGGCTGCAATACAGACAGCAGAAATAGTTCAACCTAGTGTACACAAGGCACAGGAGGCTCAAAGTTGTAATCCAGGCATATAGTAAGAGGAGGGCAGCAATCAGTGTAGCCAGGAATCAGTCAAATAGCAAAATATACAATAGCACACCCAGGAACTCACAGAAGCAAGACCTATATTTGGGCAATGAAAGAGGGTCTTTGGTCTCCATTTATTCAGAATTTTTGCACCGATCCACAATGTGATGACGTCATGTGGAGTGCCAACGTCACAACGCATGGGCACAGAGTTGAGCTCTCTGCATTAGTCCATAGTCATAACCCTACAATCCTCAGTAAGGAACAAAGAGGAAACAAACAAACTCATAAACAGAATTAATTGCAGCATGGAGAAACTGTAGCCAATGACTAAGCAACTGGTAACAGGAAATGTATACTTAAGGCATGTTACTCTAATCCAGAAAACTCCAGGATCATGCAAACAGTCTGAATAATAGTGTATTTTTGTATGAGAAGTTTTGCTTATGTGGAATAAGGCCTTTGGTAGGCCATAGTTCTTGAGGTCAGATACTATTCCTCATAAAGATCACAGCACCACGTCCAGCTATGATTCCTATTGAAAGCATGCTGCTACTTACCCTTACATTTAAATTCACTTTTTCTACAAATGAGAGTTTAAGCACAATTTCCAAACCATAGCTCATTATTCCAAATAATTTGCTGATTTAATTTTCACACCTTTTAGCCAGCTTGCAGAGCTCATGTCAGACTTAGAGTCATATACAGTATTTTGCCCACTGATAAATTGTTCTGACTTCTAATGAGGTCCATGGAGAGAGTCTTGTTGGTAAGACATGAGGGAAATCCTGTCATCTGACAACTAATAATTGATGCCTAAGAATTTCTAAAGCAAAACACAAGCAGTATCTGTGAGATGATGTGACAGGTCTACTACTTTCCCAATGCTTGACCCAGAACAATGCACGTCAGCCTTCTAGAACAATGAAAGCTGATATATATATATATATATATATATATATATATAAACATATATTAGCCTTGTCCGTGAAAGGTTATTTCTAAAATAAAAATAACACGGGACATGAACTTACTAGGTGCAGTGTGCAAAATATTCAGATGCAATCATCATATTTATATCCCAAAATGCATTTGTGGCATCCAGTGTGGTGGTAGCTCCAGTGTCCATCATATGAACCTTAAGATATTAAAATCAAAGCATTATTATTAGTATTATTATTTGCAAATAATTTCAACCGCACATGCATATCTGCAGTTAGGCATCATCTTAGTTAACAATTCACATTTTTATACATTTTCAAAATGCCTACAATTTATTTTACTAAATACCAGGTGAATTTTCTCTCAGGAGAATGATCGTTAATTCGCATATTTGTCAAAGTGTAAACTGTCCAATACATTACCCTTTTTTCCAAAGTCTACTTCGCCTAGGGTTGCCACCTGTCCGGTTTTGAACCGGACAGCCCGGTATTTTGAAGGGCTGCCCGGTTCAATGCTTCCTGCCCAGTTTTCCATATAAGGAAAACCGGGCGGGATTAGCTTGATTGACGCCGCGATCGGCCAATCGGCGATCGCGGCGTCATAGCTCCGCCCCATGACGTCACGGGACCGCCCACTGATGTCATGGGACCGCCCACTGACATCACGGGACCGCCCACTGACGTCACGGGACCACCCCCTGTCCGGCTTGAGCCACAGGGAAAGGTGGCAACCCTAACTTCGCCTGGTTCTACCTGGATGAATTTTTAAGATGAAGCTACATCCTCAACATTACTATGTCAGTGACATCATATCCTGTATTCCAAAAATTCATAAAAAATAAAAAACGCTGGCTTTTTCATAATTTAAAGTAACTTGTTTGTTCAAAAGTTCTAACTGTTACATATATGTTATTTACACTTTTTTCAAAGGAACAGTTCAGCGTACAAACAAAAACTGGGGAAATAGATTGTATGTGCAAAATAAAAAAAGTTTCTAATATAGTTAGTTAGCCAAAAATGTCATGTATAAAGGCTGGAGTGACTGGATGTCTAACATAATATCCAAAACCCAACTTCTTGTTTTCAGGGGCTACATGAGACATAACTGTTTAATGAGTTTGCAAATGATCCTCAGCATTCATAAGCAACAGTTATGACCCATGTGCCCCCCCCCTCAAGCTGCTGATTGGTTACTGCCTGGTAACCAATCAGTGGAAACCAAAAGTAGTGTTCTGGCTATTATGTTAGACACCCAGCCTTTGTACATTAAATTTTTTTCTAACTATATTAGAAACATTTTTTATTTTGCACATACTGTACAATCTATTTACCCAGTTTTATTTTTACCTTTAACCATTTGAAGCTCATGCCACATTTGTTTTAGTGTAGGCTAATTTTTATTTTGCTCCCTTTGACATTTTTAATAATAAGTGGCCACAGCAATTTCACCATCACTAATAAAGACATATATATGATCTTTATCTAACCACTATATTTAAATTGACATAATTATAAGTATGTTAATGAAGTTTCACAAGGAATAAAGTAACACTAGAGAAAATTCACTTTAGGGCTGAGAAAAATATGTCAGCATTCAATTGCTGAGACACATTTTTAATATTTGGATGAATACGCATAATCACAGTAATTGTGGCCATAATTTGAAGCTTTCTGGAGAGCAGGTTTGTGGATATTATATTCCACACTGGTAAAAGAGCAAGTTGCATGGTTTACATTTTTTTAACTCCCACATGCAATACAAGGCACTAAGTTTGCCCAGGAGCAGTAACCCATAGCAACCAATAGGGTCTTTGCTTATAAACAGGTGACCAGTAAATTCTACCTGCTGATTGGTTGTTATAGGTTACTGCCCCTGGGCAAATTTGGTGCCTTTTATTACATAACCCCCATAAGGTATAGTGATTCAAATCCAAGCACAAGTAACAGCATACCTCCCAAGATTTTGGAAATAGAAAGATGGACAAAACAATTTGCCACCATTCATGAGGCAATTTTTGGCCACAACCATTTTGTGACCACACTCTCTATTTACCATGCAGATTATGAAAGTTTCAAAACATTTCTGTGGTTTTTATGTGTTATGACAGTTTTTCTAATGAAGGTGAATTTCCCTTTAAGCTGCAAGTCACATTTTCCCCAAGAGAGCTGCGTATCTTAAATAGCACAATTATTTCTTTGCTTTTCTTAAATTGTTACAGATGTATCCAAGTGCACCTTCCATGTACTCTGGGCTCTCTGCCAAGAGCCAATTAACTTTTAGAAACTTTAAAATCTTTTTCGAGCTGTTCAGTGCGGGAGAAAGTTGGGATACTGCAGGTTGACCTGTCAAAATCAGGATTATCCCGTGAAGAACGGTAAACTTGGGAGGTATGTAACAGCCTTTAGGATACTTGTCAAAACTGTAGAAATCTGCACTAAAAAAGTAAGAGTAGTGAGAAATCTGTCCTTAATTTTTTTATAGAAAACAAGTAAGTGCAACTATATAAGAACCAGAAGATGTGCTTCCATACAAGATTAAATAATGATGATAAACATACTACTTAAAAAATTAAGTCGATCCATTAAGTTGTTCTCCTTATGCGCTACATGGTGCAGACATTTCTTTGATAGCACATAGGCAGGTTAAATCGCTTCTAAAACAACCACTGGCACAACTACTGGGAGCAGTTGGTGCTCTCTTGGAAGTTACACCACTATAGTAGGCTAATTAAGTGGCTCTCTTGGAAGTTACACCACTATAGTAGGCTAATTAAGTGGACGCTTGCTGTAGCCTAATCAATACTAGTTCATTTATTTTTTATTACTAAAAAATCCACATTTTTTGTGGAAATTGTTTTTATTTTTTTGAGATTTATTATACTGCAAGGATGGAAAATGTCTGAAAATACAATAGTTTCTTTCTATGTGCGCTGGAATTAGCCTGAAAATCTGACTTTTTCAGGCAAATAACCCCAAAATTTTTACTTTTCGGTAGAAATCATACGTTTCGGATTTTCACTCAATTCTATGGCCCTATCCAATTAAATTGTGATTTTTTTTAAAACAATAAATAAGGTCTAATCGTGGATTCTAGTTTGGTTGGACTTTTTTTTATTTATTATTTTGATAAATAAGACCCCCAGTGTTACTCCATCTCAGACTTAACATTATAGAAAAAACAAACAACTCATTTTGGTCCAAGTGCTTCTTTTAGCCTAATCTCCAATATCAATCTTCAGTATTGCTTTTTTGTTACAGAACCGCTGCTCTTGCAACTGAAAAGCTATGGTTATTAGAAGATTGAATGTTGGTTTAAACTTTAACATATCGAAGAAAATCTTCGAAAAAAGAAAAGTGCCATTAAACCTCAAAATAACAAATTCACTATAATGTCACATAAAGCAAAATAGACAGCTTGTGTTATTCATATACTTCGTCAAAAATTTGCACATCATAAATACAATTTGTTTGTCATAACAAAAACAAACTCAGTCTTTATATGTTTCTGCTTGCAAAACAAATTCTTATCCTGTTCTAGCTGACAAAAATAACACTGTTTATTTTGTCACTGACATTTTTACACATTGGTTTGGTTGAAAATCGATGTTTATTTATATCCCATATACAGCAAAATGTTCCAAGATTCTGATTTCAGTTTGAAAAAAAATGATTTTACTGTTCTTAAAATGCTAGAAACATTTAAATTGTTCTGCTTTGACAGGCAGGCAGATTAAAGTGATATAATATTATATATAATTTAAAGGTGTGGTTCACCTTTAAGTTATCATTTAGGGGCTGATTTATCAAGGGTCGAATTTCCAGGGTTAAAATCCCTCGAATTTGACCCTTGAAATTTTCCCAAAGAAAAAATCGTACTAAATACCCGATTTCATGAACAAATCTTACAAATTCATCCAATTTCACAAAAAAATCGGATGATTTGGATTCGATTAAAAAAAAAACTTAGAAAAAGCCAATGAGAGCTTCCCATAGACAAATATAGAAACTCGGTAGGTTTAATCTGGCAAAGTAGGCAATCGAAAATATTTTTAAAGGGCAAGTACTTTGACCATCGACTGGTCGAACGATTTTCTTATTCGAATCGTACAATTTATAAGAAACATTTGATTTTATCGAATGATTCATTTGAATCATTCCATTTGATCAAATTGAGCAAATTCGATGGTCAAATTAGCCCAAGCTTAGTAAATATGCCCCTTAATGTGTTATAAAAGAGTAAATTCTAAGCAATTTTTCAATTGCCTTTAATTTTTTCTTTTTTATAGTTTTTAAATGATCAGCCTTTGTCTTCTGACTCTTTCCAGCTTTCAGATGGGGTCTGTGGCCCCTTCTAAAAAACATATACTTGGGGGCTGATTTACTAAGGGTCGAAGTGAATATTCGAATGCAAAAAGTTCATATTTGGAAGTAAATTTTTTTTAAAAATACGACCCTCAAATAGGCTACTTCGACCATTTGATTCAAATGGTCGAATAGTAAAATCCTTCAACTTCGAAAATCGAAGCACTGTTTCTTTAAAAACCGTGGTTTTTTTTACTTCGCAAAATAAAAGCTGCCGAAGTGCTATGTTTGCCTATGGGACCTTCTAGACCATTTTTCTAAGTTTTTTTTATTGAAGTAAAGTCGTTCGATCGTACACTAAAATCGTTTGAATTGAACGATTTTACTTCGATGGCAGAATAGCCAAATATGTTGATAAATACTTTGACTTCAATATTTGAAGTCGAAGTATTTAAATTTGATGGTCAAATTTCGAAGTATTTTCCACTTCAAAATTCGACCTTTAGTAAGTCAGCCCCTTGGTAAAGCTACAAATATACTACTACTTTTATTACTCATCTTTCTATTCAGGCCTCTCCTATTCATATGCCGGTCTCTTATTCAAATGAATACATGGTTGCTAGGGTAATTTGGACCCTAAGCAAAAAAAAAAAATAACTCAAAAAACACAAATAATAAAAAATGTAAACCAACTGTAAATTGTCTCAGAATGTCACTCTCTGCATGATACTATAAGTCAATTTAAAGGTGAACAACCCTTTTAAGGTGTGGGTGTGATATGAATACTGTAGTACTCATTATCAATGTAGGTTAGCGAATTTCTGAAAAATTTGTGAAACAGCGAACTTTGACGGCGGCGATAAAAGTTTCATCAAATTTTCGCGGGAGATTCGCAAATGTTTTTTGCCGGCAGCGAAACATGGAAATTCACCCCAAATTTGCCCATCACTAATGTAGGTGCATATAAGCACCAGCGTAATAACACATAGCAAACATCTATCAGCAGACAAATGCATTGGTTGATTAGAAAGGCTCATTTACAAAAGCTGTGCAAAGCACAATAACTTTTCACACCTAAACAAAACACGTTTATCGCTGCTTAATAATATGTGCTGAGGTGCGAGGTCCGGGGGTTGGTGGGGGGCCCTGAGTATTGTCAAACTATCCTGAGAGGACCCAATATACTCAACAGACTAATCCAGAAAGAAATGGACAGTCACAGTCTCCCAATAATGTTAGATTTTTCACTTTTACTCAATATTATAGTGAAACTCTCAAAAATATCCCACACCAACTTGAAACATATGAATTCGGCAATTAAATGGGACTGAAATAAGAAGAAACCATTAGCTTGTTGGTTAAAGGGGAACTATCGCGAAAATGAAAATTGAATATAAGTTTCAGCATACTGAAATAAGAAGTTTTCTAAATATAATCAATTAAAAATGCTGTATTGTTTCTTAAATAATCAAGTTTATCTTCACTATTCCATTATCAGCATCTCATTCTCTCTTCATTCAGGAGTTTGGTATCAGATAATCACTGACAGTTAGAGCCAATATATCATATAGGGGGCTTATTTTGCCTAGAAGATGTAGACATCATGTCTCTCTACATGCAGAATACTTAGTTGATTGTATTTAGAAAGTTCTTATTTCAGTATGAAGAATCATATATAAAATTTTCATTTTCACAGTAGTTCCCCTTTAAGGGTTTTTTCTTTTAAAAAAAAAAAAAAAGTGCTATAAAATCCCCAAGAAGTCCCACTCCCATTTACAAGTACCATAGTGTCTTCTGCATTGTTGACAGATACCTTACATTTATATTCTGCCTCGCACAACAAAGCGTAGTGCAACAAAATAAAATCATAGGGGCAGATTTACTAAATTCACATGTATTCACATGAATTTTCAAAAAGATTCAAATTTCGAATATGCAAATTAGGCAAATTCGACCAAATTCGACCATCGAACATTCGAATTGGAATGATTAGAATATTCAAATTTAATTGTATTCGAATATTTGAAAATTCAATGGTCGAATACTTCCCCTTTAAATAAAATTGGATCACCTACTTCGCCAGATCAAACCTACCAAAATGGGGATCATTCCCTAAGATCAAATAAGAAAAATTTGATCAATTGTTTAAAAATCGTTCGATTCAAATTCGATCGAATTTCCCTATTCGATCATTCGATCGAATTGCGTTAAAAAATTTCAAATTCGAATTTTTTTAATTCCCCACTATTCCCTGACTAAGGGTCGAATTTCGAATGCCAAAAAAATTCGAAATTCGACCCTTAGTAAATCTGCCCCATAGTGTCGTAGGCTATGGAACACATTACCCCTGTAATTAAATGTGATATACAATTTGTGCACTCTACATGCACCCATATGTGTCCAATACACTGGGGTAGAGATAAAATGGATACCAGAAGTTGCACAGAATGGGAACAACAAGCCTAGCTACTCACCAAAATGAATACAAATGCCTGCCTTACCACTACAGTTCACTAGGAAGGGGGTCTCCGTGCTGTCAATAACAATAGGAAATATCAGTAATTTATTTCCAGGAATAAAAGAAGAATAATGGAGGTAGCACAACTTCTTACCTGAAATATCTACCCTACTAAAGCTAACAAGGCTAACTAATCTGACTATATAACTTTATATTTCAAGTAAGTTACATTTCATTCAGATGGATTTCATTCAGATGATGCTGATGCTGATTCAGGAGGTGGAGTACGAGCCTTTTATATATAGGTTTCCTAAAGGGAGTTGTTTTTGGGTAAGTGTTTATTGTGACAATATACGAATCGAATGATTCAAATTAATCGAACAATTCGAATAAGAAAATCATTCAGCCATTCAATGGTCGAAGTACTTGCCCTTTAAAAAAAATTTCGATTGCCTAGTTCGCCAGATTAAACCTACCGAGTTGCTATACTTGCCTACAGGATGCTCCATAGGCTTTTTTTGAAGTTTTCTTGATCAAATAGAAATTATTTGATTTCTCGATAAAATCGTACAATTCGTACGATTCTTCTTGAGAAATCTGACTATTTCTATTCATTCATTCGATTTCTCGAAAAAATCATATAGGGGTAAAATCCTCCGAACTCGATATTCGATTTCATCGGATTTTACCTCGACCTAAATTCGAGGGTCGAATTCGAGGGTTAAAAACTTGACCCTTGATAAATCTGCCCCCAAGTGTATTTTCACTCATTTTGCAGCTCATTTAAACAGCCACATTGCGCACATACATTTCATCTCCAGTCTATTGTATTAAAAGGAAATGAAACAGACACAAGCTTATTTATAAAGCACTTCACTTTTCATAGTCGTCAGTTTCAATATTAAATGTTTCCTGGAATGAGAAAAAGATAGTATTTTCCAGTATAAATAGGTATGACTGGCTAATTCATCAAAACAGGAGCATGAAATAAAGCTAAAAAGAAGCAATCAGACCTCTGTTGCCTCAAGCAGACAAATTCATTGCAGCAGACATATTGTTGAGTGCTAAGCAGTATCAAATGAGATGTTATTGAAACAAGTAAAATGAATAAACAAAATAATTAATAACACAAACCTAGTCTTTAGTCATAAAGAATAAACCCATTTATTTAAGTAGTATTTGTCATTCTCTAGCAGGTTATACTTTTCTCATAATTCTTTAGGTGTTTCTACCATGGCAAAAATAAATGTAACTCTTTTTTTTTGTACTGTGCTGAAAATAAGCATTATTTTAGAAGTAAGTTATATATGATTATCAATGTTCCTTTGTAACTCAAGTTTGCTATCTAAACGAATATCACTGTACAGGTATGGGGTCTGTTATCCGGAAACCTATTATCCAGAAATCCGTCTTCCGTAGACTCCATTATAATCAAATAATCCAAATGTTTAAATACTATTTCCTTTTAATAAAACAGTATTTTGTTATTGATCCTAACTAGGATATAATTAACCCTTCTTCACGCGGCTGTGCATGCGCAATAGAACTGAAAGCCGAGCTTAAACAAAAAACTTGGCTATTTAGTTCAACTGCGCATGCGTTTGCCCTGGAAAATTTGAAGCCACAAAAAGACATTAATGTTTCAGACTGTAAAATCATTTGGGGTGCAAGTCTTTCCTTCACCTTTAAGGGGAATGTTCATTTCGGAATAATCAATTCCAATCAGTCCAAAAGGATCAATCCATAACCTGCACAAGTCCCAATTCAGATCTTTCTAAATCACCCTCACATTGCATAGAATGTTTATCAATACCATTAAATTTGGCATTTCATTCATTCAGAATTTTCTGTATTTGCTATAATAATTGGCATACTAATTTCACATTTTAGCATAGCAAAGTTCATTGAGATTCCTGATTGACAAGGAAGGCTTGTTATTATTGCCTTGGAAAGTACTGTAAGCAGTTTAAGGGTTACCTTCACTCCTTGCTGCTCATGGACTGTGACCAAGGACTTTATGCACTATATTAAATACAAGCATAACCCAGTACCGCTCCCTCCTTTAGATCTCCGTGAAAAGAGAATGGCCTTGCCATATGTTTCAGTGCAAGGTTAGAGAGAATAGACATTGTGCTTGCAAAGATACTGAGTGTATCATTTATGTATGTAATCAAAGGTACAATGGTGTATATTCAACACAGGCTAGAAATAAACTACATACTGTACATATGAAGCAATGTATTCCATGATGCAAATAGATATGGGAGTCAGTGTTGACCAATGACCACTAAAAGAGAAGGTAGGATGACACATTGGAGAAAAACTGGGGTAGTAAATTATTTTAGATTTGATATAACTCAAGTTTCAATATAGTAAAACACTTTGAGGAAATCAGCTCTAATGACAATGTGATGCAAGCCCAGTAAAAAAAATGACCAGGTACAGCAAGTATTTTAACTCTGGGAATCTCCAAATGTTTTTGAACTTTTAAGCCATGAAAGATAGAGAGTCCTAGGTTTCAGGAACAACTTTTATTCTCTCTCTAAAATTACTCTACTCTAAGCAAAAAAAGGGGGGGCAACATTGCAGGAGCCACTTCAGGCAGCAAGAGGCAGAGGGGGAAATTCACTAAAGCGCGAAGCGTCTAACGCTAGCGCTAATTCGCCAGCATGACATCATTTCGCAACTTCGCAAATTCACTAACACTGACTCTGGCGAATTTTCGCTAGCGAAGTAGATAGACTTGCGCAACTTCACACCCTTACGCCAGGCGAAGTTGACCAAATGGCAAAAATTTGTGAAAATAATGAAATCGGAAAGTTCACGAAAAATTTGTGAAATTCGAACAATTTCACTATGAATTTGTAAATTTCTTTTAATTTCACTGTAAATTTCACTATAAAATTGTGAATTTCGAACGATTCCACTATAAATTCTTGAATTTTGAATGATTTTACTATAAATGCGTGAATTTCGAATGATTTCACAAAAAAATTGATGCCGGCAAATTTTCTCCGATGACATTTCACAGGTGTTTTGCGAATTTATTTTCCGGTGGTGAATTGCTGGAATTCGCTATGAATTTCAGCTAGGTGAATAAATTTGCCCATCACTAGTAGCAGATAATTTGTGTCACCCACCTAAGAAAGATTGTAAAGAGATCCATATGTCTGCATGTATTTAAAGTTACAGTGTTCTACAAATAAACCTTTCAACCATATATCGGTATGTGATTGTAGATCAGAGAAGTTCCCAGGGAGGAATATTATAGCCCAGTCTGTCCTGACCCTGGGTGGAGGCACGCCAAATCATAGTGTTCCTATTCTGCCCTGCTGCTGAGACACAGAACTCCTGTAGCACCACAAGGACGGAAATCAAACTGGTTTTATTTTCTATTTCTCCTATGTAGCTGCCTCAAAAA
This sequence comes from Xenopus borealis, assembly GCA_024363595.1. Classification (NCBI taxonomy): domain Eukaryota; kingdom Metazoa; phylum Chordata; class Amphibia; order Anura; family Pipidae; genus Xenopus; species Xenopus borealis. Next base: position 39,567,791 of record CM044442.1, on the reverse strand, counting down.
AACAGTTAATTTATGAAGAAATGAAATACTCTAAATGCAATATTACAAAGCACTTACATTTTTTTAAAGAAAATTAAATGTGAAAAAAAAGAAAAATAAACATGACACTATATCTGAACTGCCTAAAGTTCCCTGAAGTAAGAACCTGTAGCAGCAGTGATGTAATCTTCCTTTATAACAGGAGAGCTTTCTAGATTAGCTAATGGCTTGCTCTAATCCTACATTTCATTACTTTGGTGATTAAACCTTGACACATGGGTTATTGTGAGCAGCCAATGCTTGCAGTCTCTAATAAAGGAATGGTAAATCGTTTATTGTCGTTGAAAATTAAACTGAGCTTGAGAGATGAACAAGTAAATCTTTATAAATTAAGAAAAATCATCCTTGGCACGTTTCAGCACAGCACCTAATGTATTTTTCTTGTATATAATCAGAACTTGAGTATCTATATACTGTGCATAGCTAGAGCTTCAAAAGAAACACAATCATCAAAAAATATAGTTAATATTTGTGACTGAGAAAAGTGAGTAATATATTGTAGAGCCCTGCACGGGTCCATTTTTTGCAATCCGTACCCGCAACCTGCAATCCTCAACCCGGACCTGCATTCTTATTTACTACCTGACCCTTATTCTTATTCGGGTCAAAGTGTTCCCTGGCAGTTTTATAGCTGGCCAGAGATCTCAGATTTCCCTAATCTGTAAAAGGAAAGTCGCCATGTGCTCAGTTTTTTTGGACCCCATTTGCTGAAGGGGTGATTGACGCCAGAACTTGTGGTGGTCATGAGCCTCAGTAGAATAAAGCATTAAGAAAATTATAGGATCAGGATAGTTAGTAAAGCAGCCAAGGGCTCCAACAGGGAGCCCATCAGAGTCACCTGTCTGTATAACCACTAACGTGGTTAGGCTTAGGAATAGGAGATTCCTAGTAGAGTTATAACCGCTGTGAGCATCTGCTAGCACTGGGGACTAGTTCACCTATAAAGTTGTGCTCATGATTTTGCATATCAAGGCAGAATGTATGATTCCTTAACCATTATTCAGAGAATATGAAGAATGAGTCAGAGAACTCTTTTTAAATCATAATCACTTCACAAACTACTCAAATGACCCAGATCAAAAGTTTACCATACCATATAGTACAGTTATGAGGTAATTATCCAGAATCCTCAGGACCTGGGGTGGATCAACACACTATGAAAACCATTGAAACTACTAATTACCATTTAAACATTAAATGACAAGGAAAGGCTAGCTAAGAGTTAAATGGATGGTTCACCTTGAAGTTAAATTTTTAGTATGTTAAAGAACAATTTTTTTTAATTATTTGACTTTTTTGATTCTTCCCAGATTTCAAATGGGGGTCACTGACCCCATCCAATAAACATGCTCTTTAAGGCTACAAAGATATTGTTTTTGCTCCTTTGTATCGTTCATATTACTATTCAGACCCTCCCCTGATTATTTTCCAGTCTGTTATTCAAATCAGTACATGGTTGCTACGGTAATTTGGACCCTATGACCAGGTTTCTGGATTACAGATCCCATTACTTAAATGATTTGATTAAAACAGACTCTATGGGGCAAATTCACTAAGTGCCGAAAATGCGCTAGCGTTGGCTTCCCCGATGTTCGCCACACTTCGCCGGGCGTCAGGGATGGGCCAAGGTAGTTTGGCACCCTAGGCAAGGAGTACAATCAGCGCCTCCCCACCCCGTTCTGTATGACCATTTCCCACCTATTCACTTTTTCTTAAATAAAGAAACCTTATAACAAATTAATGAATCAAACTGTATGCGTGCCAGCCAAGGGTGAGAAGTTGCGCTAGTCTATCTACTTCGCTAGCAAATTTTTACCAGGGACACTGTTAGTAAATTGGCAAAGTTTGCAAAATGACGTCACGCTGGCAAATAAGCTCTAGCGTTAGACGCTTCACGCTTTAGTGAATTTACCCCCATGGGAGATGGCCTTCCCTTAATGTGGAGCCTTCTAGGGACCACAAACCTGTAGTTCACTGTTGATTAATTTCAAAGCATCCTTTATCACCCTTCACAAGCTTATAGATTGCCATTCCATTCATTTTGTAACCATAAATGATTATTTTTATAGTTATGTTGATAAAAGCAAAATGTATATACTTTTCAGTGTAACTGAGGCATTGGCAATAACTGTTCTCGCCGTCACAAAAGCATATTCTCTCCTTCATCTCTCTGTTGTATGTCTTAGCAACGATTAAAGCATTGTCATCTCTTAGCTTAGGCTCTTTTGCACAAAGTATGTTCTGTACTATATTTGCATTGAAAAGAAAATCCTCAAGGTTTTCTTTATTGAGATTCAGCACCCCCCCCCCATACCGTAAACAAGTTGGCTAATTTGGCTAATTCACAATATTTTGGCAAAGTTCATGCTTTCTCCATTCTCTAAATGTACAGGCTATAGACTAAATAACAGAAAAGATAAACATTAAAGGGATTTTAAACTTGATTCATTGCAGTGATATCTAATCTGCTAAAGAAGGCTTCTGTACATCCACACCTGCAAGTTATTTAAGTTAATTAAGTCATTTAAGTGAATAGAGGGGGTGAAAATACTTCCAATTCGACCAGTCAAAGTGTTTTTTTTTTCGAACGAAAAAGGACCATTTTCAATCCAACGTGTCTGTTTTCGTTCAAATTAGAATTTTTTGAATCGTACGATTAAACCGATTTCCCAAATAACACCCCAAAAGACTCCATATAGGTCATAGACAGTCCCTCATAGGTTAAAACAGCAATTCGGCGGTTTAAAGGAACAGTTCAGGGTAAAAATAAAAACTGGGTATATAGATAGGCTGTGCAAAATAAAAAATATTTCTAATATGTTTAGTTAGCCGAAAATGTAATGTATAAAGACTGGAGTGACTGGATGTCTAACATAACAGAATACAACACAACTTCCTGCTTTTCAGCTCCCTAAATCTGAGTTAGTCAGCGACTTGAAGGGGGGCCACATGGGACATAACTGTTCAGTGAGTTTGCAATTGATCCTCAGCATTCAGCTCAGAGTCAAATGAAACAGTTATGACCAATGTGGCCCTCCCTCAATTCACTGATTGGTTACTGTCTGGTAACCAGGGTAACCTATCAGTGTAAACAAAAGAGAGCTGAAAAGCAAGAAGTAGTGTTCTGTTGTGTTATGTTAGACTTACCGTCACTCCAGCCTTTATACATTAAATTTTTGCCTAACTAACTATATTGAAATTTGCACAGCCTATTTAACCAGTTTTTACTTTTATACTGAACAATTCCTTTAAATGTGGCGAACACTCAAAGTTTTTAAGGAGACAGTACTTCCATATTCGAATTTCAATTCAAATCGAATTTTGGCCTATTCGATAGTCGAAATACCCAAAAATTACTTCTAAATGCACATTATTTTCATTCGAATTTTCACTTCAACCCTTGATAAATCTGCCCCTAAGTGTTGATGCAAATGATTAGATGCTTTAAGTGTAAACCTACTGTACTCATTTATAATCATTCACATTTTTAAAAAAAGATACATCTATACATGGTATGGCATTTGTTATCCAGAATGCTCGGGACCTGGGGTTTTCTGCATAAGGGATCTTTCCATAATTGGCATCTTCGTACCTTAAGTCTAAAGTCAATAGGCTGGTTTTGCATCCAATAAGGATTAATTATATCTTAGTTTGGATCAAGTACAAGCTACTGTTTTATTATTACAGAGAAAAGGGAAATCAGTTTTTAAAATTTGTATTATTTGGGGTCTATGGGAGATGGCCTTTCTGTAATTTGGAGCTTTCTGGATAACGAGTTTACGGTTAACTGATCCCATACCTGTACTGTGTCTTGCTAAAGTATTTGGATAAGAAATCATACACTGACATTTGGGGTGTTGTGCAATCACCCAAACACAAACTTCACTTTAAGGGGCAGATCTACTATTGGTCGAATTTCGAATTAAAAGAAATTCGACCATGTGAAGTAAAATCCTTCGAAATGGAATATTGAATTCGAAGGATTTTACTGCAATTCGATCGATCAAACAACCGAATAGAAAAAATTTGATTGATCGATTAATCGTTCGAATTGATCGATTTGATCGATTTTATCGATCAATCTAATTTTTTTTATTCTATCAAAAATAATGGTCCCAAATTCGGCAGCTTGGATCTGGGGAACTAGGTATTCGAATAGGGGAAGTACTTCGACCATCGAATAGTCGAATATTCAAATAAAATTTTATTCAAATATTCGAATTATTCTAATTCGAATATTCGATTGTCAAATTTGCCTAATTTGCATATTCGAAGATTCTAATTCGAATTGTATGCAAATTCGATCGAACTTTGAATTGTTCACACAAATTTTGTAAATCTGCTCCTTAATGTAGCGTTAGAAAACTAAAAACTGAAATTTATAGCACAAATGTTTATGGAATCGCCTTTTGCTGTAAAAACTGTTTTAGGTCTTTAGGGGAAATGATATTCCTTATCTTTGCATACTGTTCACAAGTGATTGATTTTTGCAGCTAGCTGTGCTTGATGAGCATTATTTTTCATCTAAACTGAACGGAGATCAGGATTTTGAATCGGCCATCCAGTTTATGAACCATGTAACGGTGGCCTTGTGTTTGGCAAATTGTCCTGCTGACAGATGAACTTTCTCCCACAATTCATTTATCAGCAACATGTTCTATAGCTTTCTCTGGATTTGGCACCATCCAGCCTTCTCTTTATTTTAAATAGATGACATTCTCTGCCACACTGGACTACGCTTCATTTTTTTAAAAAAAATTCCTAAAACAAAACAATTTAACCTTTGAAAAAGTAATTTTGACTTGAAAATTTGACTTGCTTTGAAATAAAATCATCCTAGAGAACAAAACATCAGTGCAGATATTTGGCAAAAAATAAGAATCCAAGCATCAGAGGTCAAGTGTCTGAATAAGTTTGCAGGGCACTGTGTACTGTCATATGAAAAAGTCTGGGAACCCCTCTTAATTCTTTGGAGTTTTGTTTATCATTGGCAGAGCTTTCAAAGTAGCAACTTCCTTTTAATATATAACATGTCTTATGGAAACAGTAGTAGTTCAGCAGTGACAAAGTTTATTGGATTAACGGAAAAAAATTTTTTTACTTGTTTTGTGACGAAAAGTCACATGATTTTTTGGATTCGGTTCGGCCAGGCACAAGGATTCGTCCGAATCCCAATCGTGCTGAAAATGGCAGAATCCTGGCCGAATACCGAACCGAATCCTGGATTCGGTGCATCCCTAGTCCATACAAAATCTCTCCAGTTCAGTTACATTTGATGGCTGCCAAACATGGACAAACTGCTTCAAATCATCCCATAGATTCTCCTTGATATTCAAGTCAGTGGACTGTGACGGCCATTCCAGAATATTTTACTTCTCCCTCTGAAAGAGACTCTGTTTGTGGCGTTAGTGCAGAAAGGGCTTCTTTCTCATCACCCTGCCATTACGCAGTAAGTCCAGTTGTATTAGATATACCATGACCTGGATGAATGAGAATCTTCATAGTCACCTACCATACAGATGTTCTTTGAGCAAATTGCGCTGAATTGTAGAATGATTCTGCAGCAAGATGTTCTTGAAGGTCTTTGGAGCAGATCTTTGGGTTGTTTGTAATCATTCTAACAAGCATCTGCATATGCTGCTCCTGTATTTTTCTTGGCCTGCTAGAACTGGGTTTACAGCAACTGTGCCTGTGGCCTTCCATTTCCTGATTACATTCCTTACAGTTGAAACTGACAGTTTAAACCTCTGAGATAACTTTTTGTAGCCTTCCCCTAAACCATGATACTGAAAAATCTTTGTTTTAAGATCTTTTGAGAGATCTTTTTGAGATCTTTTGAGGATACCATGTATATCAGTCATATGAAAAAGTTTGGGAATCCCTCTCAGCCTGCATAATAATTTACTCCACTTTCAACAAAAAGGATGTGGTATGTCTTTAATTTCCCATCTGAGTACTGGAGTGTCTGAACAAAGATTTATTGTGAAGCAGTATTCAGTTGTATGAAATGAAATCAAATGTGAAAAACTGTGAAAAAAGTACCCTTGTAATTTTGCTAATTTGTGAGTACCCACTATTCCTTGGGGTAGGAGTGATTTTAAGCAGATTTTGAAAAAAGCTAACAATATCTCACTATTGTCTATTTCAGTTCACCTTTGAGCAATTAATGAAAGGGGAGCACAAAAAGGTGTTGCAAAAAAAGTAAAGAACTACTTCAATATGTATATATAATTTTTCTTGCTGTCTTTTCCTGAGTTTCTTAGGAAGCACTATTTTATTACATTTCGGATTACCCCTACAAAAAACCCAAGGTCTAAATATACTTAAAAGGTAACCGTAGATATATTTCTACATATTCTAAACCATTCTTCATCATAGGTATCTTTTTGCCAATACTTAAATGTATGCTTATTAAATGGCAACACTACAGCACAGTAATGATACTGAACACTGAGCTAATAAATATTTCATGGCATTCATATGTTCTCCATGAATTTGCTGTCATTATAAATGAGTTCTGAAAGGATTCTGTGATTCTCATTGATTTAAATCACCTGCTCAGTGAAAAGTTTAAGATGCTCATGAACAAGTTCTCTAGATAGAAATGATTTTTGGTCTTTATCTTTGTAGCTGGAAACAGAGTTCACTCCTTAAGTTACAAGTGTCAAGGTTAAAGAAGGAACTTTGTGATAGAAATCAATGCAATACCCATCTTTGTAGCCATCTCTTCTTTAAAATGTTTGGGACATGTCCCTTAAGTAACTTAAAACTTTGTGTTCTTGTGCCAGCTTCCATTAATTGGTATGGAAACTGATATTTTTCCCTATGGAAAAAGGTTGCCTTTTCCTAGAGGCTTCAGGTCATATATTAACCTTGCACAAACAAGCACACATTTTCCTTTTCCAATGAACTACCTGCATATACAGATTACTGCGAGTTTTACAATCCATTTTTTATGCTAAGGTCAGCCATCCAGATATCTAATTCTAAATTAATCATTTGGTCCTTGAAACAAGTATATTCATCAAAAAGATCAGTGCCTTCTTCTGCAAGATTATCCATTTTCTATCACCTCTTTAAACTTTGCAATCATTACTGTCTATAAATTCAATACAGCATGACCTAGCTGTGCTGGAGAACATTATTCATAGGTTTGTGATGTTGTTTGCTTGTGCGGGTGCCGGGTGGGTTAAGTTACTGAATCCAACTTTATTTCTGTGCAGGATTTATTTTCTATTGAATAAATGCCTTAAGGGCCCTTACACACTGGCGTTTGTTACCTGCGCAGGTCTAGACGCACTCCATTCTTTTCAATGATGTTGTACCCATGAGATGCGTGTAAGTGCCGAACGGGCTCAGACGCAACATGCTGCTTTTTTCCATTTAATTTATAGAAACTATTCAGTCCACAAATCACAACTTATATGGATCTGTAATGATTGCTTCAACAATATCCCAATATTGTTTGGTTTAATCATCAACCCTATACAGTCAAATGAAAGCCTTTTGATGACCAATTTCTTCTAATAACATTATTTGGTAGCAAACGTTCAACAAAATGCAGATGCACCATATCTAATCTGCTATTAGTTTACTCAAAAATCACAGGCCTCCATATCGGACCACTGATTGTGCAATTACACATTATCAGAGCTACTCAGCAGTACAATATACCTAAGGTTTTCAAGGATGCTGATAATGGTCATGCAGTTCATTTGCCTGCAAACCTGTTTTTTTCTGGTAATGTTGGCTAAAATCAGGCCTACCTATCTGACCAATGACATTGCAGCATTCCATGGTACTGGAGAACTAATCATCAGCACGAATGTCTCAAAACAGAGCAATCTTTTTAAAAATGTATTCTATTATTTTAACATTAAGGGGTCAATTTAAGACTGCTTGAGCCTTCGAACATGAGTGTTAAAACCACGTTTCTAAACTTTTTTTAACAACCCACCCAAAGGCTCGAGCATTTTTAAATTGACCTTAGGGGGGCAGATTTATCAAAGGTCAAATTAAAAAATCGAATTTTCACATTTTTTTATGGTCAAAACTGTCAAATTCCATTAGGGATTATTGATATTTGATTAAAGTTCTTATAATACTCTGGCCCTTTAACGGAGAATTCAACCCGTGGGGAAAAAAACTGTACCCCCCCACCCCAGGTAGACCGACCCTCCCTCCTCCCACCAGGCTAACTACCCTCCCAACACAGGGAGATGCCCCATAATCCATACTTACCCCTAGGTGGGAGGAAGGGGTTCTACCTGGGGTGGGGGTACGGGTTTTTTTCCCCACAGGTTGAATTCTCCTTTGAGAACTAGAATTAGACTATTAGCCACCTAAAACCTGCCAATTTGCTGTTTAAGTCAATGGGAGATGTACAGGGATCATTTTTGAGTAGTTTGAAGCCTTCCTGACAATCGAGTTTTTTTTGGGAGGGAAAAATTATTTTTTTTTAATTCAGTTCAAATTTGATTTGAATTGGATACAAGTTTCAGTCGATCATTTTCAAAAATTCAATGTTTATAATAAATTTTGATTTTAGAGTTTATGGGGGTTTAAAAAAAACTCACATGAATTTGAAATTCGACCTTTGGAAAATGGGCCTCTAAATGTCATTGTCAACACTGGGAACCTCAGCTAATATTTATATAAAATCAAGTATAAAAAGGAGACAAACCAAATTTCGTTTTTTTTCTTAGAGACAAATGCAAGCCCACACTGGTATTGTTTGCACACCAGATCCATTTGTACAGTACAAGAAAGACTTTTATTCCAATATTGTGAAGGTCACAGTTCTATTAAATGCTTGCCCTTACTGAATGGACTCTGCTTGTATTTACCAGGCTATTATGTATTTTTCCTCTAAGATAAGGCCTGAAAAGAAGCGTTACATGTTTTTGACAATGGATTAACTGTAGCAAGCGTTTGCAAGTCTCTTAAGGTTTGTTAAAAGTTATCCATTGTGCTTTTTATATGTAAGCACATCCACAGCGAGCCGTCTTAGAATTTCACACAAACATTCCTCCTATTATTTTCCTTTACAATATGTTGTTGAAGGTGCTGTTTTGACTTTTTAAAACTTGTATTACATTTGTAGAACTTTAGTAGAACTTTAGTGTAAGTATAGGTTATAGTATCATGAATAAAAAAGCCGGCTAGAAGGCTGCACTGATTAAAAAATGTGAATTTATTTAGAATCTCTGATTTTTCAGTTGATCTTGTAAGTATATAAAATATATACACAAAATAAATACAGTTCAGTATTTTACTTAAAGGAATGGTAACACCAAAAACTGAAAGCATTTTAAAGGAATTACAATATAATCTACTCTTGTCCTGCCCTGGTAAAACTGATGTGTTTTGTATAAACAAGCTTCTATGTAGCCATGAAGGCAGCCATTCAAGCACAGGATACACAATGGATAACAGACAAGTTCCGAAAATAAAATTGTGTTCGGCAGAACTTATATGTTATTTGCTGTGTTTCCTGTGGCTTTTTCTCCTTTTTCAGTTTTGAATGTCTGCCCCCCCCCCATAGCTACACAGCTGCTTGTTTATATTAACTATTGTAGAGTTTCTGAAGCAAATACACCAGTTATTACTATGCAGTACACCAGTACATTATATTTACATTACTTTAAAAGACTTTAACTTTTTTGATGTTACTGTCCTTTAAAGGGGAATACTCTCTAACCCCCAGCCCCCCTGTAATCGCCGGGACAAATCTCCCCAAATAGCTTTGTAGCGGTGCGCACCCGCTACACGTAAAGTCGCTTGCGCTTATTCACACAGGCAATTTTGAGCGACTTTTAAAATCGCGCCGCCGTGTGTGAATAAGCGCAGGTGACTTTACATGTAGCGGGTGCGCACCACTACAAAGCTATTCGGGGAGATTCGTTGCGGCGATTAGTCGCCAGGCGACAGATCTCCCCAAAATCTCTACGTGTGGCCTTACCCTTAAGAGCCCTTTAAAGAGGTAGTTCAACTTAAAATTAACTTTTAGTATGATGCAGAGAGTGAGACAAATTGCAATTGGTTTTCATTTTTTATTTGTGCATTATTTCACTTTTTATTCAGCAGCTCTCCAGTTTGCAGTTTCAGTAATCTGATTGCTAGGATACAAACTACACTAGCAACCATGCACTGATTTCAAGGACCAGTAACATCAAAAAATTAAATTGTCTTGTAGCAATAAAAATATAATGCAGTGTTGCCCTGCACTAGTAAAACTGCTGTATTTGCTTCAGAAACACTACTATTTTTTTATATAAATAAGCTGCTGCATAGCCATGGGGGTAGCTATTCAAAGGAGAAAAGCCTCAAGTTACACCGCAGATAGCAGATAAGCTCTGTAGAACATAATGTTATCTATTATCCATTACTTATCCTGTGCCATATAGCCTTTTTTCAATTTCCGCCATTGCTACAAGCTAGCAGCTTGTTTATATGAACTATAGTAGTGTTTCTAAAGCAAACATCAGTTTTATCAGTGCAGGGCAACACTATATGATATTTTCATTACTTTAAAACACTTTAATTGTTTGGTGTTACTGTTCCTTTAAGTAAGACACAGGAATATGAATAGGAGAGGGTCAGAATAGAAAGAGGAGTAAAAGAAAGTGGCAATAACAACAATGTGTAGCCTTACAGAGCACTCAGTGATCCCCATTTGAAATTTGGGTCAGAAGAAGAAGGCACATAATTCAACAACTATAACAAATAGAAAATGAAGAATTAGTCATTATATAACATACTAAAAGTTAACTTAAAGGTGAACCACCCCTTAAAATTTTTAATGCAAAGCTGCTCTAATTCTCGTTAAAGGACATCAACAGTACTAAACAGAGCAGCCAGTCAGAAAAGAGCAGGAGCTGCCTAAGTTTCAGTGCAAGCTTGAAATCCATATACTGTAGATGATAGATGAAACACATGAACCAAATAATTTATATGGTGTTATTTCACCCCATTTAAAATGTGCCTAAATTTACTGAAGCTGTAGGGCTGACATTAACTCTTACAGATACACAATGGTTTATAGCCATGCAGTGTCCCTCTGAGCTATTAAAGACATTTAAACCAAAAAGACACACAATCAGCATGATGTTTAGCTAACATTCACATAATATTAATATTTGTACAGGTTTGACACCCGACCACTTTAAAAATAAGCAGTTGTCAGTTGATATTGTAAATGTCAGTAGCATTAAAGGGCAGTGGATAGCAAACTGCCAGGGATGTCAGGTCGTGAGGTTGATGCACTTCTTCAGTGAAAAAATTCCCAGCCCTGGTAATTATGTCCAGGTAGCATTTCTATTTTCGCATTCTTAGCCAAGTACTTGTAGGCTATGAACAACTGGCCACTTGCATGTTTGTGAGCAGAGGTCCATATTGTCACCGTTACCCTCAAATGACTATAGGAAGTGGTGAGAGGCAAAGATAGGGGCTTCGGTTATATTTATTTGCCCCTTATATCAGAGCAAAACTGGACCGTACCTCCACTTCAATCATTAAAAAGTCTATCTTTATTAATGGCAAAAGAACAGGTAGTCATATCTATGCCTCATTTGTCACAGTGATGCATCTATCCGTTCTTTTGTATTCTTTTTAACGGCTGAAGTGGAGGTGCAGTCCAATTTTTGGTTTTGACCTTCTTCTTCACCCATTCCAGTCTGTTCTAGATCTTCACCCTCAATCCATTATTGCTTCCTTGTTAGTCATGAACTGCCCCTTGCCTGAAGGTTTCACTTCTCTTTAGTGAATCAGAGAATTACTGTTAGCTAATTGCTTACGAGGACCTCCATGTTCGATGCTCAGTGCAAGTCTTGTGTATTCAAAGCACCGTGGGCCAAAAATAACTACATGTTTAGGCCAATAGATACAGGTAAATTACAAAATAAAACTGAAATCCCTTGAGATGACTCAACACGACAACAATATATTTTAATGATGGTGACTAATGATGGGCGTAATTGTTGTGAATTCCCACGTGTCACCTTCTCAATCACCACAGGTGCATTTTCACCAATGAATACGGATGCCGGCGTAAAAAACAACACACCGGTGCCTTTCGCAAATTTTTCGCCAATACTAAACGGGACAAATTCGCCCATCACTTGTCAGCAAATATTATAGGGCAGGCTGCAATATATTAAAATATAATTGTATTCCTATTGTCCCAGTGGTCTGTTTGGTCCCACACAACAAAACAAGAGCACACCAGATGCACAGATGTAAATAAAAATGTCATTTAATAGGAATGAAATAAAGAAAGGGCTCATGCAAATTGGCACAAATGATCATTACTGGTTTTTTTGTTATGGTTTAATAACAAATATTTGATTTTGTTTTAATAACAAACAAATAATAACAAATAATTTAATAACAAATAATGTGATTAACTGCTTGAAATATCAGTTTTGAAATGTTTTGGTTATGAAGATTATTTGTAGCATGTTTCCTATCATGTCTCATTATTATTTTATTATCCATGGTGATCAGGCTTAACTACAGGACATTGCTTTCCTTCACATTTTCACACAGCTATCTTAATGTAACACTATGAGATTTTGCCATCACCCTTATAGTGCACATGTATTATCACTGGCCCAGTGAAAAGCACAGAAATGAAGTGCAAAACGCACATTTAATATAGAGCTTGGATCATATGTGTTTTTCAGTACTTGTGCCTCCTGCTGAGCTGCCAGTAGTAAGGGGAAGATGTAAACTACATGGAGTACAGATACAACGGAGTGTGGAATTAATGCCAGGGTGGTTCACCTTTAAGTTAACTTGTAGTTTGTTATTAATTCTAAGCAACAGGAAGTGTTGTCATTGCAAACCGGAAATGACATCATCGGAAGTAGCCGTGATCAGGAAAAAAAGGCGTAAACAGGAAGTGCTGTCATTGTTAACCGACATGCTCAGAAAAAAGGAGTAAAAATCGCTATGGAGAAGATTCGCGGCCCAACCTTCAACACGCAGAACCACCAGCCCGCTTCTATACCCACATCCGGAGCTTCTACATGCAACCAGCATGTTTCCGCTGGGTAACCTGCGGGTACCCGCTGGTACCCAACCAGCTGCAGGACTCTAACACACAAGTGAATACAAAGCAGCAGAATGTCCCCTCTGGCGACCTATGGTGAGTTCTATTTCACCTTTTCATAAGTATGCCCCATTAATGCAATACAAACAAGGCTGCAACTTGCACACAATGTTTCAAGCAGATGCAAATTGTGAATAAGTAAAGTGATCCAAGGCTCTGATGCATCAGCTAATACACATTGCACACTGACTTACCTTTGTAAATGAGTAAAAAATAAATAAAGAAAAAAGAAGATTATATATTCTGTTATACAGTTATTGCTGTGTGCTATACTGTTGCTGTAGTTTGGACATGATATATTCCACTGCACATGCTTTATATTGTATTTCATTATGGGGCAAATTTACAAAATTCACGTGAAATAATCGAAGTCTGATCTAATACCGATCGTACTAATTTTTCGTGAAAATTTGGCCTCTTCGATCATCGAATATCGAATAGATCGAATGATCGGATATTCGATAATTCGATCGTTCAATGATCGAATAAATAGAAGACGGTCGAATGCTTATCGAATTTCGAATTTGGTCGAGCTAATTTTGGGGAATAATAGTAAATTTGCCCCTATATGTCTGGATTTGGCTCCAAAGATGCATTCCATTAACACTTGTAAACATAAATTAGAGACGGGGAGTGTTTGAACATTTAAGCTAAAAAAAGTTAAAAGATATAAATACATACATGTATTGTATAACTTTATTTTCTTTCTGTTTCCTTTTCTCGTTTGGTCAATTTTACCCTTTACTGTACAATTGCATATTGCTACAAACAGAAAGCACTGGGGTCCTTCAAGGGGAAACACAAACATTTAAATTTAATACAAGCTTCATAATACTTGAAAATGATTTTCTAAATATAATCAATTAAAATGTCTGTTCTGTTTCTGAGTTACTCTTTACTCTCCCCATTTGAGCATCGTTCTCTCTTCCTGCAGGAGAAGACTACTTTTCAATGACATATGGGTACAATACAGCATTTAGGTTTACTCCATTTGCCTAGAAGATATATTAGAGCTTGCTTTTTTAAAATCACCAGAAATACTTCAACTCTATATGCAGGATTTGTGCCTATGGTTGCCACCTTTTGTATTTTTTTTTACCGGCCGGCGTGGGGGCGGGACTAAAAAGGGGTGGGCCGTTATGTCACAAAGGGGCGGGGTCATAAAAGGCCGTCCTGTGCCGTCAAAAGGGGCGGACCGGTGACGTGTTTGGGGGCGTGGCCACGAAGCGGAGCCTGGAAGAAAGAGAAAACGGTAAGTTTAAAGGGGATTGGGGGCTGGCCGATGTGTCTTTTTAAGGGTATTACAAATTTACCAGCAGCTACATTGCCGGTAAATTTGTAATACCGGCCCCAGCCTTGGCAGGTGTTTTACCGGCTAGGCCGGTAAAATACAGGCCGGGTGGCAACCCTATTTGTGCCAAAGACAGATTTTGTTTGTGCTGAAATCAGTTATTTGAGACAGCTCATACACACCTGCTAGAAAAATGAACTCCCGCACAAAAAGATATATTGGATTTATCAGCGAAAATCTCACACCCAACTCTTGCAAGACAGAATGATGAGAAAGAGATGCTGAGGGTGAAGATAGAGTGTGAAGAAGCAATGCAGAATTCTTAATTGATTATATTTAGAACGTTTTTATTTCAGTATGACAAAGCTGAAATAAAATTTTCCTTTTCATGATAGTCCCCCTTTAACCACATTTGACTGCACCGAAACTTA
>CM044442.1:39525662-39543305 GCA_024363595.1 Xenopus borealis | reverse complement strand
TTTAAGCCTTGAACTTCATAGACAGGTGTGTCCAATCATGAGAAAAGGTATTTAAAGTGGCCAATTGCAAGTTCTGCTTCTGTTTGACTCTCCTCTGAAGAGTGATAGCATGGGATTCTCAAAGCAACTCTCAAAAGATCTGAAAATAAAGATTGTTCAGTATCATGGTTTAGGGGAAGGCTACAAAAAAGCTGCCTCAGAAACTGTAAGTTTCAACTGTAAGGAATGTAATCAGGAAATGGAAGGCCACATGCACCGTTGCTGGGCAAGACAAATACAGGAGCAGCATATGTGGAGGACTGTGAGAATGTTTACAGACAACCCAAAGATCACCTCCAAAGAGCTTCAAGAACATCTTTCTGCAGATAGTGTATCTGTACATCGTTCAGCGCAATTTGCACAAAGAATATCTGTATGGCAGGGTGATGAGAAAGAAGCCCTTTCTGCACTCATACCACAAACAGAGTCACTTGTATGCAAAAGCTCATTTAGACAAGCCACAGTCATTGTGGAACAAAGTGCTTTGGACTGATGAGACAAAAATTTAGTTATTTGGTCATAACAAAAAGCACTTTGGTGGAAAAAGAGCACCACATTCCAAGAAACACACCTACATGCTACCTACTATCAAATTTGGTGGAGGTTCCATCATGCTGTGGGGCTGTGTGGCTAGTTCAGGGACTGGGCCCTTGTTAGTCGAGGGTCGGAAGAATTCAACCCGATATCAAGTCATCAAAGTTGAAGTTACACAGGGGTTGGATATTCCAACAAGACAACAGGGCAAATTCACTAAAGAGTGCAATTTCACCAGCTAAGGCTTTGCAGCCATCGCAACACTTCACCAGACGAAAATTCGCTCAAACAACTCTAATGCACTAAAGTGCGAAGTTGCGTCCAGGGCGCTGGTGAATTTTCCCTATTGAAACTTCGGCAGAGCGAGCAAATCAAAGCAAAGTGTGTTCAATTCTGCCTAGCACAACCTCACTAGAGATCTTGCACTCTGGCTAATTTGCATACGCCAGGAAATTTAAAGTGGAATGTAGCTATTCAGTACCGGTCTTAAGAACATTGGACCAATTTGGCCCAATTTGGCTCCAGTGCGAGCTCTGATTCCTATTCCCTTAAATCGCCCAGACTACCCTTTAATCCCGCGATTCGCGAATCACCAGCGAAATTTCGCTTGGCGAAAATTCGCCGAAAAAACGAGTCACGCAACGTTTTTTGACGCGACGCAACGAATGCGATGCGATTTGACGCGACGCGATTTGACACGACGCGATTTGACGCGACGCACGTCAAAAGCGTCCCGCGACTCATTTTTCGGCGAAGCGAATCTCGGGAGAGTGACTAACACTAGTGAGAATTTGCCAGCGTGATGTAATTTTGTTACTTCGCCAGTTTAGTATCTAGCGCAGCGCCCCATCGCTAGCAAAGGAGATGTACGCTAGCGTTGCTTCGTACTCTACTGCCAGGCAAATTTTCACTCTGGCGAAAAAGCGTTACTACGCCAATTTACTAAGATGCAGATTTTAATGAATGTTACCTCTTGTGCCAGACTTGCCTTCGCCAGATCAGACCAGGCGAAGTGCAAATAGAGTAGATAGGAGTTCATCAAAAAATACTTTTAAAAAAAGCTAGCGTCTTTTTATATTTAAAGGGTGACAGGCTTCAAAAGATTGTAAAATTTTTGGGGTACCCGGCTTCCCACCTACATTTGCTAACATATGGAACATAAACTATACAGTGGGCACATGCGCAGGGCAGGGAATTTATGAAAACATCTGAATATAAAAAGTAGGAACAGAAAACCATGCTGAACGATGAGCCAAAAACAAAGAAATCCTCAGAATCTTGTAAAAACTTTAAAAAAGACAATTGCTAGCAAATAAAAACAGAAAGCCTCTAAAATCCCAACAACTCCTATCAACATAATCAGAATGTTAAGCTGTACAAAAGAATAGTATAAAATATGTTAATGTCACTATTTTATTGAAATACGAAGCTAACGTTTCTAAGTGCTCAGTGTGCTTTAGGAGGATACTTAGGGTCAAATTTACAAAATTCACGTGAAATGATCGAAGTTCGATCGAATACGATCGAATGCCGATCGTACAAATTTTTCGTATATTCGGATATTCTAATTTGGCCTCTTCGATCATCAAATACTGAATTATCGAATAGATCAAATGATCGGATATTTGATCATTTGATCATTCGATGATCGAAGGAATCAAAATTTTTAAATTGTTTGCCAGATTGAACCTACCGAATTGCAATAGAAGCCTATGGGAAGCGTTCAATCGGTCAATTTTTCGGAGGCTCGAAGGAAATTTCACGATCTTCCTCGTGAAATCGAACGATCGGTATCCGATCGTGCAAATTCATCAGGAAATCGAATAGCAAGCAAAATGATAGCCTAAAACAATTCGATAAGCATTCGATGATTTGCCCCTAAATCATCCAACAATAATGTTCACAATTACAGCCTAAACATAAAGGACTGTATATTTCTTTTCATAAATATTTGAGATCTGCAAGAAGCCAGTACAATTCCCAAGAGCTTTAAAGGCTAGAATGTACTTTTCAACAACATCTTAGCTTGTCGGAAAACAGCTCCAAATCTCTTTGCCCTTAAAATGCTTAATAATCGGACACAACTTTATCTGTGCTATGTTTGTTCCAAAGGCTCTTAGAAAATGTGTAGAACTAAGGACCTGCTAATTGGCATTTTAAAATTGTTCCACTATTATTTTGTAACATTAAAACCATGAATGTTTTTTGCTTAGTGGATGTTTTCAAAAAGAAGCTTTTGCAATGATACAATGCATAAACACTGGTAAGACCACTGTCCTTTTCACTTAAACACAGCATTACCTGCCCCAGTGGGTCCCTATCACATTCACTGTGGTTCATTTTAGTAGGAACAAATTAACTTGTGGGAATGTTTTTTTGGTGTGGGGGAGGTAACCAAAGAAAAACCACACAAGCACAAAGAGATCCTATAACAACTACCTACAGAAAGACCCCATAGTTGCAAGGCAGAAATGCAAACCATTGCACCTCCATGCCATGTACTAGAAGAAGCTATTTTATCCCTGTGTGAAAGAATCAGGTCAGAACTTTAAATATATTATAGAACTTTTCAATTGGCCTTTTTTTTATTGTTTTAGAATTATGTGCCATTTTCGTTGGACTCTTTCCAGCTTTCATATGGGGGTCACTGACCCCACCTATAAAACAAATGCTTTATAGGGCTACAATGTTTTTTTTGCTATTGTTTTATTACTTATCTTTCAACTCATACTAAAAGTTACAAACCCTTTAAACTTCAAGCTTAGCTTCCAGGATATCTGTGAAATGCAAGAAGCATTCTCTCCAGAACACACCCTACTTGGCTTCAGATGGGGTCTCCTAGGAAACTCTTGCTTACAGCTAAAGTGGAGTTATAGATTATTTTCTGAAGGGTGTGTTTTAGGGACAGCAATAATGCAATGTGCACCAGATAAGATATGAAAAACTAGTGATAGTACCAACTAACTCCTTCACATAAGGGTCAGTCTACACGAGCAGATGCGGGGAGATTAGTCGCCTCTTCTTCGGGGCAACATTCTCCTCAAACTGCCTGCTCCCTGCCTCCCTCCGTTAAACTGAAAATCGCCTGCAGCAATTCACATGTGGCTGTTTGTTTTCCGTAGTCGTCCACAGTTTCCTTGTGAGGCAACTTCGGAAAACGAACAGCGCGTGTGAATTGCTGTAGCAATTTTCAGTTTTGCGGGCGGAGGGCAGGCAGTTCAGGGAGATTGTTGCCCCCAAAGAAGAGGCAATTTGTCGCTGGGGCGACTAATCTCCCCAGATTTGCTTGTGTAGACTGTGTTGTACAATAAAACCATTGAAATGCTGTTACTTTATCTATAACATATTAACCCTGTCTCCTTTAGAAACATACCCTGAAAAAGAAACGTTTCATGGATGATATAGTTTTTGAAAGTTTTTTTTAAAAACTATATTTTTTCTGTAGTTCTGTAATTTACAGAATAACTATCACAGACTGAAGAACTTTCAGAACACTGCAATCAGACAGTTATTTGCTGCAATCAGCAATCAGATGACACCATTTGTACCAATCAACTGAACAATACCAGTTTATAATCATTTTTAGCTACTGTAAGTTTCAACTTTTCTCTTCCAGTTGTCCCTGTGTTAATCTGACGTAACATTCTGTAGATACGGTATGCTTTTCATTTCGGATGATCAGAAAACAACATATACTGCAAATCAGGCAAACTACTCAGAGACTAAGGCAAATGGAGCTGTAGTCTCTACAGGTGCAGAGAAGCCAATATGCTCATATTCACACTGTATCAGGTTCTCCACCTGCAGCCTCTGTGTGGTCTTATCCATGGAATGACAAATTCAAGTTACTTTGTTTTTTGTATTTGCATGTGCAAATTTTTTATTAATTCAGACTTTTACAGGTAAATATCCGAAAAACTAAAATTTTTTAGAGGTTTTAGACATTTCCTCCTTTTTAGCTCGTCCATCAGCATTTATTCATTTTATATCTTTTTACATATTTTTAATAACTTTCATGGCATTTGTGGTTTTAGAGAAGCAGAGTTAAGTCATGGTTTCAAACGTCTCAAAAACGTGAATGGTAAATGCGAATTTCAATTAGCATTTTCTCACAAAAACTCACAAATTCGAATTTAAAAGCACCAACTCGAATGTAAATTCGAATATGAGATTTATCACATCTCGACCATGGAAACAGATATCATTTGAATATTAACCATCTAAAACCCGCCACATTAATTTACACGTCAATGGCAGGGATCCGTTGACCCATTTGAAGATGTAAATTGCTTCCCTGACATTCAGGAAGTTTTTGGGTCAGTGTGAAAGTAAAACAATTTAAAATAAAATGAATTTATAATTATTATGATCAGGACAAGTTTGCATACTTTTGCAGTAAAATGAATGAATATGTTATTGCCCATGTATAAGCATTTCATGAAGAAGTGTGAACCTTGGGTACAAAAAATAGATAAAGTATAAAGCTTAAAATACTAAAAGGATTATGAATTCAAGATTGTTTTTTTTTAATTGTGAGAGAATTTCCACAGACATCTATAGCAGTTAATCTTTTGGTTTTGAGAACAGCTTGCCTGTAATTATAGTTCCCCCAGCAGGAACATGTTAGCAAATAACTAGGACTGCAAAAATCTTATCATATTGTTTATTCCTTTAATACATTGCATTCCATAGTTACTTAATGACTTTTCAGTCGTGGCAGCCAAGATGGATGGCATTATTTTATATTAGTTGGGGAGCATGGTGGTACAATCACTGCTGCCTTGTAGTGTTGGGGTCCTAAGTTTAATGCCAGCTAGGGCACTATCTGCCCTAGTGTGAGATGGGGAGGGACTCTAAATTGTAGGGATGCACTGAATCCAGTATTTGGTTTGGTATTTGGCTAGGATTCGCCTTTTTTTCAGCAGGATTTGCCCAAATTCTTGTACCTGATAAGCCAAATTCCTTAAATCATGTGACTTTTTGTCACAAAAGTAAAAAAAGTTTTTTCTTTTTCCCTCCCCCTCACTGATTTGCATATGCAAATTAGGGTTTGGATTCGGTTCAGTATTCAGGCGAATCTCTCACAAATGATTCGGGGTTCGGCCGAATTGAAAATAGTGGACTTAGGGGCAGATTTACTATATTCACATTAATTCACATGAAGGATTCGAATATTCGAGCGAATTTTCAAAAAGATTCTAATTCGAATTTCGAATATGCAAATTAGGCAAATTTGACCATCAAATATTCGAATTCGAATGATTCGAATATTCTAATTTAATTTTATTTGAATATTCGAAAATTCGATGGTCGAATACTTCCCCTTTAAATTTAAATTCGATCACCTACTTTGCCATTTCGAAAAATTCGATCGATCGTTTGAAAATTTGATTCGAATTCGATCGATCGAATTGCACTAAAAATTCGACTTCGAAATTCAAATTTTTTAAATTCCCCACGATTCCCCCACTATTCCCTGGTCGAATTTCGAATTTTTTTTTTTATACTTTATTATAGTATTTTTTTATAATATAGTATTCTATTAAAGACTACCAGTTGTAGTGCTGCTACACCACAAAATGAGTAACATACAATATGAGGAGCACTCTGATACTGATTATTTCACCTTGGATCACACTTACATTGGCACACCAATGACTAAATCCAGAACTTGATGAACCTATGATTTTCTACCCAATCTACTAGCTATTATCAGAGTTTTTTATTCGGTAAATCATTATATCAACAATCCTTCTGAGTGTCTTAACTAAAGAGGATGCAGACCCTTTGTGGGGGGGGATCAGGGAATGGGGAGGCCTAGTACATGGGGTCTGCTTCGTCTGGTGCATAGAAATACTACTTTCCCAGCTGCTCTCCTACCTGGCAGAGGTGGGGAGCTAGGAGTGAAAATGTGAAGTGGAGTGGTGTCCAAGTAGGATTTGCTGTGCTCACCAGGCCTGAAGAGTTTTGTTGCAGGATGGGTGGGGCCCAGTGCCACATAGTTACGTAGCTGCTTTAAATTTAGGCTCTACAGCAGTGGTTTAATCTCTTTAATCCAGTTCCTCATGTTGTGGTGACCCCCAATCATAAAATATTAAAATATTTTCGTTGTCAGTCGAGAGCGGATTGTTAGGAAAGTAGAGGAGACAGTGTGGTTGCATAAAGGTTAGTTTTCTGTGCGTAGTGCGGCAAAAATTTTTTGCCACACCCCAATTACCATGTTCATTTTACAAATTTTAAATGGGCAGGGAGAGCTATATGGCAGTATCTACTAAGGGGATATAGAAAGTTGAAGTGCAACTGGCTTCCCTACAGAGGTTACTGAACTACAACTCCCAGCACCAACACCCAGAGAGCTACAATCTTGCCCCAGGGCTAGTGGGGAGAGAGATGAAACTACTCCTGGAACCCCTTAAGTGACCCCTGTGAAAGGGTCATTCGACCCCCAAAGGGGTCCCAACCCCCAGGTTGAGAACTTCTGCTCTACAGAATGTTTTAATAATGAATTTCCAGAAATAATGTGTTTAAGGATTAACTATGTTCCACTGCTGAGTATACAACTGGCTGTACATTTTCAGTAACATAACAATTTGCCCTCCATAATACTACAGGCTCACACCCCCTTAAGTTAGTTATTTAGTTTGGTTTATGATTGTCTCTCTGTTTTTCATTTTTTCCTCAGATCTCCATGCCAAGTAAACCTCAACCATGCCTAAACGTTACTGCTTGACATGCCCAACAGTTACTAGACAACTGCTTCAAAAATCTTATATCAATGATTTTTTTGGCCAGGTTTGTCAAAATATATTAATATATCATATCATAAATATATGATGTTAATGGCTTGAATCATTCCTATAAAACATCATGTTTAGAAGCATTAGTATACTATCATTAAGTCATCTTGGAAGTTACCTGTATACGGTTGAGAAAAATGTTTGATGTATACAGAACAATGAAACACAAGGAGTATGTGATGCGCCCCATTCTGTCCAGGAGATTTAAAAAAAACTATACTTATCTTGAGCTATACTAGACAGTACATTTCAGAAGGTTGGTGAGCTGAGTCCATAGTGCTAAAGAAGCAATGCTGGATATTCCGACTCTAGCAAAAGCATAACAATAGTGCTTTATATAATATAAGTCTTTATAGAGCTCTTACAATTGAATCAGCTTGTAATAAGACAGCCTCTTTATTTCAACAATGGTATTAGACACTTTTTATTGAAGTCTCCCAAAAGTTTACTTATAATGAAAAACTGGGATCCATATTACTTTTTGTGACAGCTTCTATAATTAGAAATTAGGTTAAAAAAATGACTTTGCTTGTAACAGGCAGGGACAGTGTTCAGCTCATTTATTTTCCCAGAGCTTGGCTTGAAAGGCCAAATGTGTCAAGGCAAATACATGAAGAGAAGGTTGCAAAGGATTCCAGATTCATTCAATTATGTTCTGCAAAGCATAAACTGCTCTTTTTTAGTCTGAGAAAAACATTTTGGATCCATCTGAAAAACGTGTTGCTTCTTCCCTTCTTTTTTTTTTAAATAAATGAAATAAACCATTTCTCTCGCTCTTCAAGGGGGAAAAAAGGATTAAAATACCATTGGGCACATTCAGTAAGCTAAAAATTGTTTACCACAGCAATTGCTCTAATACATATCCAGAAGCTAGGCAGACTTATTAAAAAGTGAATAAATACTTGCAACCTTAAAGGAAAACTATAGCCCCAAACAATGTAGGTCTCTATAAAAAGATATTGCATAAAACTACTCATATGTAAAACCCTGTTTCAGGTAAATAAACAATTTTCATAATAATATACTTTTTTAGTAGCATGTGCCACTGGGTAATCATAAATAGAAAATTGCCATTTTAAAAAATAAGGACAGCCTCCTGGGATCCTAGGATCCAACGGTGCACACAAACATACCAAACAAACTATACAGTTAGGTCACATGAGCCAATTAACAGACAGAGTTGTGTCTTTTGCTTCAATACTTCCTCCTGTTACAGTTAGAGTTGAAATATTTCTGGTCAGGTGATCTCTGAGGCAGCACACAGACCATCAACAAATGGTGGTTCAAGGCAAAAGATGTAAAAGGACAATATTTACTTAAATATATATACCAGGTAGGTAAGATTCTTTAATGTGTCACTTAATTTGATATAAACTATCTGTTGCTCAAGTATTTTTGGGGTAGTTTTCCTTTAATAGAATCAAAGCACATGCAAAGAAAAGTAATGGGGTGGGCATACAAGGCCAAACCTAAGGAAACAGTGTTTTTTTGTTTCTTTGAAAAGAATATCAGGTTTTGCCTTTTATTTTTCACCTTGTAGTAGGCTGATGTAAATAATGATTGGTTTCCATTGGCAGTTTGATATACAGTATAATGCCTTAAAGTGCCAAGACCTTTTCGTTTTGTAAATAAACATGAAACAGAGTATAAGAAATAAATGCACATTAAAGGAGGACTAAAGCTTAACTAAAGAAGTAGGGTAGAAATGGTGTACATTATGTTTTGTGCTTCTGTACCAGCCCAAGGCAACCACAGTCCTTTAGCAGTAAAGATCTGAGTCTCCAAAGATTATCCTGCAGCTCCCCATCTTCTTTTCTGCTGATTCACTGCACAAGCTCTGAGCTGCTGTCACTTACTGAACTTAGGGACAAATGCAAAATATATTGAAAATACATATAAAATATATGTAACAGTATAAGGCTGATTAGTACATCATTTAAATTACTGGTATGTGGCAGCTCAAGCAGCAAAACAATAATAATCAGCTCTGTAACATCAGCTTATATTACAGACAAACCTCATTTTCTGCTTGATAATTTGTGACGACCCCTAAGCTTAGATTCTCAACAGCTGCTCAGAGCCCATGTGAGTGTCACAGACAGTTTCCAAGATGGCGACTCCCTGTGACAAATTTGAAGTCCTGGATCATTGCTGATATTGACAAGCTGAAACTTTAGGCTGGTGCAATAAGTTCAATATATATATATATATATCTATATTTTTTTAGCAATATTCATTTTACTTCTTTAACAAGAAACATGAAGAAGAAAACAGTGATCTAAGGCTAAGCACATGATCGATCCATTTATGAATTTGCTGATTCCAATATTCTGTGTGGGGCAGTATTATTTGCACAAAGTCATTTTCTGCATAACAATCACTCATCAGTGGATGATAATTCAATTTTGTTTATCATAATGATATACACTACCTATATAGTAAAGCACTTTATGGGATATACAGTAACTGCATATTTTTTTACAGTGTGCACAGTGCTATAAAATGTAAACACAAACAGGGGGTACGGGTCACATAAATTAAACTTAATGAATAGACACATGTGTGCTTAGAGGTCCAGTACACAGTTGGAATAAGGTTCTTGCCCCCAAGAGCTTACAATCTATAAGGAAATGAGAGAGATAGAAGCAAAAACGGGAGGGAAACAAGTACAAGTTAAGACTGTGTTGTAGCACAGTCAGACTGCCTCTAAAAGTCATTTTTCAGAAAGTCTGAGAACAGGGTTAGCATGGAAACTTGTCTGTTGCAAGACGGTAAAGCATTCCAGAGTCACAAGGCATGCTGTATGGATTGGAGGGGTAAACCAGGGTAAAGCAGTGCCACTGATGCTAAGGATTTGGCAGTTACTGTATTTGAAAGCAAAATACTAGTCAAATGTATAACAATATGCTGAAAGATTAAGGAGTATGAAAATTGTATATATATATATATATATTGTTGTAGAGTTATCAAAGAAATGTGTAAAAGGTGTGTTTTCTCTTTAAATTCTCCATAGTGGGTGATGTAAGTGGCACGGGAGATGTTCCTAAACAGAGAATGGCTTCTCTATTCTAAGGGGCAAATTCACTAAAGCGCGAAGCGTCTAACTCTAGCGCTAATTCGCCAGCGTGACGTAATTTCGTAACTTCACAAATTCACTAACATCGACTCTGCCGAATTTTCGCTAGCGAAGTAGATAGACTAGCGTAACTTTGCACCCTTACGCCAGGCGAAGTTGCATACTGACGAAGGATCGTAATTACGCTAATTCACTAAGATGCCCATTTTACTGAACGTTACCACTTACACTAGACGTTACTTCACCAGGTCAGACCTGGCGAAGTTCAATACAATAGATAGGAGGTTGGGGAAAAAAAATTGGAAACTTTTTTCTAAGTCCCAAAAAAAAACGCTGGCGTGTTTTACCTTTTGTATGGTGATAGTCTGAAAAAGAGAAAAATTTTTTGGGGGGTTACCCTCCTTCCCCCCTACATTTCCTAACATATGGCAACTCAACTATACAGGGGGCATATGTTTAGGGCTATAGGACAACTTTATTTAATTTATTAAAGGTTTCCTGGGCTTGTGTAGTGTAATGTAGTGGCTGTAACATATACTTATATTATACTTTGAAATTTAGGCATCACTAGCCTAAATGCGCTTTGCCTGGCGTAGTAACACTAGCGCAACTACGCTACCGTTCACTGACCTGAGTGTAACTTTGCACTTAAGTGAATTTGCGTAGCGCTGGCGAAAATTTGCCTGGCAAAGTGTGCCAAACGTTAGCGAACGCAACGCTAGGGCATTTTCGCTGCTTAGTGAATTTGCCCCAAAGACTTTAGTTGTCAGATGTTGTAAGCTGGAGTATTTTAGAAGGAACAGCAAAGACAGTTACGATGTGTTTGTCCAGCTTGCATATTGGAGCTCACTTTCCACAGGAAGACCTATGGAACGCACTTAATTCTAGCCTGTGTGACTAAGAGTCTTAGTGAGGAACTAAGTGGAAATTCAGGAGCTTGAGCAATCCCCCAAAGAAGCATTGTGAGTACAGGGGTGACCCCAAATTATGTGTTTTGCTGGTACTCCACAAGGGTCCCAGTTTATTGAGGAAACTCATCAAATGTGTGTGAAGTTAGTGCCCAGTGGGCAGGATTTATTTTTATGATTTATGTTTTGTATGTTGAAATGGCCATCCCTGTGTTTACATAAACTGCTTAACTGAGAAGGAAGTGTCCGAAGTGGATCCCAAAAGCTTACATAATACTTAGAAGAATTTTACTGACCTTAGTTACCATAGTTTTAACCAATGTGGACAGCAAAGCCATTCAGAAAGTTCTGCGAATTGATAAACACTTCTTGTGAAATAAAATTGTCTTGTTGATATCAAGTGGAGTTGCATTACAGGAGACATGCCTACGTATTGGAGCGACTAAGGCAAGCTTGAAGACGCATGGATATATTCTAGCAGAGAAGAAAGAACTGAAGTGTGAGAGATTGTGGATGACATATATTTTAGAAAGTTCAATGGGAAGGGGGTCAAGAGAATTTGTGGTTCCTGGGGAGAAGGAGAAAGAGAGCAGCATAGACACTTCATCTTTGGTGACAAGGATTGAGGAGTCACAGGATGCCTGATGAGGCTTAGCACTGACAGACACAGTAGGAGGAATCAATACTGATGCTTTGGTAATTAGATTAACTTTTCATGTGACTAGCAATATGCTGGCTATATTGCAGTCTGGGATTTGAGCGATGCATGGAACAAAGGTAGAAGGTTAGATATATGCATGTAATAAGTATAATATTGTATTGTAGAAATTCAGCAAGTGCATGGCCCTGATGAGCAAGTGATTTTTCACATATCTACAATTTCTCATTTGATAGGGACCATCAGCTCGGCAGAGTGAAAATTATACATTTCTAAAATTCGTTTTCCGAAGCTCTAATTCAAATTTGAGTTTTAGTGCTAAAAAAAACTCAAATGTGGTTAAATCAGCCGGATGACTTTTTTATTGTAGCCATAACGTAACTACAGTTTATCTTCATTTCTGTTATTGGTCAAATAAAATCTGTTGATTTCTAAAATAATATGTTAGATACAAACGAGTGACAAGTGAAAATCGTTAAATATATGGTGATGGTGATGTCTAATATTTTACAAAAGGCAGTACTTTTTTTATTATAATACACAGGTTTCAAAGCGTCATGTGACAGAAATATCTGATGACACCTTTTATAAGGATATCTTTACAGGACTCTTGTCTACTATACTGTCTATGTTTATTGTGTTTGTCTTTGCATGTGTGCATTTCAGTTATACAGTAAGCATGATTCTGCCTGTATTACAACGCCGCAATTAAGTTGACTCTTTGATGAGTCCGAAGAATCACTGTACAAAAATCCATCATCAGCATTTCTCGTTTAAAGCCAATTTGCCTGAAAACATTTTCCCACTGAAAACAAATGAATCTAAGACATGGAAAAGAGTATCTGAATTCAGAAATATCAAGTAGTAATCCCCTTTCCCATCTAACAGCAGCTGTATATGAATTTTTATTAAACTGATAATTAATAGTTTAAAAACTTAGAGACATTAATCATGACACTTTACTAATAATCACTATAATGTATTCGTTAAATCAATTCACTTTATAAGCACTAGCACTTTAATTTTTTTTAATAAACTCAATCTGATCAAGAGGGGATTCCTTACTTTCACAATTTTTACTGACACAAGTCAGCTTCCTCTCCGTGATCAGCAAAGATACTGGTAGATAGACCAATTCATCAATTCACAGCAGCTGTATATGAGTCATAGTGACTGTCAAAGTTCTCTTCGCTTCATTCTGTCAACTGTGACCATTTATTTTCAAGGCTGGTGGGCAGCAGACCATATCCAGAGTAATAGAGCAAGCAACTAGATTTTCTTGTATCCACTTACCATGAAAGCTGTCTGTCTGTTCCCATTGGAATGACACCAAGATTCTGATTTTGCACAGCCAATAAAAAGTATTTATAGAATTTCCGAACACGGTTTAGATGCAGAAGGCTGAGTTTTGCTTTGTGATGTTCAAGCAGCATTATTCCTATAGCAAGTTAAAAGTCTCATTGTCTCAGTTTTATAGATATATATCCAACTTTTTGAATTGGTTTATTTTTTTTTTTATTCCTTATAATATTATCAGCTGTACCCTGTATGTCACCAAAGTTCAAGCCTTGCCAACGTTTTTAACAAAATTGTATTACAAATGAGATCTCTTGTAGCAAGAGAATGTTGGCATGAGGTTTATTTATGTATAATGTTGCCCTATACAATGACAGGTCTACACAAAAAAAGGGGAAGGCCACCTTTAAATCAGCTTCTAGTATGATGTAGACAGTTATATTCTAGGACAATCTGTATTTAGTCTTAAGATTTGTGTGTTTTGTTTTTTTTTTAAATCATTTAGGGGGAGTGTAATATTGGTCACTAGCACAAAAATAATTTGAAATTCGATTGCAGTGTGAATAAATGTTCGCAAAGTGAAACGTTTTGCCTTTGCAAACACTTTGACCCTCACACTCAAGTAGGATAACAATTACAAATTTTATAGTTTGCAAACGTTCGTTGTGTATGCAATAACATTTTGCAATCACAAACAATTTTTTGCTACAAAATATTTAATGAAACTGCAGAGCAGGTGCTAAAGATTTGCGCTATTAAGATTCACAATGGTTAAAAGCCTAATGAAGAATATTACATTGTGACAGGAAAATTTCTATTCACAAAGTTTAGCTCTTTGCAAATGATATTACATTTCCCCCCTAGTTTTTTTGTTCAGCAGCTCTCCAGTTTAGAATTTCAGTAGCTAACTCTTAATTCTTTTTTAAGGTCAGTTTTAAAAAGGGTGTCTACCAAGAGAATGAAACATATACTTTATATATATTTTTTTTTTTTTATATATATATTTTTTTCCCCATAAAACAAAAAGTAATTTTAAGCAACTATACAATAAACATTAATCAGTGCCAGTGTTATTTATAAATGTAACCTGTAAACATAATTATCTCTAATATTGTATCCATAGTGAGCTCTCTGTCAGCAAAGACTTGGTTTTTGTTATATTATTTCTGTAGTCAGACAAGCAGACAGAAGGGAAAGATACTGCAACTACATTTACAAATACATTTTATATTATAGAATCATATAAAAATGTGAAGATACACTGGAAAATTGCTTAGCATTACATTTTCCGCACACGTTTCTTTATTGCTTGGAGGGTGATGTCCCTGGAGAGACATGATACAGTATAAAGGAGAGAATAGTAAGCCATGTACTCATGTGCACCTTCATTTTATTATACTCTGTAACTACCCTTTGTATCTGACTGCAGTGCTTACCCTAAAGGATTACACTATGAAAGATATTTGGGGAACACTATTACAGGGGGATAGCAAGTGCCCTACACATCGGGGCAGATTTATCAAGGGTCGAATTGCGAGGGTTAATGAATATATTTAAGTGAATAAAACTTAAAGGAGAAGGAAAGTCACAATCACTTGGAGGTGCTAAGAGTAGGGGACCCCCAGTGATTGCATTCACCTGATACTCTGGGTTGGTGTTCCTGTTAGCAGAAAATGCATCAGTTAATAGTGCTGCTCCTGAAGACTTCTGCACTGAAAACCATTTTTCAAAAGAACATACAGTTTTTTTATATTTAACTTTGCAATCTGGCATGGGGCTAGACATATTGTCAGTTTCCCAGGTACCCCCAATCATGTGACTTGTGTTCTGCAAGTTGGAGTGATATCATCCCTCCCGGCAGCCCATCAGCAGAACAATGGGCAGGAACCAGATAACAGCTCCCTGGTAGATATAAAACCACACTCGATAGTAAAAATCCATAGGTGCCAAAAGTTAGGGACCCTCAGTGATTGCATTTACTTACCTGATAATCTGGGCTAGTGTTCTTGTTAGAAGAAAACTCCCACGGCTCAGGGTTCTCTTCAGCAAGCTGGGTCAATTGTCTGCTTACATGGGACCTTTTTACCCATAAAGGATCACCGCACCAGAGGCCACCCCTTCAGACTAGAAGAAAAGGACTTTCATTTGAAGCAGCGTAGGTGGTTCTTCACAGTGAGGACAGTGAGGTTGTGGAATGCACTGCCGGGTGATGTTGTGATGGCTGATTCTGTTGATGCTTTCAAAAGGGGCTTGGATGATTTTTTGGACAGACATAATATCAAAGTGAATCAATCATTGGCAAGAGCCCTAATATTTTTAACCCCGAAGTGATTGTGACTTTCCTTCTCCTTTAAATGGATACTGTCATGGGAAACATGTTTTATTTTTTCAAAATGCATCAGTTAATAGTACTGCTCCTGCAGACTTCTGCACTGAAAATTTTTTTCAAAAGAACATACAGATTTTTTTATTTTTAACTCTGAAATCTGACATGGGTCTAGATATATTGTCAGTTTCCCAGGTACCCCCAGTCACGTGACATGTTCTACAAGTTGTATCATACCCCCAACAGCCCATAAGCAGAACAATGGGCAGGAACCAGATAACAGCTCCCTGGTAGATATAAAACAACACTCAACAGTAAAAATCCTTAGTGCAGCACTTGCTCTTTCTAAAAGCACATGACTAGACAAAATGACCTGAGATGGCTGCCTACACACCAATATTGCAACTAAAAAAATACACTTGTTGGGTTAGGAAATCCTTTTTACATGGTAGAGTGAATTATTTGCAATGTAAAGAGTGATATTTAGAAATAAAAACTAAGCCATAAAAATCATGACAGAATCCCTTTAAGTGTTACTTCTTTTTTTACCTAATTTTGGGAACGTCCAATGATTGTTGCCTTTCCTTCTCCTTTAAATACCACAAGACAGATAGTATATGAAGGTTTATAGCTTTAATGCTGTTAGTGGTACTACTATGTACCTTGTAGTGATGTGCAAGTCAAGTTTTTCTTGACCTGCACCCAACCCAAACCTGACTTCCCCATTCCAAGGGGCATGGTAAGGAAAGTGCTAGTCTATTAAACAGGAAGCCGGACATCATCAGTCTAAGGTTGCAGGGGGGGACTAAAGCATACCCTTAGTGCTCATTCTAAGGATGTTTTGTTCAGAGGCTGACTGCACTCTGCACCTAGTAAATTGAGCGCAGGGCAAACTAAAAAGTGCAAAAAACCTGGAAAACTGAGCCCATTACCCTTTTGTCTTTTATGCACATCCTTCTTTTTCTTTCTTTGAAGAAGACACAACTGTGACACCTTTGTATATCCCTTACAAATAACATTTCTGAATCAATATTTTACTTCAACACTTTCTAAATAGGGCACATAATGATTCTGAAATGCAAACATTTTACATAGAGCAGCACTTCCATTAGCCCTTGCCTGCATGTGGGTTCTGACTTATGTAATGAGTACAGCCCTAAAAACTGAAAATCAGCCTGTAAGTCTTTCATGCAACTGTGTCCTAACTGACAAACTATGGGAATCACATTAAAGGCAACAAGGTGTCTGTGTAGAAAACATCAAAAGACACAATCTTAGCAGCAGCAAATCATGTTCAAGGGGCATTGATAAACATGACTGTGCTGCTAAAAACACTTTCCCTTGATAAATGAGGGATGTGGGGCCATACAATGAGCAATACCAAGTACAAAGTAAATACACAGCGTGACAAAGTCAAGTCCATCTTTTTTGGAGCTTGAGGCATTTGAAATATTCCACGGCAGTAAACAATATCCAAAAGCATCAGGAAGAAAACATCTAGAGCAAATATATCTTTCCATGGAAAAAGAAGACATTAATTATGCTCACAGCTTATCAGTCCATTCCATATGTTGCCTCGGGGACTGAAAGAAAAATCTAAAACTTACTTTATAATGTATTGGATGGGAAGGTTGGAGCTACTAAAATGGCAGAATAAAATTTTCTGCTTAATATTCCTAAAAGCAATATTAATTAATTAATTATTATTTGCCTGCTTTCTACTCCATTCACTGGACAATCTATTTGTGGAATCTGACTTAATTGCACTTTTATTGAATTGTTTCTAGATGTACCTTTTGTTGTTAGAATGCCTTCCTAATAGCTAATATTATATTATTTGCAGCCATCGTTACATGTACAAGGATTCAATAGAAAACTCGAAACATGGTTCTATTCATGTATTTAGGGAGTAGGTATACACACTGTCAGGGACATTACAGCTGCTTAAATAGTCCTAGCCATGCCCATTTTTGATCTTACAGCTACCTGGAAACTGTCTGTATGTTCCA
>CM044442.1:39468594-39497475 GCA_024363595.1 Xenopus borealis | reverse complement strand
GTAATTTATGTAATATAATCCTAATAATATAATCCTTGTGTGCATTAACTAGATTTTGTTGTCGTTCTTTAATAGAAATAAGTATTTGTTTATCTTTGTATATGGTCACACATACTTATAAACAATGGAAGACATTCATTCAGTGTGCTAAGTATAATTTTGTATACAGAATGTATTTGGGACAAAAGACACCCCTACCTTGCATGGGTGCCACATGCACAATGGGGGTCTAATCATAACACCTTCCACTGCTACAGGTGCAAGAACTCTGTGTATTAATCCTGATTTTGTCTCCACTACAACACTTGTGCCTGTGCCAGTAATAAATTAGTCTAATAACTGCAAATACTGTAAAAAATAAAATATTGAAAAAGAAGCAATGACAAAAAGAGTCATAAATGGAAACATAGAAGGACAATCAGAGTGTATAAAGGTATCCAGAATCATACAAAACCTTAAAAACCTATAAAATAAATCTTCTCTGAAAGTCAAGTTGCTGTGGGTTTCTAGAATGTTCTAATTGCTGCTTTAAATATCCACACTTAATTGCAAGGCATATGCATTTTTATGTAAAGCTGAGACCTTTGCTACAAATTGGTTGGTTTCCTAATCTTGGCAGCAATTATTTAGAGGCATCTATCCTCCAATTAACTAAACCTGTGATCCGAACATTTTCCTATCTTTATCAATCTTATATAGTATATTTCCGAGATCCAATTACAAGTAAAATACCTGAGTTACATAATTTCAACTAATGGGATTCGTGTTTTTTTTTCCAGTTTTCTGCAGTATAGCCTGACTTATCAGTTCTGTTTCATATACCGGAAAATACAAATACAGAAGTACTGTACTTATTGTGTGCCATAAAACAAAAATATATTCTTTACTTTGTTTGTTTTTACTTGTTTGTCTTGTTACTTATGTTGTTTTTAGAAGATAAGTAAATGTCAAGGTAGATTTGTGGGGGGGGCACGTAAGAGGGAAAACAAAAAGTTAGTGGTTCGTTAGTGTTATGTTTTGGTAGCCGAGGATGAGCAGGTTCAACAAAAGAAATTGTGGTCATTGATAGGTCTGACGCAGGTCGTTGGGTTCAAAAGTTAAAGGTGCTTTATTGTGTCATGACATGTTTCAAGCCAAGCTCTTTTTAAAGTGAAAAAAGAGCTTGGCTCGAAACATGCTGCGACACAATAAAGCACCTTTAACTTTTACAGCAAGACCTGTGTCAGACCTATCAATGACCACAATATCCTTAGTTGGACATTATGCTTCTTTGGACAGAAGCGGTGGTTAAAGGTCAACTACACTGAATCTACTCTCATTTTGTTGTTATTAGCAGGTTCATGCAGCCATTACACATCAGCAGTAACTTGAATTCTGATGCTTAAAAACAGCATAGAAGGCAATGTGCATGTACAGCACAACCACTGTGCGCAGCGACACCTACAGGCACATTGCACAAACACCAAATGTAATAAACAGAAACCATAAAACTGTATGCATATTAAAGCAATAATATACATTCTTCACATCATATAGTACTTGAGCCATGCAGGATAAGTTCACTTTCTTCAGGCCTATTGCATCAGGAGTAGGAAAATATCCTTCATCAAATGGAGCTTCTCCAAAGTCATATCTAGCAGGAGCAAGACGACTTGCATTCCATATGCTTCCAGCAGTTAGTTCATATGTGTATGGTCCTCGCTGGCGTCTCACTTTAAAGTGATACTGACACTAAAAAATGAAATTTAACATATGAATGTACATTAATTGTTACCTATATGTCATGTTGATCATTTTTTGCTGAGAGGTTTGTTTTTGTATATAATTGTTAGTTGAAATGTCTAAACCTGACTCTCTGACACCCTGACACTCTTACTTTGCCAACCTAACAGTCCCATCTCAGTCTGTGAGTTACAGTTTGCAATGATAACAGATGCCGGGTGCACAAATATGGCAGCCCCCTCATACAGGAACATGGGGGATCAGACAGGTAATGTGAAAGCATCATGCAAATACCTTATGGCAAAGTTAGAAGTAGCTTTCAAAGCCAGTTATTATAATAGAGGTAAAAAAGAGTTTGACTTCAGGTGTCAGAATCTCTTTAAGTGGTGCAGTAAATTTAGATTGTCCTTGTTTCAGTAGTCCTGCTTTCTTAAAGGAACAGTAACATCAAAAAATTTGTTACAATACAACGAAAAAAAAAACACCAAGACAAATTAAAAAGTCTTTATTAAGAAATAACTTACCGAAACTCCACTTCTGCTCCTCTTCAGAAAAGGCGACATGGTGACCATCCATAGTGTGGTGCTTGATTTCTCCTCTCTGGCTATTCTCTCCTATTGTACTGACAGCAGGAAAATATCCACGGTGCTGGAAAGTGGTTGGCTGGATGAAGAGCTGAAGTGCCCGGAGTGTGGCTCCTTCTACAGGCAGCCCATTATCCTCCCCTGCTCCCACAGCCTGTGCCTAGTCTGTGTGCCTGGAACATCCTTGTGCAGAGCCAGTGCATTCGGGGGAGATCTTGCGGGGACTCAGCCCCCAATCCCTTGGCAGCCCAGGAAGCCCATGCTCAAGGTTAAAGGACAAGGAAAGTCTAAAATAGAATAAGGCTAAAAATGCTGTATTTTGTATAGTAAACATAAACATGAACTCACTACACCACAAGCCTAATCAAACAAATGATTTATGCTTTCAAAGTTGGCCACAGGGGGCTGTCATCTTGTAACTTTGTTATAAATCTTTATAGATCATAGACTGTGCTCAGTGTGATCTGGGCTGCTTAGGGATCATTATAAATTATCAAAACAGCACAAGCCAAATAATATCTGCCAGAAGCTGATACAGCAAGACTGATTAATAATCAGAATATACAGACTGCACTGTGTCCTGTGTTGTCATGTAATTTAATGTGGATTTTATAGTTTTTGTACTGTTTAATACAAACTTTCTCCAACTCTGCAGAACCAGTGGCTGCAGCAAAATAATCCTCCAAAATAGAATCCCAGTTTATCTGTTTAAATCTGATACTTTTGATTTGTAAAAGTAAAGAAAATACACAGAAAAGAACTACAATACCAGTTGGATAACCAGATGGAGCTATACACTGGAATATGGGACACCTGGATATTAAATAAACTTATTATTATGATGTTTCCTTGGGAACAGTACGTTCAAGCTGGGCCACATTCATATCCATCAGGGGCCGCATTTGGCCCTCTGGCCGCAGATTGGACACCCCTGCTCTACAGGGAAAGAAAGCTGCTTGAGTTCTGCATGGCTGGGAAGTAAGGCGGGACTCCCCCTGCTGTTCATAAGTATGATTGATGATTTCCTGCCCAGCAGTTAGGGACCCTCTGACAATTCCTATCCACGGTAGTAAATGAAGTGGGAATTTTTCTTATAAAAACAATAAACATTTTTTAATTAAAGTATATTGGAGATAGCTTTTTTATTAAAAAAAAAATTGGATTTTTTTCTTTTTGCCTTTACATGCCCTTTAAGTTTTGTAACCCAGATAAGGATTGAACAAGCAGTTTTAACTGAAGTTAAAATTCTTTATTGACAAAATCTACCAGACTATTGTGGTCTTTAATAATCCCTCTTTTTTTATTACTGACTTCAAAGGCCTTTAAAGTTTTTAAACTTTAATAGTTCACCTTTAATAACTTTTAGTAAGATGTAGACAGTGATATTCAACTTGGTTTTCAGATTGTTCTCCAGAAATAAAGAATTTTTTCAATTACTTTCCATTATTTATCTTTTACTGTTTTTCCAAAATCTAAGTGTAAAGTTGAATGTTGGTGTCTGTGGTGTTTGAGCCTGGCAGCTCAGTAATTCAGGTGCAGACTCTAAACTGATACAATTTTGCAACATTTAATTGATACATTTCACAGCAACATCTCGGGAGTATTAGTAACTATTGTATCAATTCTAACAGCTGCCTGTAACGAAACCCAGAGATTCTGCACAGCAGGGACAAAGATAAGAAAGTATCCATTAAATGTATCAGTTTAGAACAGTTGGGGGGGTCGTTGACCCCCCCTCCCAGAGCTGCTTTAGAAGGTGAAAAATTACACTTTACACTTCAATATTAGAAAAACAGTTACAAATAGAAAATAGACAGTAATTGGAAAAAGTCGTTATTTCTGGTGATCTATCTGAAAACAACTAGTTGTTTGAAGGTGGCCAACCCCTTTAAATTGTTTCTAAGGTCCAATTTACACCAGGCAGTGGCTTGAATGAAAGTCTGGAGTCTAAGAGTAGGGGGTGAGAATAAAAATATAACAAAAGGTGGCAATAACAAAATTGGAGCCTCCTTGAGCAATCAATTTTGGCTGTGAGATTCAGGAACCCCCATATGATAGCTTGACCCTGAGGAGGAAAGCAATTAACTAAAAAACTATAAAAAATGAAGACCAATTGTAAATATGCTACTCTATAACATGTTCAAAGTTAACTTAAATGTGAACTATCCCTTTAAGACAGGGGTCCCCTACCCGTGAGCCACATTCAAATGAAAAAAGAGTTGGGGAGCAACACAAGCATGAAAAAGTCCTTTAGGGTGCCAAATAGGGGCTGTGATTGGCTATTTGGTAGCCCATGTGTGGACAAGAGGCTCCACCTGGCACTATACTTGTTTTCAAGATTGGAATTCAAAAATAAGCACCTGCTTTGAGGACCATGAGAGCAACATCCAAGGGGTTGGAGAGCAACATGTTCCTCACAAGCTACTGGTTGGGGATCACTGCTGACACTCTCACTGACAGGCTTCTAAAAATAGACAAAGTTGGTGAGATTGTTGTGGTGGATTTTTTTTCACAGACAAGCATCCTCTCTGTATCTCATCTTTAAAAAACAAATACTAATTCCTATATTGAATAAAACGGTCCTGCCTAATAAAATTAATTTTTAATATATGCAACTTGAGAAATGTTCCAATTATTCCAATTCTACTGTAATTTCATAAAACAGCAATGACTTTTGGTTAATCTAAAGCTGACAATTTACTAGATATAATACATTTTCCGCAGTTTCTGTGGCATTTTAATAAAAATAAGGCATTCTTCTTAACACACTGAATATCTTCAGCCTTATATGATTAAAATGATTCTGAAATGGAAAAATAATTTCACTCGAATACTAAACACGGACTGCTTATACAGTTTTATGCCGAAATCGACATAGATAGAAAATCGTTTGCAAATCAATTTATCTTGACTAGGAGAAGCAATGATAAAATGCAAATGTCTGCTATTTGAAGAATCTGTAAAGGTTATTCACATTAAATAGAAAGTTCTTAGGCTTTATTAAACATTTAGTGTAATATTTGTCAGCAAGCTTGGAAAACCCCTAATGCTTCATGTATATTAATCTCTACATTGCGTTTTAAGGCACAGCCCAGATGAGCTGCTGTTTTGCTATCTCTTTTCTTGAGGTTAGACAGATATGGATAAATCATTTGTTCTGGTTTTCTATTAGACTTGTAAGTGGAAGATTGATCTAGAGTAAGAATACTCCTGCTATAAAGAGACATTCACTGCTGACATAACAGCTAATATTGCTACAATACTTCCTGGCAAAAATCTTACTCATATCTACATAGGCCTAAAATAGGGAAAGCCGGGTGAAAGCTATGATACCAATTATAGCTAGGATTGCATTTCAGTGCTATAAGTGAAGACTTCAAATCTATTTGAGAAAGTAGAAAAATCCGAGGCAAAGTATAAAAGTTGTAATTGATTTATAATATACAGTAATTATCAGTTAAAGGTACAAAGTAGTATTTCAGCAGAGTTGAAGGGGCACACAGGCTGGAAACGACCACCCTACATGTATCGCCCAGGGACTAAATGCCCCACTGGGATTTAGGTCCTCAACCCTTGTGGGCAGGGCCGCCCCTGTACAACAAAATTGTTGGGGCCCGCCCACCCAGGCCCCACCTCAGATCCCGCCCACTCCACACCACAGTTAAAAGACCACACTGACAGCGCTAAAAATTGTAAACCCCCCCCCATGTAAGTTATTTTTTAATTGGTGTCTGTTAACTCGAGGATGGTAAATTATTCTACAGCACAAATACAGTGGATAATCTATTGCCAAGAAATTATCTCTGTAGCTCTCCTTCTTTGTTAAAGAATTATACAATTATAGGATCTATTATGCAGAATGCTCAGGACTTTTCTGCATAAGGGATCTTTCCATAATTAGGATCACCATACCTTAAGTCTGCTGAAAATCATTTTAATATTAAGTAGGATACAGTAGAATTAGTTTGCCACCAATATGGATTCATGCAGGTTATTTACCATCAAGTACAGGGTACTGGTTTTTTTTTTACGGAATAAAAGGGAATTACAAATTATAGTTATTTGCTTAAAATGGGGCCTATGGGAGTTGGCCTTCCTGTAATTCAGAAGTTTCTGAATAATGGGTTTCTGGATAACGAATAACATACCTGTATATTTTAAGCATTTTCTGTGCATTGGATTGTCTCTGAGCAGAGCAAGTTGGGGTATATTTTCTAATCTGTCTGACTTTTTAATTTCTTTTATATTTGCCAGCGTTGTTTGTGCTTGTCTTGGTAACGTTTTATGTACATTGTAACATATTATTCATATATTGTTTATAAAGTGTGCACATATTTTCACCCAGGACTCTTTTTCTTTCATAGAACATTTTTATTTTTTGTTTCACTGCTTCCCCATTGGTAATTTTTGTCTGAAAAAGATTAACTTGAGTAGTGCATTATTATTCTAGAACTCTTTCATACAATGCCTACTTAAAAAGATGTTTTTTTGGTCCTTTCATTACCCTAGTAACCAGGCTGTATATAACTATGTTGATGATATACTGTGATTTGATACTTGTTCATCCTGTACAATATTCCGTATACCACTGCTTGCAAGATGCAATGTTATGATTTCCTTAGATCTCCTTGAAAAGCCGTCCAAAATGACCTGAAGCCATTTTTTGTTGATGTTCTGGAAATGTTTTCCCAAGCAGCTTAGCAATGTCAGAAAATATCACAGAGATCAAGCAAGTAAAGCAGCTAATAAGGCAGATCACAAGGCCAGCATCAGGAAGTGCATGATAAACAGCAAAAATATTTGTTATAGTATGTAACAGTAAAATGTGAACAATCCAGTCTGCATGTGCACCTTGCATGGCGTTTTATTAGGCTTTGACATACCTTACATTTTTAGGGTACACTGAATGCATTGTGTACAGCACACTGCCATTACATAGGATTATGGTTTCACTGCAGAGAATTGCTGGCACTGGTTTTTGAAATTGAGACTTGTTGATATGAGGCTGCGGTTGATATTTTCTGGTTGCCCCAAAGTCTTCTTGGTGCTGGATTTTGGAGAAATGAATCATATTCATAGTGGGACTAGAGTTTTCCTATCTTAGGGGCAAATTCACTAGCTTCCAAAAATTCACTAGCGCTGGCTTCGCAAGCGTTCGCAGCACTTCGTCAGGCGAATTTTCGCCAGCGCTACGCAAAATTCACTAAAGTACGAATTTACGCTCAGGTCGGCAAACGGTAGCGTAGTTGCTCTAGTGTTACTTTTTACAACCTCCTATCTATTGTATTGAACTTCGCCTGACTTCTGACCAGGCAAAGTAACGTCTAACGTAAGTGCTAACTTTCAGGAAAATGTTCATCTTAGTGAATTTGCGATCCTTCGTCAGTGCGCAACTTCGCCTGGCGTAAGGGCCAGAAGCTGCGCAAGTCTATCTACTTCGCTAGCGTAAATTCGCCAGAGCCGGTGTTAGTGAATTTCCGAAGTAACAAATTGACGTCACGCTGGCGGATTAGGGCTAGCGTTAGACGCTTTGCTCGTTAGTGAATTTGCCCCTTAGTATTTACTTGGTATTTTGGTGCCAATACATATGAAATCAAGTCACAGCTAAATATTACCCGGAGAGCTTGTTTTCCATTATCAGATCATTGTTATATATTAATTGTAGGAAAAACATGCACATTATGGCACATTCACCTTCATCAGGTGCATACAATCAAATGACATAGCACATCAATATTTAATACCATCACCCCACCAACAAGTAACACCAGCTCCATGGTGTAGCCAGGTGCATAGGAGAATATCAAGACATCTTGTGGCCTACGCACAAATTACGCCTATTAGCAATAATATGGTATAACAATCAAGTTCATCCTGTGTATCGTTTAAAATGTACATACCGCAGTAGTATTCATTCATTTTTCAGTCTGTTAGTAAATGTGTATGATCAGTCCAAATATATCTGTAAAGAAAGGAAT
Source organism: Xenopus borealis (assembly GCA_024363595.1). Lineage (NCBI taxonomy): Eukaryota > Metazoa > Chordata > Amphibia > Anura > Pipidae > Xenopus > Xenopus borealis. Next base: position 39,489,191 of record CM044442.1, on the reverse strand, counting down.
CCTATATTATAGAAAACGTCTGTAGGAATTAGCTTCATTCATGGCCAGTGGTTCAACAGTATTATCCATTTTATTAATCCGCCAAGTTTCCCTCTATAACAAAAGATGCTTTCTGTCCCCTCCTCTTTGTGTGAGACATACCTCCTCTAGTACTATCCACCATAAAGTTCTTTTTTTTTCGATCATAAGTGGTAATATAATATTTATGTTCTCTGAATGTAACCTTTACCTGTCTCGAGGTTTGTCCAACATACATCATTGATGATTTGACTACAACTCCCACACCAAAGATAGGGGAACGTTCCATGTTTAGGGACTCCCTGAAGTTTGTATCTTTGTACGAACTTCTTGTACATCAGTTTTAACAAGAGTGTCTGCCAGATTCTTTCCTCTTTTGTAGGAGAATAGTGGTAATGATTTACAGTATGAGCCCACTACGGGATCCCTTTGTAGAATAGACCAATTATGTATAACAATTCTTTCCAGTTTCTTAAGGTGGCCATACACGTAGAGATCCGCTCGTTTGGCGATGTTGCTAAACGAGCGGATCTCTCCCCGATATGCCCACCTTGAGGTGGGCGATATCGGGCTGATCCGATCGTCGGCCCTAGGGCCCAACGTTTGGATCAGTACGGGCGGTCGGATCGCGGGACCGCATCAACGAACAGATGCGGCCGCGATCCGACTGGATTTTTAATCCTGCCCGATTGATATCTGGAGGACTTTCGGCCAAATATCGATCGGGAAAGCCCGTCGGAGGGCCCCCCACACGGGCCGATAAGCTGCCGACACAGTCTGTCGGCAGCTTTTATCTGCCCGTGTATGGCCACCTTTACTTAAAGGGCCATATTGTATAACAAACGGAATCCTCTTCTCTATTCGTGTCTTTTACTTTAATGTTATTAAGTAGACTCCTCCTATTTATTCTTAGTACCTCATCTCTAATCTCAGAAAGAGTCTCAAAATTATACCCTTTGTCAACAAATTTAGCGATTAGCTGGTTGGCACTATTAAGGTATTTTTCTTATTTCTTTCTGTCAGTTTAGAATATGTCAGTGGCACAATAACACAATAGCAAGAATTGTTTTTTTTGTTTTCAGAGGCAAAAGTTTACTTTTATGTTTTTTATGCTTTGCTCTAGATTGATTTAAAAACAGAAATCATGTGGGCACATGTTAGATGTTTTCCTATTTTCAGCCTTTAAAGGGGCAGTGTACCCTGCTTGTTTAACTTGAGGTCAGTGAATAGGATTCTTGTTGGCTGTTTTTACCTATTGTTTTAATCAAGCAAAGTCTATGTTTTTTTGTATATTCTTCCGCTAAACAGGGCTATAAGAGATATTAAGAGATATAAGAGATATAGCTACTCAGTGTTTTCAGCTTCCTGGTTCTTGAAGGTACTATAGATAATCCGGTCACTAGTTAACAAATGAAAAAAAAAACCTGTATAATGGATTTTTGTTTATGTGAATAACCAAATAGTCAAAACAAAGTAGCGGTGGTAGTGGGGGGCAGGCCCACACTGGCAATCTGTAGGTTAGGGCAAATGCCAGATGGGCTGCTATAAGTTGCCATAGAAAGTCAGTATTTAGTGGGCTGGTGGAGGCTGTTTGGGCCTCTAAGTGGGATGATTGGGCCTCTGTGTACCTGAAATGCCAGGGCCTATTTTGATTCTCAGTCCAGCACTGGTGGGGGGGATAATACATTTAAACACAATTTAAACTTCCATTGTGGCCTATTACAAAATAAAGTAGTAAATGTGAAAGCAAAACAATTCTCCATCATTGTTTTATAATAAAAAAGTAAGAATGCAAGAAAAGCATGTTTCCTGAATAAACTATGGTTATTTTACAGTGGACAGTTCATGGCGTTTTCATGTGAGTACCTGCCAAAGTGAATGTACTGTACATACTGAGTGTGATACCAATTACTTGATATACTGCTTGTTTTTCTACTCACAACTCAAACACTTTTGAATCCTGCATAACATTTCAGCCTCACTGCTGATTTTACCTTCAAAATTATTTTGAGAGAAATGTTGCTGAAATAATTCCCCATTCTAATATTTAGCAATTCTCTATAGCAATCCTGGCAAGTAAAATAGCCTTTTTGAACACCCTGACTGATGTCTCATCCTTGTTACTTTGGAAATGAACAGACGTCCTCTGTTTCATATGCTAAATTACATCAACTGGTCCTGAGAAAAAATTTATATATTTGAGAACACTTGAGACATTGCACTGAAATTGCACTGAAATAAATGAGCCAAACATTTGCATGCAACTGAGAGGGGAAATTTCCATCCAAAAGGCAGGTTCTTAGAGTTTGTGCTAAGTTTGAAGGCAGATATTAAAGGGAATCTAATCCGCATTAGTTAATAGTGCTGCTGCAGAAGACTTCTGCACTGAAATCAATTTCTCTAAAGAGCAAACAGATTTTTTTATATTCAGTTTTGAAATCTGACATGGGGCTAGCCATTTTGTCTATTTCCCAGCTGCCCCTGGTCATGTGACTTGTGCCAGCACTTTAGGAGGGAACTGCTTTCTGGCAGGCTGTTGTTTTTCCTTCTCAATGTAACTGAATAGTACGCAGTGGGACATGGGTTTTACTATTGAGTGCTGTTCTTAGATCTACCAGGCAGCTGTTATCTTGTGTTAGGGAGTTGTTATCTGGTTACCTTCCCATTGTTCTGCTGGGTGGGGGAAAGGGAGGGGGTGATATCACTCCAACTTGCAGTACAGCAGTAAAGAGTTATTGAAGTTTATCAGAGCACAAGTCACATGACTTGGGGCAGCTGGGAAATTGACAAAATGTCTAGCCCCATGTCAGATTTCCAAATGAAATATAAAAAAATCTGTTTGCTCTTTTGAGAAATGGATTTCAGTGCAGGATTCTTCTGGAACAGCACTATTAACTGATGCATTTTGAAAAAAATTTTTTTTCCCATGACAGGATCCCTTTAACAGATATTTGCACAAGGTACAATTAAAAGGCACAGCCATAAAAGGGAAGCCAACAAAAATCAATCAACAAAACTGGGTTCAGGTACTTTAGGTGGCAAAGTGATGTTGCAGTCAAAAAACATATTAAATTAGACAGGCAACCCAGATACAAAATAATATCTAATATTTCCCAACTAATACTAACCTGATGGCTAGGGTTGACACCTTTCTTTGAAAAAAAATACCCGCCTTTCTATATATTTACCCTTTTTTTCCTATTAATAACATTTGGATCAGCCAAAATACCGGCCATGTGGAACCCCTACTGATGGCTGATGTCACACACTGCATCTTTGCTGCTGGTAATTTCTGGCAAGAAAATGCTCAAGAGTTTTATCTGTCTGAAATCTACTAAACAAATCCAGAGGAAGAAGGAGGCCACAACAAGACCCCACACCTGGCCTCCAAAACCCAGTGGGTGACCAGCAAAATGTGACTTCTTCCCCAGAATGCTTTGCTGTGCTATGTACAATGGTGCTATTTTGGTCACTGTACTCTTCTCACTATAAATTGTACAGAATTTGCAGCTTATTTCTGTGGCTTCATATAAACTATCCAGTATCATTTAAGAACTATGATAAGCCACTGCAAGGTCAACACCATTCTGTATCTCAGATCTGATCAAAACCCAACCCTTACTCCACTTGCTTCAGCTGGGGAATATCACTTTATAATCTACAGTCTGGTCATTTCCCTATGGGACCATACTGTTAACTATACCCTTATAAACGGTGCGTTCTGACATCAGAATGGACCATTTATAACAGGGGTCCCCTGCCGCCGAATTTGACGCTGCATGTCCAAATTTGACGCTGCATGGCTGAATTTTACGCTGCATGGCTGAATTTGACGCTGCATGTCCAAATTTGACGCTGCATGGCTGAATTTGACCCAGCATGTCCGAATTTGCTGCCGGCGCATCTGAATTCACCACTGGTGCCCCCGAATATGATGCCAGTGCGCTCGAATTGGTCACGGGTGGCCATAATGGACTCCGCCAACCATAATGGACACTGACCCCTCCGACCCTCCTCCCAACATTTCACTGTAGATTATAATGCATAATGTACCCCCTACTGAAATTTATTACGATATGAGACGTCACCTCAGAGTTATGTGGCCTGCATAAAAGGCCTGCGGCCTCCTGCTTTTATATGGTCACACAACTCCTCGGTGACTTATACTATCTTTATAAATTACAGTAGGGTGTACTTTATTCACTATATAATACACAAAAGCCTTGAATACCTTATATCCTTATAAACGGTGAGTACTGATGTCATCAGCTATAAACAGTGAGTTAGTGACATCATTTTTGTCACATGACTCACTTAAACTTGTGTATTGTAATAAAAAAAGTACCCCCTGTTGCAAAATATGAGGATATTAGAAGTTACCTCGGAGTTCCATGACCTGTATAAAAACACTCATCCTTCAGCCTCTTGTTTTTATATGATCAAGAAATTCCTCGGTAACGTATCATATCCTTATACTGAAATTTATTACGATATCAGAAGTCACCTCAGAGTTATGTGGCCTGCATAAAAGGCCTGCGGCCTTGTGCTTTTATATGGTCACATAACTCCTCGGTGACTTATAATATCCTTATAAATTACTAAGTAGGGGGTACATTATCCACTGTATAATAAACAAAAGCCTTGAATATCTTGTATCCCTATAAACAGTGAGTACTGATGTCATCAGCTATAAACGGTGAGTTAGTGACATCATTTTTGTCACGACTCGCTTAAACTTGTGTATTATAATAAAAAAGTCCCCCCTGTTGCAAAATATGAGGATATTAGGAGTTACCTTGGAGTTCTATGACCTTGTGTTTTTATATGATCATGAAACTCCTCGGTAACTTATCATATCCTTATACTTGTACTTTATTCTCTGTAGGTTGTATCTCATGAACACAAAAAAGGAACATCAAATGTAACAGTTCCTTAATTACATATATACAGTATATATAAAAAACAAATAAATATATATATATAGTATATATACATATAGCAATTTTTACAACTGAGACCAGAAATATAGATAGATAAACATTTAGATGTTGATGTCTTCACAACTTTTTTTCTTGATGCCCCATTGATATTTGATTTGGGGAATTACCAGTATATTTTTAAATCCTGCAGTGTAAGTAATTCACCTCTAATTAAAACCATCTTGGAAAGGCTCCAGGTTCAGTGTGAGCTTGTGGCTAGTTCTAATGAAGTACTGCAGACTTTATAGTTTTTGTGCTTAGTTTTTCAGCTGATAACATTTATTTCTATTCTACCTGGAAAAAATTAAAGAAATAGTAGAATTAGATCTATTATTCTGAATCATTATCCACTTTCTTCTGAAATATTTCATGTTCATAATTCTTTATTTTTTTATTGATTTGCTTTTTTTCTCTGAAATCCAAAGGACAAAAGACATAATCTTGTACTTGATGTTAACTAAACCTACATAATTAAATTTTGTTGGGTTGTTTTTTTTATTTTTTATTGTTTCACCTTTTGTGACTTGCTTTCCCTTCTGCCTGAATAGCCATTCCCTGTCTCTTTTGTCTTTTCTTTGTATAGTAATATTTGTATTGGCTGGCAATAGACTGTACAAAATAAAAGTTAATGCACAGTAGCACTTGAAGCTTATGCTGCCCTGGCCTAGCTAAATGGAGTGGGCTTAGAAAACGGTTGCCATTGGCAATAGAGACAGCATGAGGGAAGTTCACAAAATATAAACTATGAATATTTCTAAGTGTTTATATTACCTGGGAAACTTGAGGTCCCAAAGAGTGTAAGATAACGAATATAAATACGAGATAGAAAGAGATAAAAGTTGTACTAAACAGTGCCATTAGAAAGAGGGTTTACTACACTAGGATTGTCACTTTATTTTCCAGATTTGTGTAAGATCAAATAATACCTCAACACCTAACAACTGAAAGTTACCACCATTGGGGTATTAGAATTCAAATATTTTACACATACAGGCTTCTTACACATTCAGGCAACAGTTACTATGACACAGAAATGGTTGTACTTACAGTATGTCTTGAGAGCACACATCATTTCTGTTTGGATATTGGGCATACATTTATGTACTGTATCGTGCTGCAGTAACAATCACAATGGACTTTAGTATGTTACAAAGAGTTGCTTGTGTGTTTAGCTACACACTCTCACATTGAAACGGGTAACAAAGTTTTATCAACGACCAGACAAGTTCTGTCAATTTCCCTACACTTTAATGTGCAGCAGTGGAGGGGTTAATTGAAATTCTAATTGACTTTGCTGTTAGACACCACACAATAGCTTAGATTGGTCTTGAGAAAGGCCTCAGTCAGAGAGTTCGGCTACCTTCAAGATATCAGTGAGATAATGAGCCAGTTCTAATTTTGCATAGACGTATTTTTTCTTTTGGTTTTCAAGCATACAGAGATTGTAGAAAATCCAGAACCGGATCATTATTTCTCTAATGACATGGCATTAGTCTTCACAGTTCCTCAAACATTATTTTTAAAAACATTTTCTTGTTATTGTGTTTCATTATAGTTTTCTATAGTCATCCACTATGGCAGAAGTCACATTACAAGTCATATAACATTTGTTGTTCCCTTGTGCCTGCTGAATAATTTTATATTCTACTAAGCATGGGTCACTGCTTCGTTTTCTGTACATACTACTGATAGTTGGTAAAGTGCCTACCTGTGACTGGCACACTCCCACTGCTGTCAAATGCACATACAGGGTATTTGCTGAAAGAATTATCGATCTTCCCACAAGTGCAATGAATTCAAACACACTTCACTGGTGAGCAGCTTCTTGCACGAAGGCAGACATAAAGGAGAACTAAAGCCTAAAATGAATATGCTTAGAAATGTTGAACTTACTGAACCAGCCTAAAGGTTCGGCATCTCTAGTAGTAGTGATCCAGGACTTCAGAGTTGCCATAGCAGTTTCTCGACTTGGATTTTATTAGGAGTGTCTGAGACCGTCTGAGCAGTCATGGAGAAGCTAAGCTTAGGGGTCGTCACAAATTATCATGCAGAACATGAGGTTTTCCTGTCATTTAAGCTGATGCTACAGGGTTGATTATTACATTCTGACGCTAAGTGTGTTGCCATGCACCAATAATTATTTACTAATCAGCCTTATATTGGGACATCCATTTTATATCTACAGTTGTGTGTTGGTCCCTAAGCTCAGTAACTGACAGTAGCATAGAACATGTGCAGCAGAAAAGTAGATGGGGAGCTACTGCAGCATTTTTGGAGAGACACATCTTAAGAAACCCAAAACATAATGTACAACATTTCTGCTTTCTATAGAAGGGAAATAGTAAGCACATTCTTGATAGACTCATAAAGGCAAATGTAAAAAAAAACAAAGGCAAGAACAAAGGCAAATAATGAGGGTAGTGGAGAGTGTGGGAAGAGGAGAGGAAAGCGGGTAGAGGAGCACAGGCAGAACTAAAACGATAGAAATACTGAAAAGATCCCAAAACAAATTCATTACTCACCAAATACTGGAAGAGGCCCAGATGTGCTGCCCTGAGCATTCAGCTAGAGGAATGGATCAAACTGTATTGATCTAGAGACACCAAAAGATCAAGATTCACAGTTAAGTATCGGAAAGTTTTTGACTTTCAGGAGCAAGCACATTTGGTGGAATCTGGTGATATGGAGCTACTGTGCATGCTCCCGAATTTCAGGAAGTTTCTGATTTCTTTTTTTTTTTTTCGTGACTTTCAGCGCATGTGCAGTAGATCCGCACCAGCTAATGCCTCCTATTGCGCATGAGCCTGAAGACGCTAATGACTCCAGGAAGAAGACCGCTCCGGAGAAGATGGCACCTGTGAACTCTGCTAGACAGGACCTGGAAAGAGGGGTAAGTAATAAGTTAGGGGCATTTGCCTGTGGGGGCAGGTAGGCCGGGAGGGAGGGCTGCCTACACAGGGGATTGGGGGAGGGGTTTATACAGTTAGGGGTTAAATTCTCCTTTAAGAGCTCTTAAAATTTCGCCAGGTAACACTACCTACCCAATAACTCTCCTGACAGAGGTAGTTGCTCACATAGCGGGCACACAAACAATGCCTGTTCTGAAACAGGGGACATGCTAGAACCTTTTCATACCTTCACTCACAGACTCACCAGGGCTTACACAGAGCTGGAACAGGCATCCACAGGGTTTCCACATACTCAAGCCGGGCTCCCAATCTATCAAAACTGAGTACATGTAACTTGCTTTAATATTGAGGGCACAGCTTACAGCACTATCCAAAGTGCGAGCACAACAAAACCCCCACACGCAAGCGATCCACATGCAGCTGCTGTTACAGTCTACTCTCTGCCTCCAAGCTCTAAAACCTTCATAGCTGTGCTCTCCAGGCTTGGGGCCTCATACCCCAAGCCCTCAACAGATCTCTCTAATTCATCATGGCCCCTTACATCTTTGCTACAGTTCATTCACTCCTGGCTGAAGTGAAACCGAAAGAAGCACTGAGCACATGGCAACTCGTCTTTTTATACTTATTGAGCAAAAATGACAACTTCAGGCCAAATCTCAAATCTGCTAGGGCTCACTGTAGTGTACATAGGCCAAATGACTCACTCCCCCTCCCAGATCCAGTTTAGGCCCAACATTTAGCTGGCCACAGCATTGGATTTCCAACCATGTTGGGATTTCCAGACCATAGGGAAACTTAATAGAAATATAGAAGTTTTGAAAAGGGACTTTCTGTGTTGCACTGTATATATGTCATTCAAGTAACTGGCACATTCCCTCTGTCATAACACAATACATATTAAACATTTCTCTGAACACGAGCAGTATCTTATTTATAGTAAGGTTTGGCTTTGATGTGCTACCCCTTTCCATAGACCTTAAACTCTTTCTTCTCAACTCTTTACTCTACTCGTTTATTATGCTAATTAAAACTGGCTATTATAAAAATAAAATTCTCTCAATTTCTGAGAGCACATGGCAACAGTTTGTTGCTCGTAAATGCTCAGCTCCAGATGTAATGATGCTAGATTTGATTGGGATCTGGGGATCTCCAGACACTAATTGGCTTATTTATCAAACATACAATTTGCAAGGGTTTAGAGGTTTTTTAATATAAGCTTCATAACAAATAAGAAACTTTCTTTTTACAATCAATTAAATATTCTGTATCGTTTCTAAAATAATCTTCATTATCCTTCTCAGCATCTGTTTCTCTTCATTCTTTCTTGATGCAGCAGTTGGGTGTCAGATATTCACTGACAGTTAGATTTAATATATCTTATAGGGTGGGTCTTAATTTCCTAGAAGATGTATCAAAAGCTCACTGAAATAACTGATTCCCGTAGAAACAAAATAACTGCCTTTTGCACAAATTCTGCATGTAAAGAGACATGATGTCTGGTGATTATAATAGAGTGAGCTCTAATACATGTCCTAGGCAAAAGAAGCCCCCCCTATAAGAAATATTGGGTCATGACTATCTGACACCCAACTCTTGCATGAAGAGAAACAGTTGCTGAGAGAGGAATGGTGAAGATAAACTTGATTATTTCAAAAACGGTACATAATTTTTATTTTATTATATTTATAAAATGTCTTATTTCAGTATGCTGAAGCTTATATAAATTTTTCATTTTCACAACAGTTCCCTTTAAACATTGTGTTTAGGAAAATAATTTCAAAGAACATTTAGCATGCATGACTAGGAACAGGCATTAGTGTCACCTCAAATACAAAAGTACAGAGACTTAAAATCAAACATGCAGCATATGAGTGGAGGGCTGCGACACATGCTATGCCTATTTCTGTTTGGGATGTCCATGCCAGGTAATTCACTGGTACTGGGCATATGGTGGAATTTAAAGGACAACTAAAGCTTAACAAATAATTAGGGCACAAATTATACTCATTATGTTTTGATAAGTGATACCAAATGCCCTTTTTATTCAACCCTTACAGATCAGCAGAAAGGGAACCTAACAAGCAGGAAACAGGCTTTTTTGTGAATTTTAATGCAGGAAGAAAGGTATCCAAAACGCTATGTAGGGCTGCCTGCAAGGATCAACTACGACACTGCATTACAGGCACTGAGCTCATTCTGGCTAAAAGGTGCTGGTTACACAGTGTATTTACATAGGACAAAGCTGTACCTCTGGTCGCAAAATGCAGGTCAAAGTATAAAAGTGCAAAGAAAAGGACAACTTGCCATATAGTTTACAAATTATCCCGTGCACACGTGCAAGCAAAACATTCATCCCCTCCTTTTATAGAAAAGCCCTGATAAATCAATACATTTGATATATAATAATTATTTACAGGTGAAAAGAGTATACTGAAGGTTAACACATCTAACATTTGTTTTTTAATAGAGAAAAACAATGAAATGTTTTCTCTTTAATGGGCTAGTTGCAAACAATTTTTTGGATATGACTGCCACCTTCTGGCTCACTTTGACGAATACTAATAGGGGTGTCCCTGGCTCAAGTTCATTCATGTTCTATCAGAAAAACTGGGGACGGCAGAGCTTGTGTTCAGCATACAGTGTAACATAGCTATTCTGCGTAGATAGAACAGGTGAGCCTTTGGCATTGATATAACATCTTTCTTCTGCTTCAACCAATGCCATCTTCATGGAAGCTTTACAATATTTGGTGCTATTTTGATATCTTTATCCAAGATTACCAAAATATTTGCATCTCCTGTGTCTGGAAAAGGCAGCAACGTCTTCAGCTGAATGAACAATCTGCATTGCAACAGAAGAATGGAATCTGTTAATTAGATTTTCCCCAAAGCCTAGCATTAATTACTTTGTTGGCAAAGTGTACATAAGAACATTACTGCAATACATTTAGAACAAATAAGATGTATGAATGAGTTTAGTATAGAAGCACAACTCTCATTTGCCTTAATAATATTTGATTTACAGGGTACACCTGCCTAATTTATGGAGGAGTTGTTAAAAAGGAATTGGGACCATACCTTAGCCACTGCTGCTTAAGGCAGGCACTGCAATTATTATTTTACTATTGTAAAGGACAGGGTCTTAGAAGGAGGTTGATTAACAGTAAAAAAAAAATTTCAATACAAAAGTTTAAATTAATTGCATCACGAAACAGAGGCTGTTTTTAATGACATCACTAAAGATGTTTATCAGGATTATTTATGTTTTGTGTGTATTATATAGCATGTAGTTTGCCCTGAGACCCATCTAACACAACTCTTTTTCATTCTTATTCCTTAAAGGGATCCTGTCATGGGAACTTTTTTTTTCTCCAAAATGCATCAGTTAATAGTGCTGTTCCAGAAGAATTCTGCATTGAACTCCATTTCTCAAAAGAGGAAACAGATTTTTTTATATTTCATTTTGAAATCTGACTAGACATATTGTCAATTTCCCAGCTGCCCCAAGTCATGTGACTTGTGCTCTGATAAACTTCAATCACTCTTTACTGCTGTACTGCAAGTTGGAGTGATATCACCCCCTCCCTTACCCCCACCCAGCAGCCTAACAAAAGAACGATGGGAAGGTAACCAGATAACAGCTCCCTAAGACAAGATAACAGCTGCCTTTTAGATCTAAGAACAGCACTCAATAGTAAAACCCGTGTCCCACTGCGTACTATTCAGTTACATTGAGACGGAAAAACATCAGCCTGCCAGAAAGCAGTTCCCTCCTAAAGTGCTGGCACAAGTCACATGACTGGGGCAGCTGGGAAATTGACAAAATGGCTAGCCCCATGTCAGATTTCAAAACTGAATATAAAAAAATCTGTTGCTCTTTTGAGAAATGGATTTCAGTGCAGAAGTCTACTGGAGCAGCACTATTAACTGATGTGTTTTGAAAAAAATATGTTTTCCCATGATAGTTTCCCTTTAAAGTACACTGAAGGTTCCACCAGTCAAGACAAGATAGAATGAGGACAAAATGGATATTTTAGTGGAGGAATGTTTCTTGCCAATGTTGCAAACATTTCTGAATAAAGAACACTTAACAGGAGTGATGTTCATAATGTAAATATTTAAGAGGCATAAAGTATTTCAGTGTTGTTTATCAAGACATGTTGGGAGTTGTCAACCAGAAACAAAAGAGATGAGTTGTTAAAGGAACAGCAACACCAAAAAGTGTTTTAAAGTAAATAAAATACCATGTAGTGTTGCCCTGCATTGTTAAAACCAATCTGTTTGCTTCAGAAACACTACTATTGTTCATATAAACAAGCTGCTAAGTAGCGATGGCGGAAATTTAAAAATGGCTATATGGCACAGGATAAGTAATGGAGAACATTGTATTCTACAGAGCTTATCTGCTATCTACTGTGTAACTTGAACCTTTTCTCCTTTGACTAGTTGCCCCCATGGCTACACAGCAGCTGCATTATATTTGTATTACTTTAAAACAATTTCATTTTTTGATGTTACTGGTCCTTTAAAAAACTCTGTGATAAATCTGCCAGTTCCCGTTTAACACAAGAGGATGCTCTAATAAGATTTCTTCTTTTTCTATTAACAGTGGAGTGTTTCTCATCTATTGGTTACATACCTAAATACTGCTGGTAGGGATGCTTCACACTGGAGAATACTCTTGTTTGTATAATTAAATGGATAGTTCAACAAGGTATGGGATCCATTATCCAAAAATTTGTTACCCAGAAAACACCAAATTACTGAAAGGCTGTCTACCACAGACTCCATTTTATCCACATTTCTAAAAATGATATTAATCTTTATTGAAAGCAAAACCAGCCTATTGGATTTAGTTAATGTTTACTTGATTTTGTAGTAGACTTAAGGTATGGAGATTCAAAGTATGGAGAGATCTGTTATCTGTTATTTTCCTTCCAACCCTGCCTCTTTCCAGCTCCCAATATAAGACTTTAGTTGACTCACAGGTGTCACTGCATCCAAAAACTGATACCCTCTACCAACACTCTGCCCTCAAGTAGCATTTTTACTCCACCTCAATACCCTTACACTTTTGGGATGAACTGGAATCCAGATGCAAATCTGGCCTGATTGCCCAGATCAGTGCTCAAATTACATACATACAAAAAAAGGAATACAAAAAAAAAAAGAGAATAAAGCTCAAAAATCCTTATAATAGGTTTTATTTCCATACACGCAAACGCATTGGGAACACTGCAGATTCTATTCCAAATCAGAACATAAAGAAAACTGTATCAACTTTGTGTTATTCTTTTATAGAAAGTGAAGAAAGGGATTATAAAGCTGTTCCAAAAATAGCAGTGTCTACATTCTTTCCAAACTCAAACATTCACTGTATACTGTGCCAAACTGTTGCCATTTTCTTTCATAAGATGTTTAAATGTGAATAACACATTAAATATGTTACATTATGCAGAGCAATGATATGAACAACCATAGTATTCTAGAACAGAAAAATGAACAGTATATGTACTGTAAAATGGTGAACAGGTAAATCTCTGACTTACATCACTCGTCTAGCATATTTTATCTTTATCAGATGTTCAGAAATAAATCCAACACTCTGAATATCCCATGAGATGTATTTGACTTTTGCATTAATTAGCTATGTGAATTTCTGAATGAAATATCAAGAGGAATTTGTGTACAGGCCAATTTTTCTAAAGCAGATTGGGCTGCAGGTTACTAAACATCTCAATGCCATAAAATCTGTGTATGTTAAGTTTAAAATGCATTATTTTTGTTCTAAATAAATCATTACAGTTATAAATATGCATGGATCAGCACAGGAAAGGCTATTTAATGTACATTATACTGACAAATTAATACCGAGGGGGTCCTCTATGAGCGGGAGGGGTGCTATTATGAAAACATTGGAATTTTAATGGCATATTGAACAATTTCCATGTCTATGTTAAAAAGGTAGAAGATATGGGGGGGGAGTGGGGGAATATTTTCTGTAAAATTTATGAGCCCCCACAACTATATGTTATGCAATGCTATATGGTGAAAGGTGCTTAATTTAGACCAAATGTACCGGCCTTCTTTTTTTTTTTTCGTCTAGTAGGCTAACCCCTTACAACTTATTATTCAAATATGAGGTTTATACACTTGCAAAGCAGAGTGAGGCATTGGTTCCACCGAAGCCAAATGAATTGCTCAAAGCAACTCTCCTATTTCCATGTTTCCACTCTTGTGCTCTAAGAGGAACATAATTGAGGTCAAATTCTGGCTCTGTCTTATCAAGATTTAAAGTTGGAGGCAAGATTCCATGAAAACAAGCCAGCACAGTAAATGCAGCTTCAAGAGACCCCGCTGCACCCAACAAATGCCCACTTGCCCCTTTTGTTGCAGATACTGCAAGGGAATATGCATGGTCCCCAAAAAGTCTCTTAATTGCTTTGTTTTCAGCTGCATCTCCAAGAGGTGTGGATGTAGCATGGGCATTGATGTAGGTTACATCCTTGACTTGTATATTAGAATCCTTAATGGCTGCTTTCATACACCTAAAAAACAAAGGAAAGAAGAGCACAAACATGATTTCATAACAAAAAAAATAAACCCTGTCTTGGCACTTTCTATACAATTCTCATTTGAACTTTTTGGGGTTTAGGTGACCTTTAAACACATTCCTCTCATTATTATCTCATGCTTTACTGATAAGGTTTAATATCTTTCTCTATAGTATTCTATCTTACAAGAGTGCCTAAACCTCAAATCTGAAGACACTATCACTGAAACCTCACCTTCAAACTCTGGCTTTTTGCTACTCTGACGATTAGTAGTTGCCAATTCATCTGAAAGGCAAATAGCAGGTGCAATATCTTGTCAGTCAATTGCCACATAGAGCCTCTTTCCTATGTATATTAGGCCAGTGTTTGCAAATTAACATTCTTCTGCTTATGCTTTTTTCCCGCTTTTCTCTTGACCACAGCTGTGGAATAAATTCTTATTTCATAAACTTTATAAAAAAAAAAAAATTGTTTCAATTAAAAGTCCTGAGAACATTTAGGACTGCCAAGACATGCTGAAATTGCCCTAAAATTTTATTAAAGAACTGTGGGATCCCGGAAAATTTGCCATTGGATACTTAAGCAGAGCTATCTAGAATGCATGTGGAATTTCACTTTAGCAGACTAAATGAGCTATACACCAATGTGATTTAACCTACTACCCTGCAGTATGTAAGTACTGCATATAAACACTAGGAATAAATCCTGTCAAAGATGAAGGTTTCACCAATACATTTCCAACCACAGGGGAACTCTTGTGTTGGCACAGTCTGTTCTTTTCAATGAGTTTGCATTTACCCTGCCACAGGGAAACACTGACTTGCATTCCATTTACGTTCGTTGATTCCCTGCAGCAGAAGGAATACAAACTCACCAAAAAGAACACAACGCTGCATTTCTTCATGCGGTTCGACTGGAAGAGCTCTTGAATAGGCAAGCATTACACAGAAATTTTCTGAACCCGCTGCAATTCGAGTTCTTTTATGAGCACCACAACAAAATCATAAAGCCTTCCATGTCCACAAAGTCAACTGACGGAAACTTCGCTAAACCTTTAGGTGACGTTCTGAAGCACAAAGAATAAAGTATTTCTCGAAGCGCAGAAAGCTTTTCTTTTCAAAGTTCCCACTTCACACAGTTCAGGTATTTTATGACAGCATCCCAAGAAGGACTAAAACGGTTTTTAAAAGAATTAATGTAATGTTTAGGCTTTTCAATTATTATGTGCACTACCTGTATATGAGAACATTGTACCAGTTTGCTATTATCACAAATATCTAGGTTAACAAATATGCATTAAAGGCAAAATGGTGGCCGTTCAATACAATACCAGGAATCAATCATTGTGTGCCAGCAGAAAAAATATAAAAGTCTGTATGAAAAGGTCAAATCTGTTTAAAGCATGAACAAAATAAGCAGTTCAACAGCAGAATTTCTTCCAGGACTTCCTTGGGTCTTGCATTTATTTGCTACCAACAGCGTCAATCCCCTGCTTGATCTGAATTATTTTTATTTAAATCAATTTTTTGGCGTGGTAATGCACTTTTGCGATGAACTTGTGCTTTTTCCGTACTTGAATTCGATATTCTGCTTGTGTTGCCAACGACTCAATGAAACATGATGCAGAACAGTGCCAATTAAAATAGCAAAAAGACTTTAAAAAAGTGAATGAAATTTGTGTTCCCATGGAAACAGACAGATCAGAAGATGCAATGTCTGGCATGCAAGAATAGGCAATAAAATAAGGAAATTAAGATTTGCGATGCTGAAAATTCAAGAAACAGTAAAGTTCATCAATGGAAAATAAGCAGGATTGTTCAGCCTCATCTCACCTATATAATGTAACCATTACATATTATGTAATATTATTTTTACAGCAGAACCTGCATTTACCAACGGAAGCATTCGTCTGTGGAAACTACAATAAAAGCTACTGAATCAGGATTCAGCAGGATTCTCATGGTATAATTTAACTTTCATACCGTACACTCTTTCATGCAGACTCTGGAGTACAGTACCCTGTTTGCATGGAAGGAAGAATGAGTTTCTTTCACTCAGTTAATATGACCAATTCTTTGATAAAAAGAACACATATAACAAATTGTATATCTATAAGACCCTCCTGAGCAGAATAACACTGTGATGTTTTGGCTGTAAATAGGCATGAAGTTTGGGAGATTATAAAATCTGTACATATCCATAATAACCAACATTAATACAATACATACAAATATTAAATATGAGGCCAATGTTGGGAGCAGATCTTTACTAGGACTCACAAATAATGAAAACAGAAGGAGGAAGGTGGCTATGGCCATTTATAATCTGCTTTCTTCAGAAGAGCATTTCATCATAATGTAATCGATTTAATTTGGTCTCTTTGTGGAGAGCCCCATTAATTTAGCTCTAAAGCAAAGCTCATTAACCATATAGCAAATCAAAGTATGAAAAAGGGTAATTTCCATTAGTGCTGTAATCATCAATAACATTTTAAGTTACACAAGGGTTATTTTATAAAGCAAGCCAAGAGGGTTGTTTTTTTTAAACACTAATTTGTATTTGCTAATTTGCAAAATAACGTAGCTGTTCTTTCAAAAGGAATATTACTAAAGAGGGATCAAATATCTGTTCATACCCAATGACTGGTGTTGCTAATCCATCTAATTCTCTTGAAGTGCACCCGCACACACATACAAAGACAACAATACTGAAAAACCTGGCAGTCATAGAGTGAATGGCTGTGTATATATGACTTGCCCAAAAGTTGATCATGAGTATTGGGATTTGAGTTTAATGGTTCACCAGAGGGTAAGGCAGCTGATACTACTCTGCATTGCATCAAGAGGGCAGGTGGCTAACTCTGAAATGTCTTTCTGCAAAAACTAATCCAGCACAGATTCCCTGAACACACAAGCATATTCCCTCATTATGCCCACATTCTAATAGAAGGGTGTCTGTATTTTGAAACTTAACAAAATGAATCAGATCAGAGCGACAGGCATTTAATTAAAACAACAAAAGGCAACGTTAGCAAGAAGGGAAAGCTTATCAAAAGAAATTCAGAGACATAATTAAAAGCATTTAGAAGCTGTGTCCTGAGAGAGGTGTCTTGGGATAAAAGCTTAAATGAAGGGGGGATGTGGAAAACCTAGGGAAATTATATTTTGCATGAAACCAATTGCTTAGATAACACTGACCTCAATGGGTATGGAAGAAATACAAAACCGTGTACTATACTGACAGATAACGCTGAGCACTTTTGGCAGCAGCTGTAGGATTTAGAATAACTGGAAGAGCGGAGCAACAAAAATAACAGGACAGTTGGAAAGTCACCTTCTGCTCTGGGACTTAGTCTGTCTTCTTTTGTTTTTTTCAATTCATTTCACCCCAAAGAGCTTGAGCAGCTTCAGTCCTTGCCTTAAATATCACTGTTTAAAAAGTTCGGTGAAGTGGAACCTGACATGGGAAGGGCCAGGTTGATTGTAAACATATTTTTTTTGCTATTGCAATTCAGTCCAAAGCTGCAGTTCAATAATATAAGATTTGCAGATAAGTTAAATTAGTCACAGCCTGCAACAATGGTGCAAATTCACTAAAGCGCGAAGCGTGTAACGCTAGCGCTAATTCGCCAGTGTGACATCAATTCACTAACAGTGTCCCTGGTGAAAATTCGCTAGCGAAGGACATCGACTTGGTCAACTTTGCACCCTTACGCCAGGCGAAGTACTACGCTAATTCACTAAGATGAAAATTTTTGTGAACGTTACCTCTTACGCTACTTCAATACAATAGATAGGAGTTTGAAAAAAAAAAACCTTGTTGGGTAATTGTTGAGTAAGATATAATACAAGAAAAACTGGAAACCCCACTCACATGCTACAGATACCAATTTAAATAAACAAAAAATATTGTGGGAGTGCCATAGATGTAGTAACACCACAACATTTTGGAAAAAAATGGTTAGTTATGTTACTTCTCTGTTTGGTAAATATATGAAAATACATAGATTTGCGTGGGTATACATTTACTACAGATGGCAGCAGGGGAAGCTTTTTTTGACAAGTGTGTTTTATTTACACAGCAGTTTAACACTAAGCCTGTGCATTTTTTTGTAGTATGGTACTGGGTAAGCAGGCTTTCAGGTGAAAATTGCCTGAAAATAGCAGTTTGTTTTAGTGCTGTGACAGAGTATTCCCCATAGTATTCTCCACAGTCTATCTACTTGGGTTAAATGCGATATGCTGAATACATTTTTGCCATGCAATGTTACTAGCATGTCTGGGGTTAATGCAATACTCTGAATCAATATGAGTAATAAAGGGTAATTTCAAGCATTTAGGGCCAACATTTTGGTTCACTTCAAGCCTGCATAAAAATATAACCATGTGTAAAGGAAACACTGCAGTAAACTAACAATACTTGGCATTCTGGCTTTTACCTGAAAGCACCATCACCATCTGAACTTGGTGCAGTTATGTGACAAGCATCCCCGGACAAACCATATCCCAAAATTTCTGCATAAATCCTGGCATTCCTGGACAAAGCATGTGTGTATTCCTCTAAAATAAGCACGGCTGCCCCTTCTCCCATTACAAAGCCTTCTCGGTCAGGATGAAAAGGGCGGCATGCCAGCTCTGGAGTTAAATTGTAATTAGTACTGAGTGCCCGAGCTCTAGCAAATCCAGCTAAAGACAAGGGTCCAATACAAGCTTCTGCCCCCCCAGCTACCATAACGTCAGCATCTCCGTAGGCAATAAATCGATAGGAGTCTCCAACAGCATGGGCTCCAGTGGTACAAGCTGTGGATACAGCATGGTTTGGTCCCTTGAGTTTGTACTTGATACTGATGTGACCTGCGGCCATATTTACTAGAATCCTGGGAACAAAAAATGGGCTAACTTTGTTGTATCCCTTTGATTGTAACAACATGGCAGTAGCAGAAATATCATCAAGTGGAACCATTCCCATGCCTAATGCTACACCTGTAGAAACCTGATCCTCTTCAGTGATTGGCTTCCATCCTGAATCAGCAATTGCTTGTTTGGCAGCTCCCAGAGCCATTATAGTGGCAGATGACATTGCTTTCATTTCTGACCGGGAAACATAGGACTCCTCATTAAACTGTCCCTCAGAGTGACCTCTAGGCACACAGGCAGCAACTCTGCAGGGTATATTTCTATACTCTGGCCCTTCTAAAGCCCCAATTCCACTTGTACCTTGAATGAGACGATCCCATACTAACTGTGTACCAACACCCAGAGGTGAGACTATGCCAATGCCAGTTATTACAACACGCCGACCAGAACTGTGCTGTGTAGCGCAACTTAGACATCTTTTATGACTGCAAAATCTAGGAAAATCTTTCCTAAACGATTTGTAGAGCTGAAGAGTTCTCTGTATTCCTGAAGTGTAAGACGTCATGAGGGTTGCTGGTTCTGTGCAAATGATTCTTTAAGAGAAAAGAAATAAGCATATTAAAAAAGAACAAATTCAATAAATATAGTTACAGGTTTGTATATTGCAAAATTACACCTCCTGCCACAAGCAGAAATGGAACGGAACCAAGGGTTGCCTATACATGAATTAAAAAAAATACACTGTATCCATTTGTCTAAATGTTAAGTGACCAGATGTGGCCAATTAAGTACATCTGGAAACTATAAACTGCCCACAGCACATGTTGGTTAGTCTGCACATATAAGACTAGGCATACGGATACCCTAACAAACTGTTGAGGTATCTATATCAAAACAAGCCCAGAGGAACAATAGCCCTATGAGAGAACACCCAAACAGCACCCTTTTGTTATATGTCCATGGTTTTAGCCCTCTAGTGGCTCTGCTGCCCATGCATTGTCTCTGTACTCTATCATATAGTAGCTACAGAATATACATGTGTAATGCACCCTATCTATGTCCAGCAGACTGGGGAAGGAGATATATATTCAGGAGGTGTCGCTATTCACATAGGGCAAATGAGGCTTAAAGGGGTAATATAATGCCTTGGTGAGCACAGTTTTTGCCTAAGGTATATTCAGCACAAGCCCTATTCATTGAATTCATGTTGAACATGTAGAACAGACACAAGCCGGCACAATCACGTAAATAATGAAGTATAATGCCTGGGTGCTAACAGCGT
>CM044442.1:39375798-39427235 GCA_024363595.1 Xenopus borealis | reverse complement strand
CTCCGTCATGGGGGCAGCAGGCGTCCCTGATGCCCCCCCGCTAGTCCACCAGGGTGAGTCTTCACTACAGCCACTCCATAATGTAAATCTTGTTGACCTGGAACCAAGTTGTTTTCTGGTGTGTGGGGTTGTTCAAGCATAAAGCATTTTTACCTCACAGCAAGTATATATTGTGTTTTTCTCAGGATGATGTCATTTCCAAGACTGATGGGCAGAAGGAGACCCAGTACTGTATGTGATAGTGATGTGCAGGTAAGGAAAAACTCAACCCACACCTGACCGTAATTCAAAAGGTGCCATTATAGGACTTGCACCAACTGGTACCTGTGTTCTGCACGGACACTAGTTCTGTGCACACCTCTAGTTCCAAGACAGGGAATCTTGTGGAGCAGAAGAAGAGTGTACTTCCCAAGTCACACCTACACCTCAACCTGCAATGGTTGGCCAAATTCCAATCCAAACCTGCCCAACTGCTGGTCAACCCACATCTTACCACAAGTTTTGGTTAACCCACACATCATAGAGCACATAGGTGTTGTGATTTTCTTAAAAATTGTTTACTTTTTTTGATAATTATACCCTAAAAATAAAATGGCTTGGTTACTACAGGGCACATTTATTATTAAGAGATGCTAAATTGCAAAAGTACAGTTGCCCATAAGGGACAAATTAAATTGTGCTTGAATGGGGACAAGAAGCTCCTGCTAAGTCATACAGACATGACATGGACATATGGTTACATTTTGTTCACAATGAAATGCTATTAAAGTCCTTACCCACTGGCAGATTGGCAATTTTGCATTCCACTGATTTATTTGTGATTTATAACTGAATTCTATTCGATATACTGTGTGTCATTATCCTTCGGCTGCTGCTTCACTACTATAAGAACTCCTGCAACACAATATCATATACTGTGTTTGGCCCAGGGCACCTCTCTGCTCTGAACACACAACCAGCCGACAGTAAATGGATTGCTTTGCTTCCCATGCTATTCTCTGCCTTAGGGTAGGGGCAGATTCGGGGAGATTTAGTCGCCTCTTCTGCCAGGCGACAATCTCCCCGAACTGCCTTCCGTCTGCTAAAATGAAGATTCACTGGCGCTTCGATTTCCGAAGTTGCCTGAAGTTTCCTCGTGAGGCCGCGAGTGCATTAGCGCAGGAGATTCTTCATTTTAGCAGATGGAAGGCGGGGAAATTGTTGCCCGGCAGAAGAGGTGATTAGTCGCCAGGCAACTGCCCCTATCCTTCAGGGATAAGTAAACTGTTACAATAAGTGAATGTACATTTGTTGAAGGTGCTATTCTAATCACTTTTGTAATTTAAATTCAGTATTTATTTTGTTTTAATTCCAAGATATTAAGTGGTACATGTACTGTTAATATGAATGAATTGTTACAACAGTGCCACCTGCTGGGCATTTTCTGACCACCAAGTAGTCAAGGAAGTTGTCAGGAGAAAGAAAGAGGCTACTCTGATATTCTTCTGCTTAGGAAAGATTTGGGAAAAGTTTCTATTTTTTGTCCTAAACAGAGGAACATAAAAACTGCCTATTTCTTTCTCCTGACAACTTCCTTGACTACTTGGTGGTCAGACTGGTCATAAACTGACCAGCAGGTGGCGATGTTGTAACAAATTTAATTCATATTAACAGTACATGTATACTTTAATATCTTGGAATAAAAACAAAATAAATAATGAATGTACATTGCAAAATTACTTAGAATAGCACAATCATCAATTTTACATTCACTTGTTTGAAAGGTTTACTTATCCTTTAAATCAAACCTCCCAACTGTCCTGTTTTCAGCGGGACAGTCCCGCTTTTGACAGCTCAACCCCCTGTACGGGATTTGTACTGATAAGTCCCGGGTTTCTCTTTGATCTTCTGCACTGAACAGCCAGAAACGGATACAAGGTAAACAGTAACACCAAAAAATCAAGTGTTTTAAAGTAAAGAAAATATCATGTAGTGTTGCCCTGCACTGTTATAATTGATCTGTTTGCTTCAGAAACACTACTATAGTTCATATAAATAAGCTAAGTAGCAATGGCGGAAATTGAAAAAACGGCTATATGGCACAGGATAAGTAATGGATAACAGATAACATTATGTTCTACAGAGCTTATCTGCTATCTATTGTGTAACTTGAGCCTTTTCTCCTTTGACTAGTTGCCCTCATGGCTACACAACAGCTTATTTATATAAACAATAGTAGTGCTTCTGAAGCAAACACTGCACTTTTACCAGTGCAGGGGAACACTGCATTATATTTTTATTACTTTAAAACAATTTCATTTTTTTGATGTTACTGGTCCTTTAATTGAGTCTTGGCAGACAGCCCAGAATGGATACTTCACATTCTTTTGTAAGAGTTTGATAAGATAAGAACTTGGACTCACAGCTTAAAAGGCAAGGCACCTTTATTTGCAAAACTGTAATAACATATAAATACCACAGAAATGGTTTCAAACTTTTAAAACCTGCCAAATTGTGTAAAACGAACATGGTAATTGGGGAGCATGGCGCGCATATGCCTTAAATCCTTGAATGGGGATAAGAAGTGTTTTAAATTAATGAAAATATCATGCACTGTTGCTTTGCACTGGTAAAATGTATATCTTTGCTTCAGAAACACGACTGTTCATATAAATAAGCTGCTGTGTAGCAAGGTAGAAATTGAAAAAGGGCTTTATGGCACAGGTTAAATAGTGGATAACAGACAACACCATTATGTTCTACAGAGCTTATCTGCTATCTGTTGTGTAACTTGAGCCTTTTCCCTTTTGAATGGCTGCCCCCATGGCTACACAGCTGCTTATTTATATTAACAATAGTAGTGTTTCTGAAGCAAACACAGCAGTTTTACCAGTGCAGGGCAACACTACATCATATTTTTATTACTTCAAAACACTTTTAATTGTTGATGTTATTGTTCCTTTAACGCAACGGGAAGCCACCATCCGACTCCTTTGTTCAGTGCTGAGCTTCCATGCCTCTGTCTTGCAAATTCAGCACAACCGGGGGACTCTGGGAATTGTAGTTTATTAACTGCCGGCACGACGTTGCTCGCTCAACATTCGGCTCTCTACTGCTTTCCCTCAGTGACGTCACTAAAGCGTTCCTCTTCCCCCTGTCTCAGGCGCCTTCTCCGAAATCAAATTTCCCCGCCTACCCTCTAGGTGACGTCACTCAATAGGAGCCAGACCATTGGCTGCAGCGCTCTGTCGGGCCCCAGTGTGTAGATGCGGAGAGCGGAAGCAGCGCCGTGTATTGTCTGAGGGGAGGAAAAGGACGGAGAAACCGGGGGTTTGCAGACTGCTGTTTAGGTTACCAGAACCCCCTGCATGGTGCAAACCGAGCCCCCCACACCTGACGCCTCCCCGCCCCTGCAGCATCCTTGAAAGCTTCTTCTACCCTCATTGTTTCTCCTATGCTAAGTGATTCGGGTATTGGTGTTACTGAGCGGCAACCGGCCTGACTAACAACACAGGGAATAAATAAGTTCCACACAAAACGCCGGCGCATGAGGAAAGGCCCGAGGCAAACACGGGCTGGGAAAGCTAACAATACGGCTGCACAATAGGATTTATCCTCCTACTAGCACTCTCTCCTGCTTCCATTTAGTTTCCAGGCGCCATCCCCGCACTTCCCTGAGGAGAGAGATATGTCCAAATCTGCTGGTGGTGACGGCGACGGCAGCGGAGGAGGTGCTGCTGGAGGAATTGGAGGGAGTGGAGGCCTCACCTGGGTGGTAAGTAATTGCCCGCGTTGTCAGAGCTCCCTCTGTTGCCAGAACAGACGAACGGCTGTCTGCTGAATGTTCTTGGCCCCATGGTATCCCAGTGTTTTTGGCCCTCACTGACCTCCCACTACAATCACAGTGAACTCCATGGTATCCCAGTGTTTGTGGCCCTCACTGACCTCCCACTACAATCACAGTGAACTCCATGGTATCCCAGTGTTTGATGTAGTGGGAGGACAGTGAGGGCCACAAACACTGGGATACCATGGAGTTCACTTTGATGTAGTGGGAGGTCAGTGAGGGCTACAAAGTGAACTCCATGGTATCCCAGTGTTTGAGGCGTTCACTGACCTCCCACTACATCACAGTGAACTCCATGGTATCCCAGTGTTTGTGGCGTTCACTGACCTCCCACTACATCATAGTGAACTCCATGGTATCCCAGTGTTTCTGGCCCTCGCTGTCCTCCCACTACATCACAGTGAACTCCATGGTATCCCAGTGTTTATGGCCCTCACTGTCCTCCCACTACATCACAGTGAACTCCATGGTATCTCAGTGTTTTTTGGCCCTCGCTGACCTCCCATTAGATCACAGTGAACTCCATGGTATCCCAGGGTTTGTGGTCCTCACTGACCTCCCACTACATTACAGTGAACTCCATGGTATCCCAGTGTTTATGGCCCTCACTGACTTCCCACTACATCACAGTGTACTCTATCCCTAGTGCAGCTCTGGGAAGGGTGGGGGTTTTACCAACTCTGTAGTATGTCCTTTTTTAATATATTTGGCTTTTACCCTACCTCTCACTAATTTGCATATGCAAATTAGGGTCCGGACTTGGTTCGGTATTCCCTGAATCTTGAACTAAATAGATTCAGTGCATCCCTACATTAGTTGCTAGAGTTCCAGAGATGCTGCTGGGAAATGCAGCAAATTGTAAGAGTTTTGCCCCTGAATTACTCGGGTGCCAGACTGAAACCTCAGAGAAAGCAACAGACAAGTTGCAATTTTAGTTTTAGAGGAAGATAAACAGTCCCTTTAATGCATTAATATGGGTTTTGCATGTATTGAATCTTTCCCTCAATTTAATCTATTTTGTAAAGTATAGAACTATTTATAGTTTGTAGTTTTGGGTTTATCCACATATCTTAGAAATTGTAGGTTCTGTGGGACAGGGGTGCTTCAACTGTGTATATGAATAGCAGTACAAATATGTATCCATACCGCTGTCCATGCTTATGATGTCCATTTGTTTATCCTATAGACAGAGACATCTTGTGGTGGGTCTGGGCAAACGCAGAAGTCTACCTTTAGCAAAGCTCAGTCAAGTAAAAGTAGGATATTTGAAGTGCCATAAAGGGTTATAATCTCCAGTTGATTTTGAATTGCTGCTTTCAGTACTCTATATTTTTGTGGTCTGTAGCCTGGTGATATTTAGGGATAGTGAGGGATTTAAGATCTTATGTTTGAACTAGGGATGCACTGAATCCACTATTTTGGATTCAGCCGAATCCTTCCCGAAAGATTCAGTTGAATACCGAACCGAATCCGAACCCTAATTTGCATATGCAAATTATGGGTGGGAAGGGGAAAACATTTTTTACTTCTTTTGTGCCAAAAAGTTGTGATTTCCATCCCTGGCTCTAATTTGCATATGCAAGTTAGAATTCGGTTCGGCCAGGCAGAAGGATTAGGCCGTATCCGAATCCTGCTGAAAAGGGCCGAATCAAGAACCGAATCCTGGATTTGGTGCATCCCTAGTTTGAACTGCAGTATACATTTACTGAAGTACCCATGGTATTCTGCAAAAAGCTGTATTTATATCTGTATTTGTGTTTTACCCTCTAGGCCACACATTGGAATTGCTATTCATAAGGATAGCCACAACACCATAGAGAAATGACAAGTACCTATTTAAGATATTTTTTTCACTTATTCATAGAGCTTATGTTAGAAATGGTTATTTTACTGTGCAAGTCTCAATTTTGTTTATTTTACAGATAGATCAGAAATATATATATATTAATATACTGTATTGTTCTTCTGCTTTAAAGCTGTATATGGGCTGAATGTGCTTTGGAGTACAAAGTGTAAAAGTGAAACATATTACTAGTGAGCAAGTAGTTCTGTGACAAACTAGTATCTATCTTAAAGGGGAACTCCAGCTTCCAAAGCAAAATTTGATAAAGGTCCATATAACACAGAAACCCCCTAATATACCCATTGCAGTTACCCGTTTCTTCAAAAAGAATGAAAAAATGCCATGCTGAAATCCTGCTGTTTAACAGTTCTCTCTCTGCATCATTTGAAATCATGGCAGGGAAGGAGGGACTAAAACACTGATGTTACAAATTGTAACAACTTCCCACAGCTTACAAACAGCATGCAGGAACTACATAACCCACAACACACTGTGATTATTTGTTCCTTATTGAAATCGCGTGTACAGGGAATTGTGGGATTTGGAGGATCAGTCAGTCAGCTCAGCAAATTCGTCAGAAAGATCAATGTTGCTCCCTAAATTATTTTACTTTTGAATGTTGCTCACGGGTTCAAAAGGTTGGAGATCACTGGTGTAGAGCATGATGCTGGCTTAATTGTTGCAGGTTTAGCCACAAATTGGAGCATTTGAATTAGGTGTTCTCTTTGAGTAATACATAGTTTACAGTGCCATCCGTTTAATTTGGAAATAACATGGAGTAGCATAAACAAAGCTGATTCAGTCCTAAGGATGAGTGCATGTTGTGAGCAAACAGATTTGGCACCTTCGTTACAGCTAAAATAAATGCTCCGGCTAGCAAAGACAGAGATGGGCAACCAGAGGCTAGCCAGATGCTGTTGGACTTCAGCTCTTGGTAGGATATTTTTGTAGTTCAGGGAAGGTAGTTGTCACTTTTACAGTTTATCTTGTAACTCTTGCAATGCTTTATAACCGACTTTATGACATCCAGACACCTGGTTATTGTCAGCAGTGTGTGTGTTTGTAACTAATGAAACATGACCATTTTTACAAAAAGCACCAACATATTCAGTTTTGTGTAGTGGGTTCGTAATTTATATTAAAAATAAATAAATACAGACCCCTAAGAAGCTGCCTGCCAACTGCTGTT
This sequence comes from Xenopus borealis, assembly GCA_024363595.1. NCBI lineage: Eukaryota > Metazoa > Chordata > Amphibia > Anura > Pipidae > Xenopus > Xenopus borealis. The sequence goes on along the minus strand of CM044442.1, from coordinate 39,420,377 downwards.
TCCAAACCAGTTTTAACCCTAATGAAAGTAAATGCTTAGTTGTTGCATGCCATTATATCTCAGACTCTTGTATATTCAGTGTCCAAGTATCTTGTTTTTCTCTCTTTGGAAGGTAAAAAGCCACTTGGATACAAATATTCTTTAATGTTTTTAACAACATTTTATGGTTGGGTGACCATACTTCTGTTGTATGGAGAAAAAAAAACACTTAGAGGGTTTATTATGGAAAACTATAGTATTTAGCATGTTCAATTTTCTTGCACTGATGTGCTGATATTGTGTTCTCTGCAGGAGTTTTCTATATCTGCAAATATACACACATACAGAAGCAACACAACTTTCCATGCACTAGGAAAACTTCTATTGCTGGAGCTACCCAGAATCTAGAATTTGTGATTTGACACAAAGCTTGGATGGGCACCGCCTGAAAAAGCAGGAAGCATTGCAGCAAGCGCAAGGAGATTGTGCAGATTCAGTAACCGATTAAATGATTCCTGCTTTTTCTGATGGTGCCAGTCCTAGCATTGCAGTGAGAACTGCCTACAGTTTTTTCATTGGTGGGTGGGCGGGTTAGACAGATGAGACGACCGCTGGCCGTGATGTTTTCTTTACAAGTGAATTGAGCAGATTCTGGGGGAATACACAAACAGGCAAGGTAAACCGTAAAAAAAAAAAAAATGTGTTGCAATTACAAATAACCTCATAATCATTCCCCAAATCCTAGGAAAGATGATAGATTTTGACCATAGATCCCCATTTAACAGCTATTTTAAAACATAAGAAACATACTATGCAAGCTTTTAGTTTAATCATTTCTGAGCAGCATCTCTGGAGTATTGGCAACTATTGTATAAATTCAAGCTGCCTGTAATGAAACCCAGAGACGCTTTACACTTCAATATTAGAAAAACGGTGACCAATAGAAAAAGTTATTTCTGATTAATTTTCTAAAAACAACTAGTTGTTTGAAAGTGAACAACCCCTTTAAAACAATTTTAAAACCCCCATGAAGATACAGAAGTAAGGTTAAAAAAGGGCATTTGATATTTCAGTTATGCCTTATCTGTAATAGTTTATCAGTATAAAGGCCCCCATTCATGCACCTGTAAAAGCTTATTGGCAAGTTTGTGGGGCCAGCCAACGTGCTTCCCCGATCAATATCTGGCTGATTGGGCAGGTTAAAAAATCCAGTCGGATCTGTGCGATCCTACCTCCTGTTTCAGATACATTATGATCAGATTGTTTATCCCTAGGGCCCACGATTGGGTCAGTCAGATATCCCCGCCTTCAATGTGGGCATATCAGGGAGAGATCCGCATGTTTGGCGACATTGCCAGACAAGTGTATCTCTGCGTCTATGGCCACCTTAAGTAGCATTGCTGATTTTTGGTTGAGCCAGGGGTATTAAGCAAATAAAGTAGATGGCATTGTGTGGCACACAGTATTTATTTTTTTTGTTGGTTAGGTCAGATGTACTGTTCATTTGTCCTATTTTTCCCACCTTTACACTGGTTCTTTGTTTGTAGTAATGAGTTCCTGTGCTAATAGGGACTTTTTCTGATGATGTGCAGTACATATTGGCAGAATGTATTTTTGTCTAATATCATAGGCTATAATATTGGTCATTTGTGATCCCAAATTGTATTTATAATTTATTTTACTATTAGGATACAGTTAACGGATTCCTGTTCTTTACTGTAACTTTACCTATAGTAAGGCTTGTGCTTATCAGTTTTTACTGTGTCTTTGCCTAGTAGACTCTGTAGCTTTCTGGTAAGAAATTAACAGTGCTAATGGTTACCTTATTTCTGAACTTGCCCTATATTAGTCTACTTTTGGTCTACTAAAATTTACCAAATAAACAGTGTTGCACATTGTATAGTACAAAATATTTGAAATATATTCCTTTTTACCCTGTAATCTTGTATTTGCAACAAAATCACGTATCCAGTTTGAATATCTGTATTGCATTAGTTATTACTAGTAAAATTTTCTTTTGTTTGTAGTTACACCGTCTAACGTCTCTTAAAAGATGTTCTTAGGCCGATTTATTTGAAATAATGACTTCTAATTTATATGCATAAACTGTCTCCTCCCCATCTATTTAGACACTTTTTGATAATCAGAAAGCATCAAAAAAGGAAGAAACAGAAAGCAATAATAAAAATGACTCCTCCAAAAAGATGTCTGTTGAAAGAGTTTATCAGAAAAAGACCCAACTTGAGCACATTCTTCTGCGACCGGATACGTACATTGGATCCGTGGAGACAGTTACTCAGGTGAAATATTTCACATATATATAAAGGGATAGGTATGCAGTACAGATTTTTTTTCAGTACCCTTTCCACGCACTTATATTGAATAATAATTTAAATTAATATGAGAATTCTGAAAAATATTTTGAAAATGAAAATCCTTGCAAAATTTGACAGTTGCAATGGATGAAAGAGCTGAAGGTTTGTAGAATTGATTCCCTGAGGGTTATGTTGATAATTGGCACCTATACATTATTGTTTACATTATTCTCAAAATAAATCCGATCAGAAGGTCGGTGACAACCTCTGCGTGCCATTTTTAGGTGATAGATCTGAAAAGAAAGTATATGCAACATTCTGAATGGTTCATATGGTTGTAAATAACAGATTCTGAGATTTAATCATTGTGTCCATTATTGCTTGATTTAAGTCACAGTTCATTGCATGATAAAAATTTTTTAACATTTTTACCACTTTTACTTTCCACTGATTTAGTCTATGTGGGTTTATGACGAAGAGGTTGGAATGAATTATCGTGACATAACCTTTGTGCCAGGTTTATACAAGATATTTGATGAAATTCTTGGTAAGTGGCATACTTTAAAAGTATGTTAAAAGTTTAAACTAAAGAGGTAGGCTAGAAATGCTGTACATTAAGTACCAGCCTCAGGCAACCAAAGCCCTTTAGCAGTAAAGATCTGGGTCTCCAAAGATGCCCAGTAGCTCCCCATCCTCTTTTCTGCTAATTCACTGCATGTGCTCTGTGCTGCTGTCACTTACTGAGCTTAGGGGCCGACTCAAAATACAGTACACATAGAATGCAAATGTCACAGTATAAAGTTGATTATATGGTTATAATAATATGGATAATAACTACATGGCAGCACAGAAACAAGTGCAACTAGCATCAGAATGAAATTATCAACCCTGTAGCTTCAGCTTATATTACAGGCCAACCTCATTTTCTTCTTAATAATTTTTGACAACCCCTAAGCTTAGCTTCTCCACAGCTGCTCAGAGCCCACTGAGCATGTGACACTTTCCAAGATAGTGACCCCCAGTGACAAGTTTGAAGTCCTGCATCATTGCTGCTATTAAGAAGCTATCTGAAGAGAATCAGAGCAGTAGTCACATGACTTGGGGCAGCTGCGAAATTGACAATATGTCTAGCCCCATGTCCGTTTTCTAAATTACATACAAAAAAACCTGTTTGCTGTTTTGAGAAACTGATTTTGGTGCAGAAGTCGACTGGACCAGCACTATTAATTGATGCATTTTGAAAAAAACATTTAGCACGATTCTCGGTAGAGGCAGCTGAGCTCCCTGTGTCCTAATGTCATCTTTTTAAAGCCAGAATATTAGAATATTGTAAAAAAAAATTAATTGATCTTCTACGATTTGCCTACTTTGGCCACCATTTTTTAAGGTGTGTGCTTTTATATAAGCATTAAAACTAATCCATAGTTCATTGAGACACTCTCTGTATACTCATGTTTATTCTGTATATTTATACCCCCCGCTTTACCGTTAGAGTTGAATACTGTAGCATGCTTCTAATTTTCCCCCCTTTGCTTTCACAGTAAATGCAGCTGATAATAAACAAAGAGATAAAAATATGAACTGCATAAAAATTTCTATTGATCCGTAAGTAAAAAATTCAATTTCTCCAATCATGTTGAATAGTGTCAGCCCAAACAATCTTAAATGTATTCATGTCCTTTTAGGTCAAGTTCTAGTTTTAAAGAATGTAGACTTTTGTATTTATCTGTGCCTGAGGCAAAATGGTAGATTTTTACTTGGTTTTTTAGTGCTCTGGGTTTGTTTAATGAGGCAGTGCTGGTAAAACACACAGAATATGCTCTTGTTTCATACTGTTCTGCAGTGTTATCTTTTTCTGCTTAGCTAGAGGATCTTTAGGATTTCAGTTGTCACTTAAGAAAGTGCATAAATTATTATATTCCAAAACAGAATTTTTTTCCCCCAGTGGCTTATTCCACATACATTCTAAACACATAATAAAAGTACATTGCAGTTATTTACTTTATAGGGAAAAGAAAAGGGGTCAAAGAAGATACCTCTGTTTATTGAATAATGGCTATAAACTGACAAATATGCCTTGCACACTCCCTCATCTACAGGTGTGAAGATTTATCTGAAGATACATTTGTAGGTTGGACAGTGCCTGACAAAACTGACCTCCTAAATTGTCTTACACACCTAGACAATCAGACAGTCTGGTGCAAATCAACCAAACTTCCTTACCAAATCTGCCATGTTCGTTCCAGTTACATATAAACACTGGAAGGTCTGTGCCTAGGTTGGAATTTTAAGGGGGTGGCCTTCGGATGCCCAAATAGTATGAACCCCCTCACTTTCTTTGCTGCCGGATACTTTCAAAATTAGCCATGTGTAGCAAGTTTTATATTGCAGCATTTAGTATGGATACCTTTGTGCTCATAAGTTTACATACCCTAGCAGAATTTATAATTTCTTAACCATTTTTCAGAGAATATGAATGATAACACATAAACGTTTCTTTCACTCATGGTTAGTGTTTGAATCCATTTATTGTCAAACAACTGTGTTTTCTCTTTTTAAATCATAATCACTACACAAACTACCCAAATGACCCTGATCAAAAGTTTACATACCCTGGTGATTTGACCTGATAACATGCACACAACTTGACACAAAAGGGTTAGTCTGGCTATTAAAGGTAACCATCTTCACCTCTGATCTTCTTGCTTGTTATTAGTGGGTGTGTATAAAAGGTCAATGACTTTCTGGACTCCTGACAGATCCTTGTATCTTTCATCCAGTGCTGCACTGATGTTTTTTGGATTCTAAGTCATGGGTAGAGAAAAATAATTGTCATAGGATCTGTGGGAAAAGGTAGTTGAACTATATAACAGGAAAGAGATATAAAAATATATCAAAGGAATTGAGAGTGTTCAAACTCTAATAAAGAAGTGGAATAGTAGGGGTTCTGTTGAAACTAAACCAAATAAAACTAAAATTTCAGCCACAACTGCCACAAAAATTGTTCAGGATGCAAGGGAAACCCACAAATAACTTCAGGTGAAATACAGGTGAAAAAATGTTGTGTGGCTGTATCAAGATGCACAATAAGGAGGCACTTGAAGAAAGATGGGCTGCTTGTTTGAGATGCCAGAAGAAAGCCATTACTACCGAAATGCCACAAAGTATCGTGCTTACAATATGCCAAACAGCACAGAGACAAGCCTCAAACCTTCTGGCACAAAGTCATTTGGAGTGATGAGACTAAAATTGAATTTTTTGGCCACAACCATAAATGCTACATTTTGAGTAGAGTCAACCAGGCCAATGATGAAAGGTACAGCATTCCTACTGTGAAACATGGTGGTGGAACGCTAATTTTTAGGGATGTGTGAGCTACAAAGGCACAGGAAATTTGGTCAGAATTGATGGCAAAATGAATGCGGTAAGTTATCAAAAAATACTGGAGGAAAATTTGCACTGATCAGCCCAGAAGCTGCGCATGGGACATACTTGGATGTTCCAACATGACAATGATTCAAAACACAAGGCCAAGTCGACATGTCATTGGCTACAGCAAAATAAAGTGAAGGTTCTGGAGTGGCCATCTCAGTCTCCTGACCTCAATATCACTCTGGGGACACCTCAAACGTGCAGTTCATGCAAGACAGCCGAAGAATTTATGGGAACTGGCGGCTTTTTGCCAGGAAGAATGGGCAGCTTTACCATCTGAGAAGATAAAGAGCCTCATCCACAACTAACGCAAAATACTTCAAGCTGTCATTAATGTTAAAGGGGGGCAGTACACGATATTAAGAACTGGGGTATGTACATTTTTGATCAGGACCATTTGGGTAGTTTGTGTAGTGATTATGATTTAAAGAGTAAACACAGTTGTTTGACAGTAAATGGCTTCAGCCAACCACTAACCATGAGTGAAAGAAATTCAGTATGAAAAAGGAAAAAAGGCACAAGTTACCTAACATGTAAGTTTTGCAGAATACAACGGATTTAGATTCATATGTAAAAACTATCTATTGTATTCTGCAGAGCTTATGTTATCTGCTCTTTAAACTGTGCATTGTAGCTCTTTTTCTACTTGGGTACCCCAATTGCTACACAGCAGCTGAACACAAAACTCCCTTTCAAACTCTTTGTTTCAGTGATTCAAACATCATCAGCATTTGGAATAATGGTAAAGGAATACCAGTGGTTGAACACAAAGTGGAGAAGATGTATGTCCCTGCTTTAATTTTTGGCCAGTTATTAACATCTAGCAATTATGATGATGAAGAGAAGAAGGTTACAGGTAAAACATTGTATTTGTAATTGGTTTTAATTTAAATGTAAAAAGAATATGCAGCCTATATTTGCAATTTGGTGATGCAGCAGCTCTGTTGTTTTATAGTCACTGAACTTCCAGTGTCCAGACCGGTAGTATAAAATTGTATCATGAATTCACTTTGTGTTTTCTTTGTCATTGCAGGAGGGAGGAATGGATATGGTGCTAAACTTTGCAATATATTCAGCACAAAATTTACTGTGGAGACTGCTTGTAAGGAATACAAGCATAGCTTTAAACAGGTATGGGTAAACCTACATTTTAATAGCACATGCCTTTTCCCTTTAAATCATCATAATTTGGTGGGATGTATTAATTGGATTTTTCAAACATACAGGCTGAGTGAAGTTTGTTGAAGTGTAGGTGAAGTGTTTTAAATGACATATAGCTTGGTTGGGCACCCCTAGTGAAACAAATAAAAGCTTTCTAATTTTTCTATTCTAAAGGTGACCATAGATGGAGAGATTTGCTATTAGGCGATGCCAAACTAACTGATCTCTCCCCGAGATATCAGGCTGATCCGATTGTGAGCCCTAGGGCCCAATGATCGGATCATAATGCATCCAATATGGATGGTCAGATAGCGGGACCAAAAATGTTGTTACCCCTACAGAAATAGGTTTTAGGTGTCCTTTATTCTACTGCCTCTTTACATGTATGGGATCTCTTATCTGGAAACCTGTTAAGAAAGCTCCAAATTATAGGCAAACTGTCACCAATAGACTCCAGTATATCCAAGTATATTTTTTTAAAATGATTTCCTTTTTCTTTCTAATAATAAAGCAGTATCTTGTATTTAATCCAAACTGAGATATACTTAGCAAAACCAGCCTAATGAGTTTGTTTAATGTTTACATGATTTTCTAGTAAACTTAAGGTATGAAGATCCAAATTACAGAAAGATCAGTTATCTAGAAAGCACGGTTTCCAAACGTTCTGGATAACAGGTCCCATATCTGTTTAAGAATCCTTAAAACTCTTACACCTGTTAACATGTGACACTATTTGCAAGTTGAGTTTTTTTTTTTTTTTTCATTTGGGAAACTCACCTGCCAAAAATCACCATCTCCAGGAGTTTGTATCTTCTCTGTGCATAAGCATAGGTTTCCTCAGGGTACTTTTCTTTCTACACCACAAAAACATATGGGCAAGTAAGATGACTCCTTATAAAATTGTCTATAGTGTGTGTGCGACTGTGAGTGATGGAGAACCTTTAAAAAACATTGCAGGGTGTTGGCACAATATGAATAAAGGATAATGCTAATAATGATGTTCATCCTGCATCTAGATTCACTTTGTGTAGGCCAATGCCTAAGATCAATACTATTCCTGTGAATAGAAATGTTTGCTGTATTAATTGCGTAGGTTCCCTTTAACCACATTTTGCAATGGTAAATGGTAGCTTGTATGTAAGGTTGAAAGATCCTTCCTTTAAGGGGGAACTGTAATGAACTATAAACCATACCATTTTTCTCACTGATATCTAACATTAATTACACAGTACAATAAAATCTATACCCAACTGCATCAAATTTGGTTTATAAAAAAACTTACGTATCACTGATTTGTAAGAGCTCTCCAGATCAAGCATTGTCAGAATCTGAAAGTAGAAGTGTCCATTCAGTTCAGAACATTCACTTAGCCCTGGCCATGTATAATCTCTGCCTCTGGGGGGGGGGCGGTACCCATAGCCGGGCCGCACCGACCCCCCCAGCAGCGCCCCCCCGGAGGCCCGACTCAGAAGTCCCCGTTTCCTGCTTCCCTTGCCTCGGATCCACTCTGCCTTTGACGGGGGGCCGGTTTATAACCCATTATTTCACATTGGTACAGCTCCTCTCTAATACCCATTAAAAGAAGCAGCCCATTCCCTGCTTTATGGCTGAGATTATAGCTATTATTGTATTTCATCTCTAATCCCCATTATAACCAACTGTGGAGGGTTAAACATACTAATGGACTGAATGTCACATTTAAACTACAATCCCCATAATTCATTGCAAATGGCAGGCTTATGATAGAGGGCATGTCATTGACATCAACATTGGTGGCGAGGGGGAATCAGCGTGATTGGCTTCTCCAGGGGGATGCAGATTTGAAATCATGTCAGGGGGCGGACTTTGCCAGGAAGGGGGAACGTACTGGAAGCTTTTTGTGAAGACATCTTGTCCCAGACTATGCTGCTTTTGGGCTTGGCTGCATGGGATTAGTAAAAGCTTAGTTGAGGATGCAGAGGTGATAAAAGGCTATTGTTTCATTAAGTAATAGGTTTAATTCTGAAAAAACACTGTATTCTTTTTTTTACTGTTAACTTTACTGTGTATAACGTAAAAGATAGAGAACACTATATTTCATGACAGTTCTCCTTTAAAACAAGGTAAATATATAGATACTGTTTTGCTAATAAACCAGATGTATGCAATAGACAACAATATTTACTCACGGCAGATAATCCCATGTTTATGGCTTATAAAGAGATAATGACAGCTTCCAGGGGCATGTCGCTTTGTCTGTATAAAGGTGCCCCGCACCTATCCCACATCTAAAAGGTAACCTCTCCCCCAAGCCGTCCACTTTTTGCCTGTGTTGAGCCCTGACACTGCTTCAAGAACAGGTAACCTATAAATGACAAACTGTGCCTCTGCCTATCGGCGTGGGTCATTCTGGGCCCCCGAAGCCCCCTTCGTGCTCGAAGGGTTAAGGGGAGGCTGCATTGCTAGTGCAGATAGCGCAATTGTACTCTTTCCACTAAAAGAGATGAATCTTCAGTATAATAACTGCAATGTTAAATATACCAGAAGAGGCTTTTTGCTGTCCCTGGCCTCATGGTAGCAGCACTCCTGTCTAACAGTACTTTTCCCTGCACCCCCCATTTATTACCAATGACCTGTTCTTGGAACTTGGGCTTGACACAGATGAATACTAGTGGGCTGGGGTGGTAGTAGTCTGTCTTTTAATGAAATATATGCAGCGCCTCACATTTCAAGAGTCATTCATTGGTCCAGTATGTTTTTACTGATATAAACAATACGTTTTCAAAAGCCGTACCTTTCACCTGGACCATAGAAAAGTGTGGGAGAATTAAGAACTCTTCAAAGTTCTGTAATCATTTGAATAAAATTGTCTAGGAGAACAGCAAATCTTTATTTTACCGACTCTATTATTGGTCTTACAGCCACACCCCATCTTGATGTAGGACATATTTCAATTACCAGATATCTCTTTCCTGATGCTCTGACAGCAACCACGCTGAAACCAAGTGTTCCCAGAGCTCATTGCAAAGGTAAATTAGAATCAGCCCCCCCACCCAAAATAAAATAAAGAACAGAGTGCTTTTTGAAGACCTGATCCCTGATTTTCTCAGTAGTAGTTTGTATCAATGTGAAGTTAGCATTATCAGGGCAAAGTTAGGTAGATCAGGTCTTGTCCCATTAGACTGGGATGAAGAAATGGACACTGTCCAACAGTATCCTAACCTATAACAAACCACCTTACCCAGTTTACCAGTTAAGTAAACTCTAAAAATTAACTAAATGCTGTGTTTTATGTACTGAACGTGCTGCTCCAACCTAAAGATTAAGCATCTCTGTAACAGTAATGGCCTAGGCATTCAAAGTTGTGTACAGAACCTTTTCTTGGATCAGCCATAGTGCCCCAAATGTACCAGGCTGTCTGCAACTATTAATATAAGGAGAGTTCTTTTTTTTAAAAATTTTTTATTTCTTATTTGTAAAAACAATCATAGTCCGGGGACCTAGGCCAAGGTCTAAGGGAAGTTTTTTTTTTTAAGGATGTTTACATAAAACATGATGTGGTTTTATCTAAACAATTGTTTCCAGTAATCTTTGATAGTGGCCATATTACTACCAGGGGAATGGATTAATTGGTTTCATAAAGGTGATATAATTTGGTTTATTATTGATTGAAAAACCAAAGTTCCCTGGTAGTCTGGTATTGTTCTCCCTTTTTAAATTGTGTTTAAATTATATAAGGGTCTACTTGATGCAACCAATCTACCTTCCAAGAACTTAACAAAAACGACTTGAGTGGGTTTATTGGGGGTTGGGAGGCTGGTTTACCCTGGGGGTTGATCTGAGAGACTAGTGATACAAAATGTAAAGATTAATTGGTATTAATTCATCTTTCCTAATATTATTTTCTACCACATTTGGCAACCTGGAATCTTTGTCCCTACACTGCTGTTTGCAGAAATAGAAGGCTAACCGAGAATAAAAAGCCTGTTTCCCGTTCAGGCAGCACTGTTCATTCAAAATTCTCCTCTTTCAGTCTATTCAGTATTCTGTCTCTCACATACTAAGGCATGTTTATTTAGATTGAGCTTCACTAATATACTGTTTTCTCAATGCTAATGCTGTAGATCTTTTTCTGAAGTCGTCAGCCATTTTTGGGAAAGCTATTGCAATTAATGAGTAAATATTTTTTAGGAGTATTGATTGCAGTAACACCTTATTTTTCCTGAGCACACAATACAGAAGCCTTATCAGCGTGTTTTTGATTTGGGTATTTTCCATAATGGGATGGTCCATTGGTTTAACCATTTAGAATATATATATATGAACACAAGTGTTTTTTTTTACCAGTGGCAAAAGATCAATTTACATGTAAAAATTGGCAATATCTTTTCATAACCTTTTTCTTTTACTCTAGACATGGGCAAATAACATGTTGAAGACAACTGACCCCAAAATTAAATATTTTGATGGAGATGACTACACATGCATTACATTCCAGCCAGATTTAGCCAAGTTTAAAATGGAAAAATTGGACAAGGATACTGTGGCCCTCCTGACAAGACGAGCATACGATGTTGCAGGCTCCCTCAAAGGAGTGAAAGTCATGCTTAATGGAAAAAAGCTTCCTGTATGTTTGAGTTTAGTATTCCAGTTGTCGTAATGTTCATTAACTTAAGATCCAGCACCCATTACTACATTACTTCTCTGTTTTGCAGGTAAATGGCTTCCGCAGTTACGTAGACCTTTACGTAAAGGACAAACTTGATGAAACTGGCGTTTCCCTTAAAGTAATTCATGAAGTCGCGAATGAAAGATGGGATGTGTGTTTAACTTTGAGTGAGAAGGGATTTCAACAAATCAGTTTTGTGAATAGTATTGCTACCACAAAGGTAAGTGCAACATTTGTATTTATAAACAGAAAATATAACGTCAACTGTGAAGGGACAGGATTCCGATCAGAAATTAATTCAAAATGTACATTCTTATTCTTGCTCAGTAAATATAAAGCTTTGTTAAATATAAACAAGTAGGTGTGGTCAGTATCATTTCAAATAGTTTTTAACATATTAGAAGTCGTTTAGTATATGTCCCAGAACACTGAATTGAATTTGTGAGTTTATCCATTAATTGGAATACTCCATAACTATTGTTGTTATTATAAGGTTCTTAAAATTTGTGACGGTTTGCTATTTCCCTTGTAGTAGACTTCACGTGGTGTTCGATCCTCTATACATCCTTGAATTTATTCAGTGGCACACTATAATTTTTCTTTATCATCTTAATTATTACAGGGTGGTAGACATGTAGATTATGTAGTAGACCAAATTGTGTCAAAACTTATTGAAGTTGTGAAGAAGAAGAACAAAGCTGGTGTTTCTGTGAAGCCCTTCCAGGTGCGTTTTTAAAGTAAATATTAAATACTAATACAATCCATAATTCTACATCAAGACATGCCTTAGAAAGGAGTATTTGTTATAATTTCCATTTTCCCTCATTCTACAGGTGAAGAATCACATTTGGGTTTTCGTCAACTGCTTGATTGAAAACCCAACTTTTGATTCTCAAACAAAAGAAAATATGACACTCCAGCCTAAAAGTTTTGGGTCCAAATGTCAACTGTCGGAAAAATTTTCAAAGGCGGTAATTTTGCTTTTAATTTTTTTCAAAAATGTTCCTATCTTGTACAAGATGCTATAGAAATCTGTAGTGTAGTAGTTGTTTTATTACATGAAACATACTACTGTCACAGGAAAAAGTTTTTTCAAAAAGCATCAGTTAATAGTGCTGATCCAGCAGAATTCTGCACTGAAATCCATTTCTCAAAAGAGCAAACAGACAGATTTTTTTATATTTAATGTTTAAATCTGACATGGGGCTAGGCATATTGTAAGTTTCCCAGTTGCCCCCAGTCGTGACTTGTGCTTTGATAAACTTCAGTCACTCTTTAAGTAAGGTCACACGGGCAGATTCTGGGCGACAATCTCCCCGAACTGCCTTCCGCCTGCTAAAATGAAAAATCTCCTGCGGCAATGCACTTGCATCGCTTCAATTTCCAAAGTCTCCTGAATCCTCGAGAGGCAATTTCGGGCGACTTAGGAAATCGAAGAGCCGCGAGTGCATTGCCACAGCCGATTTTTTATTTTAGCAGGGGGAAGGCCGTTCAGGGATAGTCAGCAGGTCACTAAATCTCCCCAAATCTGCCCGTGTGCCCCTGCCCTTACTGTTGTACTGCAAGTTGGAGTGATATCACCCCCTCCCTTTCCCCCACCCAGCAGCCTAACAGAACAATGGGAAGGTAACCAGATAGCACAACCTGTCCATATCGCTTAAAACATTTGCAAAGAAAGTTGCATTATAACATATTAAAAATGTAAACACCCTTATAACAAAAAAAATCACACTTTCATATTTGAAGTTTTTTTTTATTTGAACTTAAGCACAACTTTTTCCTTTCCCTCAGGCATCTAACTGTGGCATAGTAGAGAGCATTCTAAACTGGGTTAAATTCAAGGCCCAAACACAGCTAAATAAGAAATGCTCATCTGTGAAACACAGTAAAATCAAAGGCATTCCCAAGCTTGATGATGCTAATGATGCAGGTAAGGGTTTTTTATTTTTATATATTGAACAGTAAAATCCTAAACCTTATACTCTGAAGTTTACAATCCAGATTTAGCAACACTATATTAGAGTAGTGTCACATAAGGATGTTTCATGCACTTTAATATTATTATTGCGTTTATATAAAGTGTGAACATATTCCAATTCACTGTACAATAAATTGATGGAAACGTATAGATTTACATACAAAGAAATAAATGACCGTTTGGGCCTGCCAAAAAGATCTTGCAGTCTAAAAATATGATGTTTTTAAGTAGTGCAAAAACACTAATTAATCCATAAGCCTGCATAGCTATTTTCTAAAGATCAAACAAGGCCAAATGAATAAAACGTGGGGAAAAAATATTAGTAAATAGGACTTAAACATCATGGGCTTTATCATATACACATATCTTTTTTCAGCATTAGCAGATTAGAGTTCATGCTACATTTGTGTTTCTCCTTTTATAATGCACATACCATTGCCTTTGTTTTTACGATTACTACCTTCTCATCCTTCTACCTGTAATTGATGGTATATTATGCAAAGGGGTTATCTGTGCACAGATAATTTGATGAACCGAGTTTCAGTCTCTTTGCTCTGTTTAACTTAATAATTAACAAGAAACAGATTTTTAGTTTTAATTAAAACCGGTAAAATGTGTGTTAAGAACAATTCATGTTCATTCAACTCGTGTTGAACAAAGCAGTATGCTTTATATGTGGTGTATTTTCTGCTTAGTTATAATCATTTATTCGCAATTAGGTTCTGAATGTGTTAAAGGCACATTAGGCATTAATCTGTACAGGTATGGGATCTGTTATCTGGAAACCTGTTATCAAGAAAGCTATGAATTACAGAAAAGCCATCTCCCATAGACTCCTGTTTTTTCCAAATAATCCAGATTTTAGAAAATGTTTTAGTTTTTCTCTGTAATAATGAAATGGTTCCTTGTACTTGATAGAAACTAAGATATAAATAATCGTTGTTGGAAGCAAAACCAACTGGATCTGAAAGAAATGTCTGTTTCCGGAAAACCGCACATCTCGAGCATTCTGGATAACTGTTCCCATACCTGTATATATTTTGTTTCCTACTGTAACCTTCTGTTTATAACTCCTTGGTTAACAGTTTTATTTTTTTCTGGTAGGTGGAAAACATTCCCTGGACTGCACTTTGATATTAACCGAGGGAGATTCTGCCAAATCTTTAGCTGTTTCAGGCTTAGGTGTCATTGGACGAGATCGGTACGGTGTATTTCCACTCCGAGGAAAGATTCTCAATGTTCGAGAAGCTTCCCACAAACAGGTAAACGTGCCATAACTTGTAATAGCTTTTTTCCCTTTTAATTGTAATGATTTCCTTTAATCTATTTCCTTATGTTTACAGATTATGGAAAATGCTGAGATAAACAACATCATTAAAATAGTTGGCTTGCAGTACAAAAAAAGCTATGATGACAATGAATCCCTTAAAACCTTGCGTTATGGAAAAATTATGATAATGACAGATCAGGTAAGTTTTTTGGGTAGCTACAATAGGGAAATTATGATTTTTTATTTGTCCTAAAAAGTATGATAGTTCTGTATGGCATTTCTGTTGTCACACTGGAACTATAATTGGTGGCGAATATTGTACATAAGATTTTTAAATCACCATTTTTGTCTTTCTCGCAGGATCAAGACGGCTCACATATCAAAGGTTTATTGATTAACTTTTTCCATCACAATTGGCCATCTCTACTGAAACACAGTTTCCTTGAAGAATTTATCACACCTATTGTTAAGGTCTGGACTAAATTTTTATTTAATTTTTACATACAGCTTGTTGGATACAGATATACATATGATGCACTCTTTATCTGTTTAATTGCAATGCTGTTGTACCTCTGTTCAGTGGAAAAATTGCACTTTCTTGATGCAACTCTCTATTTTTTTTTTTTTTATATAATTACAGGCTACAAAGAATAAACAGGAGCTTTCGTTCTACAGTATTCCTGAGTTTGAAGAATGGAAAAAACAAACCGAAAACCAAAAATTGTGGAAGATAAAGTATTACAAAGGTTTGTATAGAGTATGTTTACCATATAAATAATCTGCTGTGAATCTTAACTTCACAAACTGATTTGAAGTAGAAATCTAACCTTTAGTTTTAATATAATTCCGACTGTGGTGTTCTTTGATTATTTTTTTTTAGTGACTGTGACTAACTCTGTAACTAAGGTCTAACTTGTCTCACTTGCGTACACCTTTAAGCTGTCCCTAATGTCATGTATTATTTATCAGTTATAATTTGTTATCTTTGTATTTAAAGTGTATAGCTTTGTATGATGTGAACTGGCTGATAATGAAATGTACTCTTTTTACTGCACAGGTTTGGGCACCAGCACTGCGAAGGAAGCAAAGGAATACTTTGCGGACATGGACAGGCACAGAATTATATTTAGATATGCAGGCCCTGAAGACGATGCAGCTATCACTCTGGTAATTTTCTGAAGTTTGAAGTTTTAAATAAACCAAGTAGAGAAATGTAATTGTAATAGAATTTTTTTAGTGTAAGCAGAACATTTTCTTTTCAAAAATATATGTTGTGTAAAATTTGTGTATCTCAATCTCAGGCTTTTAGCAAAAAGAAAATAGATGACAGAAAAGAATGGCTCACCAACTTTATGGAAGACCGGCGACAACGACGGCTTCATGGATTGCCTGAGGTATAAAGAAAACTATTGGCCACAGTGTGGATAAAAGGGTATAAGGTATATTCTGTCTTTGCTCATCCTTCACTGTGTGCATTTTGTTTCCCACAGCAATTCTTATATGGCACAGCCACAAAACACTTGACTTACAATGACTTCATTAACAAGGAGCTGATTCTTTTTTCAAACTCTGATAATGAGCGATCTATTCCATCTCTTGTTGATGGTAAGTAAAATTTGCTGCTTTCTGTGCTAATTTTTTAATTAATCGATCGAATTTTTTTTATTCGATCTCAGCTAATGATTCCTAGTTCGATAGCTTGATCCTGGCCAAGTAGGTGGTCGAATAAAAATTTAAAGGGGAAGTTATTCAACCACCGCATATTCGAATAAATTGCTTCATTATACATTTTACAAAGGGACTATTTTGTAATGCAGATCTGAAACCCAAGTGCTTGTTCAATAGCTTAATTGCTTTAGGTAATTTTAATATTCAGAGTGAGTGTCCTCATGTTTCTATTTTTTCACTTGTTAGGGTTTAAGCCTGGGCAAAGAAAGGTTTTGTTTACTTGTTTTAAGAGGAATGATAAACGGGAAGTCAAGGTTGCTCAGCTGGCTGGTTCTGTTGCTGAAATGTCTGCTTACCATCATGGAGAGGTAGTCACAAAATTGCTTTTTCACTTTTTAACTATTAAAAAAAAAAAAAAAAAAAAAAAAAAAAAAAAAAAAAACACATTCAGTACATTTTACTTTCCCCCCCCTTCTAGCAAGCCTTGATGATGACTATAGTAAATCTTGCCCAGAACTTTGTGGGAAGTAACAATGTGAGCTTGCTGCAGCCCATTGGTCAGTTTGGTACTCGACTCCATGGTGGAAAGGATGCTGCCAGCCCACGTTATATTTTCACAATGTTAAGGTAAATGTATTTTATGAACAGGAGTTAAATTGCCTGTACTTCATTTAAATAATATTTTCACAGGTAAAGTACAATTCTCAAATTTTTTTCTGTATTCTAGTCCTCTGGCAAGATTGCTTTTTCCATCTGTGGATGATAACCTTTTGAAGTTCCTTTATGATGATAACCAGCGTGTAGAACCAGAGTGGTACATTCCTATTATACCCATTGTTTTAGTTAATGGAGCAGAAGGAATCGGTACTGGATGGGCATGTAAACTGCCCAATTACGACACACGAGAAATTGTCAATAACGTGAAGAGAATGCTAGATGGTCTTGATCCATATCCAATGGTAACTAAACATAGTTAACTATAAAGTCTTATCTCTGTGCTGATATGTTATGAAACCTTGCTTATTGGAACATAGTTCTTTTTTTCCTTTTTAGTCACTAGCCTTTATATTTGTCCAACAGCTTCCAAGCTACAAGAATTTTAAAGGTATGATTCAGGAACTGGGACAGAATCAATATGCAATGAGCGGGGAAATATTTGTGCTGGACCGGAACACAATTGAAATTACAGAACTTCCTGTTAGGACATGGACCCAGGTTTGTTTTGATGGGGTATTTGTTTTCCCTATGGCTTTTCTTTTTTGTGATTTGTAGCGAGTATGGAAAAAAAAGTTTTTTGCACTCTCGACACAAGGTTTAAATGCCTGGGTGCAGTATCCCACGTATTTATCCAATTCAGATGCAATAAGGTCCGCACTGATCCCGGGCCTTTCTCAAAGTAACAATTCATTGTTAGAACTGCATTTTATATACAAGATCTGGTGGGAAAACAACAGTCTAGTTGACGTGGTGTAATCATCTGTATTAAAGGAGATGTAAACCTTGAAATAAATATATGCACACACGTTATTATAGCCCCCTATAGTACTGCACAGAATGGGTTAAACTGTAATAATCCACAGCCTTGTATGTTTATTTAATGTCCGCACGTCTGCTCTGTTTTTCAATCGTAGATGCCATATTTAAAATTATTGCCCAGAGTAGCAGGAGTCACTGCCTACTTCTATACGTCATAGTCTAGTGGAGGAAGCAAGGCATGTGTCATTTCTTTCCCGGATGTGCTTATGTATTGTGATATCCAAGCAGACTATGTGGGAGACTCACGTGCTGCTCTGTTATGTTATCACTTTTTTTTGCCTGCACAGACTGAGGCTAGGGACAGACAGGGAGATTCGGGGAGATTCAGTCGCCTGGCGTTTAATAGCAGGCGACAATCTCCCCGCAAGTCCTTCTCCCTGTCCGTCGCTAGTTGAAATGTAAAGCGTCGGCTCTGTGCACACGCGGTGCGGCGATTTCCGGAATCGCCCGAAGTTACTTCGTGAGGAAGGTCAATTGCAGTAATTAAGTATGTGCCCAGCATTGTCCTGTAAGGAGTTTTTAACTATTGCAGCTGTTTTATGTGCAGTTTCTTATCACGATCTGTGTCATGAACTGCACAAGTAGATCAGGCTCCTTGAAGTTCAATTCCAGGCACATTCCAAACAGCTGGGAGCTGCCCGGAAAGTTTCTTGGCTAGGTCAGTAAGGGTAAGGCCACACGGGGAGATTTCGGGGAGATCTGGCGACTAATCGCCGCAACGAATCTCCCCGAATAGCTTGGTAGCAGCGGGCACCCGTTAAACGTAAAGTCGTGCGCACTGCTACCAAGCTATTCGGGGAGATTCGTCGCGCCGATTAGTCGCCAGGCGACAGATCTCCCGGAAATCTCCCCGTGTGGACGAGCCCTAACCGTGAAGTACAGACTGAGGTTATTTTTCTAGTGTAATGTGATTAACACATATCATGAACAGGGAAAAAAAAAACTTTGTTCTGTAAAACAAAGAATTCAGTAAGGGGCTAATACTTTATAGCAGAGCGACCTGTTCCTGAGTGTCCTTCCAAGTATTTGAAGAACTTTGGGAGAAACAGGAACAAGCAGTGAGTCAGTCAGCAGAACCGGAACAGGCTTGTGCACACTAGCTCCTGCTTGTCTGATGTCATGTGAACGTGCAGCAGGCTCCTCTCCGACTAGTCAGAGAGATCAGGAGACCTCAGAGAGAAAAGGGGCGGGGCTTCACGCTGCAGTAGGAAATAGCTGAAATGAGCTATAGAGTTCAACTTGCTGTTCAGAAACCACATCAAACTGAACTCCGTGACTAAGGTATGTTGTTCTGGGGGCTGTTTAGTCTTTTTAGAGTTTGGGAAAAAAAAGGTTTACTTATTCTTTAAGCAGCTGCCAATCAAACCTACTTCAATGAAAACACATCAGTATTAGTTAAATAGTTAACCTATCAAAACACATTATAGGAAACCAAAAAACTACTTCTAAATAACAAATTAAAAATACAGTGTTAAAAACAAACACAGTGTTGCAATGTTATCAGCTAACATTAATATAACAAACCATATAACAATATAACTGTTGCTACTGTGTAACTAAATAAGGATGTAATTAGTCATGGACATCCAGATTATGTCTTAATTACTTAAAACTGAGCACCTTTATTGTGTTACTTAAAAAAAAAAAAAAATTGTACAAATGTCTCTATCTTTAATTCTATGTTTATCTGTCATCTCAGGGGGACAAGGGGAACAGCTGGGGTTAAGCTCCACCCTCAGGAGGGGCGTGACCTGGGGTCTGGCTTAACCCTGTGCTAGAGTCCTGCGTGGGTCCATTTTTTGGGACCTGTACCCGCAACCTGCAAACCATAACCCGGATCCGCGACCCGCATTCTTACCTGCTTGGACCCACGCCCCGACCCGCAAATACCTTTTCTCTGTCGTCTTAGGGGGACACAGGGACTGATGGGGTTAAGCTCCATCCTCCAGGAGGCAGGACACTTGAAAGAATTGTGTGGGCGTGCCGGGTCAGGCTTAACCCCACCCACAACACAATCCTATTCAGTTTTTTAAGTGTCCTGCTACCGGGAGGCTGGACGTCGTCTCATGGATGAGATTTCTAAGGTCAGTCTAAGACTGACACCCGGGGTGATACCTAAAGCAGGGCTACCTGTCTTTATATGAGTTAGCCCCCGATGTGGTGATTACCGCCGGGGTCCCTGCACTGGCCTTAACTGGCTATACCGACCACCCAGACAAATTCCTGCCCTTGGGAACTTGGAGCAGAAGGTCTGGCCGGCGTGTGTATTATGAGGTAAGTGACTTCAGGTTCGGCATTCCCCTGGGTCACCACTTTTACCTCGGGAATTTAGGTGCATGTAGCCCTAATTCTCTACCCCCCCCCCCCACCCAGACTGTCCTTTCAGGCAACTATACACCTTCTAATAAGGTTGTTTTTAGCTTCCTACCTCCCTGAAACAGGTAGTCGCTAGCCTGGCCATGTGGTGAGAGTAATGGTGGTTTCGCGTGACTATTGGAACGCATGTGCGTTCCACAGAGCGTGCGAACGAAAGTTCTCGGAAAATTCGCGGGCTTTTTTCCGCACATGTGCGTTTACTGGAATGCATGCGTTCCAGCGGCCATTTTGTCTGGCGGATCGTTCGCGCTTCAGCAAAGCTTTTCTCTCTCAGCAAAAGAAACTTGCCAAGTGGTGTCGTGAAGGCATTCAGGCTTATCTCCCACAATTATGGCAGAAGGTAGGACAGGGGGGCTGTTCACTAAAGCGGGGGGGAGAGTACCCACTACAGCAAAGGTCAAGTACCTAGCCTGTAACAAGTGCCAAAACAAATTGCCCAAGGGCCAAAAAGAGCCGCTTTGCAAAGCCTGCTCTATGGGACAGGGGGCTGCTGCTGCCGCTGGGGGCATATCGGAGCAGTCAGAAGACCCCCTCCACGACACTCCCTTAAATCCGGGACAAGGGTCAGTGGCAGAACCGCCCCCACCTAGTTGGGCAGTTCATCTTTCTAAGTCCCTGGCATCCCTTCAAGGTTTACCAGCCATCGCTGGGAATTTGGATAAGGCTCTTGAAAAGCTTAACTACAAGTCAGGTAGTAAGCGCAAGCGTAAAGACTCAGCCAGAGGGGAACCTTCCACCCAGGCTTTAATTGAGGAGTCTAGTGATGAGCTGTCATCCTCTCACTCAGAAGGTGAATTACCTTACTCTGACGGATCCTCTTCTGAAGAGGAAGAAGTCATAGAGTAGTTTCAGGAAAGGCAGTCTGTTCACGATGTTGACAGCATTATCAAGGGAGTCCTTGAAACTCTTAACATCTCTCAGAATTCTGAGAAGCAAGGGGATGCTCAAGCGCTGTTTAAAAGATACCTTAAGGCATCTGTTTGTTTTCCTGAGCATGATCAACTGCTTAGCCTTATTCAAGGTGAATGGGATGTACCAGAACGCAAATTTGAAGCCACCAAGAAATTTAGTCGTTTGTATCCCTTTCCTCAAGGGTTAACCGAAAAATGGTCTAACCTTCCACTAGTGGATGCACCAGTCTCACGTCTGTCCAAATCCACTACATTACCAGTGACTGACGCAGCAGCATTTAAAGACCCTTCAGACAGAAGATCAGAAGGTCTCTTAAAGGCAATTTTCTCTTCAGCAGGTTCAACGCTGCGGTCCTTGTCTGGCGTCAGCATGGGTAGCCAGGGCTATCCAGTCTTGGTCTGAAACACTCTTCCAGGAGATTCAAGATGGCACTCCTAGGGAAGAATTACTGGCAACTGTGCAAGCAATCACAGAGGCATCCAGTTATCTCTGTGACGCTACAATAGATGCGTCCCAAATGGTCGCACGCACCTCTGCGTTGTCTGTAGCAGCTCGCCGAACACTTTGGCTGAAGAACTGGTTAGCGGATACTAGTTCCAAGAAAACTCTAACTTCTCTCCCATTCAAGGGACAAAAGTTATTTGGCGACGAGCTCGAGACAATTATCAAGCAAGCAACAGGCGGAAAAAGCACTTTTTTGCCTCAAGCTAGAGGACGATCTTCTACTTATGCTAGAAGGGGAAAGTTTTTTTCGTGGCCAAAGCGGAAAATTCACGAGGCGACACAATTTGCCACAACGTTCTAATTTCCGCCAAAAGGGCTCCGACAAAAATCGGGCGTGTGGAAAAACACGAAGCCTTACAACAAGTCCTCTTCCGACAAGCAGGCGTCAACATGACGCGCCACTCCCTCCGGAATCGTTAGACCAAATCGGAGGAAAACTTTTGCG
The DNA here is from genome assembly GCA_024363595.1 of Xenopus borealis. Taxonomy (NCBI): domain Eukaryota; kingdom Metazoa; phylum Chordata; class Amphibia; order Anura; family Pipidae; genus Xenopus; species Xenopus borealis. The sequence goes on along the minus strand of CM044442.1, from coordinate 39,398,153 downwards.
ATTCCGAGAGGCATGGATTCATTACTCAACAGACGCTTGGGTCAACGAAATTGTGTCGGAAGGTTACCATCTGGATCTCACAACTCTGCCACCCAGAAAGTTTATCATGTCCAGGGTACCTTCAAACCACACAAAAGCAAAGCCTTTTCTAGAATGCATAGAGAAGATGGAGAGATTAGGAGTGATCACCGCAGTTCCGTTCAAAGAGAGATTCTCCGGTTTTTACTCCAATCTTTTTATGGTTCCCAAAAAGGATGGAACAGTCAGACCGGTACTGGACCTCAAGGGTCTGAACAAGTACATTCGATCAGTGCGCTTCAAGATGGAGACACTGCGGTCTGTGATCCGAGGAATGGAACAGGGACTATGGCTGATGTCAATGGATATCAAGGAGGCTTATCTTCATGTCCCTATATGGCCTCATCATTGATATCTTCGATTTGCATTCAAGAACAAGCATTACCAGTTTGTAGCCCTTCCATTCGGCCTGTCATCAGCGCCCAGGGTGTTTACCAAACTAATGTCAATAACAGCAGCGACATTGAGATTACAAGGGATCTCGGTAACTCCATATCTCGAGGATCTCCTAACCAAGGCCTCTTCAGAACAGAATGCCAGAATGACCCTAAACCATGCAATTCCACTTCTCCAGGAATTCTGCTGGACCATAAACTGGAAGAAATCCAGTATTTACCCGAGCCAACAAATTACCTTTTTAGGTCTCAACTTCAACACAGTGGCTCAAACTGAGTCTCCCCAGAGACAAACAAGAAAAGATCAGGAGCCAAGTCCGATCCCTGATATCCAGTCCAGCCACGACAATACGCAAAGCAATGCAAGTCCTGGGGACGATGGTGTCGGCCATAGAGGCAGTCCCGTTTGCCTAAATCCATCTCCACCCACTTCAAGCCAACATTCTCTCCTCCTGTACAGGGGGATCACTGGATCGACCGATTCGATTGTCGAATGCGACAAAGACGGCTCTTCAGTGGTGGCTGGTTCCAAGCAACCTAGCCCTAGGGCAATCGTGGGCAACTCCGGAATGGAATGTGATCGCCACGGACGCCAGCCTCCAAGGCTGGGGGGCTACATGGACAACCATTCAGCACAGGGACAATGGTGGCCAGAGGAGTCCATAAACGTCCTAGAACTCAGAGCGGTGAAGCTAGCTCTTTGGCACTGGACGGAAGCTCTTCGGTCGAAACCGTTCAGAATACAAAGCGACAATGTCACGTCTGTGGCATACATAAACCGCCAGGGAGGAACACGGAGTCAAAAAGCACTGACAGAAGCCAGTCAGATTCTCCTCTGGGCCGAACACAACTCGGTAAAGTTGTCAGCCATATACATCCCAGGGGTCCTAAACACCAGGGCAGATTTCCTAAGCCGGAATCGGATAGACCCAGGAGAGTGGGAACTACATCCGGCCGAATTCGAACGGCTCGTCAGCTGTTGGGGAAGGCCAAACATAGATCTGATGGCGTCCAGACTCAACTGAAAGGTTCCAGAGTTCTTTGCTCGCCATCGAGATCCTCTGGCGGCAGGGGTAGATACCATGACACAACGCTGGCAGTTCGACCTAGCCTACATGTTTCCACCTCTTCCCTTACTACCACGAGTGCTGAAGAAGATCAAGCAATCACCAGTCACGGTGATAGTGGTAGCACCCTTCTGGCCACGGAGAACCTGGTTCTCCGATCTAAGAAATGTCCGTGGCAAACCCAATTCAGTTGCAATCCAGGGAAGACCTACTACGTCAAGGTCCAATAGTTCATCACAACCCAGGGCTGTTCGCTTTGATGGGTTGGCTGTTGAGACATCCATCTGGCGGAGCAAGGGACTAGAGGAAGAAGTCATTCAGACTATGCTCAGGGCACGAAAGGCTTCATCATCTAAGTCCTACTATAGAGTGTGGCGCTCTTACATCAACTGGTGCCAAGAGACAGACTCATTTCCAACAGAGGTCTGTCTACCGAGAGTCTTATCCTTTCTTCAGAACGGATTAGACCGAGGTCTAAAGCTCAGCTCCCTTAAAGTACAGGTCTCTGCACTTTCCATACTCTTACAGCACAAGTTAGCTAGTGAAGATATCATACACACCTTTCTTCAATGGGTAGCTCACTTGGCGCCTCCGTTTCGCCCCCCTGTGGTGGGATGAGATCTAAATTTGGTGCTGGAAGCCCTACTAGAACCACCATTCGAGCCGCTACACTCAGTATCGGATACCTGGCTGACCTGGAAGACTGTATTTCTTGTGGCCATTACCTCCACCAGAAGAGTATCAGAAATCTGAGCATTGTCCTGTGACCCTCCTTATCTAACTTTCCATAAGGATAAAGCAGTACTTCGTATGATGCCCACATTCCTTCCCACGGTGGTATCTTCATTCCATGTTAATCAAGACATTGTGGTGCCCTCCTTGTGTCCAGGACCTAGGAACGACAAGGAACGGAAACTGCACAAACTTGATGTGGTCAGAGCACTTCGATGGTACATAGACCAATCCAAGTCATTCAGGTCTTCACAGACTCTGTTTGTACTTCTGTCTGGACCCCGCAGGGGCCAGGCAGCTTCGAAGACAACATTATCCAGATGGATCAGAGAGACCATCAAGCATTCGTACATTGCTAAAGGCAAGACACCGCCCCAAGGACTTCGGGCGCACTCCACAAGAGCTCAGGGAGCTTCCTGGGCATGTCGTAACTCTGTTCCCCTGGAGCAGATTTGCAAGGCGGCTACCTGGTCGTCTACCCACACGTTTTCTAAATTTTATATGTTGACACATTTGCCTCGGCTGAGGCTTCTCTTGGACGTAGAGTGCTGTGATCAGTGATAAAATAACTAAACCACTCTATACAGGCTCGCTCCCACCCTGCTGTGTTGGGACTGCTTTGATAAGTCCCCATCAGTCCCTGTGTCCCCCTAAGACGACAGAGAAAACAGGATTTTTTGTTCAGAGTGACAATTCCACCACAGTACCGTACATATACAGGCAGGGTGGAACCCGCAGCAAAGCAGTTCTAGAGGAAGCTCAACTGATTCTGAAGTGGGCAGAACTCAATCGGAAGAGTCTATCGGCAATCCACATTCCAGGAGTGGACAACACGAAGGCAGACTTACGCCGGAATCGACTAGATCCAGGAGAATGGGAGCTTCACCCGGAGGTTTTCTCACAGCTTGTCCGTCATTGGGGGCTTCCCCAGATCGAACTGATGGCCTCTAGAACCAATTGCAAGGTGCAGAAGTTCTTTGCACGATCGCGGGATCTGCTTGCAGTAGGGGTGGATACCATGACTCAGGATTGGCACTATGACCTAGCCTACATTTCCCCCCCCTCTACCCATGCTGCCTCAGGTCCTCAAGAAGATCAAAAACGCACCACAGTGATTGTCATAGCTCCTTATTGGCCCAGGAGAACGTGGTTCTCCGATCTTCAAGAAATGTCGGTGCCACAAACAGTTCGGCTACCATCCAGGAACGATCTCCTGTACCAAGGACCCATAGCTCATCCGGGACTGTTTGCTTTGATGTGATGGCTATTGAAGCAGACATCTGGCGAAGACGAGGTATATCCGAAGACGTCATTGCCACAATGTTAAAATTGCGCAAATCCACATCTTCCAAGGCTTATCACAGAGTTTGGAACAGCTACTGGAACTGGTGCCCGCGAGGAACAGATACCCTTCTTCAAGTGCAACATTCCTTCAATCTTATCGTTCCTACAACGAGGGTTTCAGTTGGGACTCAAGCTGAGTTCCTTGAAGGTACAGTTATCGGCACTGTCCTCCTTGTTTCACTTTCGACTAGCTCTGGAGGATTCTGTTCATACCTTCCTCCAGGATGGGCTCTCAACCTAGTCATGGAATCCTTACTGGATCCCCCTTTTGAACCTCTGGGGACCATTACTGACAAGTGGTTCACCTAGAAGGTGGTGTTTCTAGTGGCCGTTTCATCGGCCAGAAGAGTCTCAGAACTTGGTGACTTATCTTGCGGTCCAGTCTACTTAGTATTCCACAAGGAAAAAGCAGTTCTAAGCACAGTTCCATCATTCCTACCTAAGGTAGTGTCTTAATTTCACATGAATCAGGAAATTGTGGGCCCGGATATGCTAAGGTAAAATGACTTCATAATTTGGACGTAGTCAGAGCCCTGCGTTGGTATATAGAAAGATCAAAGACTTTGCAATTCCTACTGGAATTAAGGCTGTAAATTGAAATAATGATTGTTTGCCGTTACTGGTGATCTGGAGTAGTACGATACTTCCAGAGTGTGCTGTTTGAACGGTTGATGTGCTTATTTGTATGTGCTAACATTAAAGTTGAAAGTGTCATCTTGGATAAAAATACCAGAAGCAACATGAACTTAAACTTCAGTGTTCATGTATCTTCTGTAATAGTGATTGGCTATTCATGTAAGTATAATAGTAATGGCTAGATGTACATTTTCTGCAACAACTGCACATTTAAATAAATGTTGCATAACCCTAATATGACATTTATGAAATGTTTGCTGTATCTTTGCTGTATCTATACAGTTAGTATGTTCTTGATCAATACAGTGTATTCAGAGTATCTGTAGTACTCCATAAGGTAGAAATTGTTTTGAAGGATTAAAGTCCTGCAGCAGAAGTGAATTTTGATTCTTTTTGGTATCAATTATCCTGGCTGGCAGGACAAAGGCAACATGGGGTAAAGTTATCTGAATCTTTGTTTTATCTCTTGGTAGGTTTACAAAGAGCAAGTGTTGGAGCCCATGCTCAATGGAACAGACAAAACACCATCATTAATCTCTGATTACAAAGAGTATCATACAGACACAACTGTGAAATTTGTTGTCAAAATGACAGAAGAAAAGTTGGCCCAGGCAGAAGCTGCAGGCTTGCATAAAGTCTTTAAACTTCAAACCAGTCTTACATGCAATTCTATGGTAAATGTTTTTTTCACCGCCTGTAAATTTTTTTTTATTATACCCTTTAAATAAGTAGTATTGGGGCATATATTAAAGGGAAACTGTCATGGGAAAACATGTTTTTTTTTAAATGCATCAGTTAATAGTGCTGCTCCAGTAGACTAATGCACTGAAATCCATTTCTCAAAAGAGAAAACAGATTTTTTTATATTTAGTTTTGAAATCTGACATGGGGCTAGCCATTTTGTCAATTTCCCAGCTGCCCCAGTCATGTGACTTGTGCCAGCACTTCAGGAGGGAACTGCTTTCTGGCAGGCTGTTGTTTTTCTTTCTCAATGTAACTGAATAGTATGCAGTGGGACTTGGGTTTTACTATTGAGAGCTGTTCTTAGATCTACCAGGCAGCTGTTATCTTGTGTTAAGGAGCTGTTATCTGTTTACCTTCCCATTGTTCTTTTGTTAGGCTGCTGGGTGGGGGAAAGGGAGGGGCTGATTTCACTCCAACTTTCAGTACAGCAGTAAAGACTGATTGAAGTTTATCAGAGCACAAGTCGCATGACTTGGGGCAGCTGGGAAATTGACATGTCTAGCCCCATGTCAGATTTCAAAATGAAATATAAAAAAATCTGTTTGCTCTTTTGAGAAATGGATTTCAAATGCAGAATTCTTCTGGAACAGCACTATTAACTGATACATTTTGAAAAAAATGTTTTTCCCATGACAGGATCCCTTTAAAGACCCAGTTAGTACTTGTCAATCTAGTCATATATATATATATATATATATATATAATTTTTTTTTCTCCATTCAGGTATTGTTTGACCATATGGGCTGTTTAAAGAAATATGAAACTGTGCAGGACATTCTGAAGGAATTCTTTGATCTCAGGTTACATTACTACACCCTACGCAAAGAATGGCTGATAGGAATTTTGGGAGCTGAAGCTGCAAGATTGAACAACCAAGCACGGTTCATCCTAGAGAAGATACAAGGCAAAATCACTATAGGTATGTGCCAGCTATTATGTTTTGGCTTTTTGGCTGGTTTTGGTGCTGTTCAGTTTACTTTATAAATATTTAATATATGAAATAAGTTAGGGGCACTGTTGCAGGCATCAGGAAGCTTCAGCCTTATGGTTATCATTAGGTCTGCTATGTCTTCAGCCAGACCAGCCATTGTTTTTATAAAATATGATCGTTCATATTTCTTTATTTTTAGAAAAGGTCCATAAAATGGTTTTTCATTTCACATAACATATCTAATTATATTTTTTCTTTTCATTGTAAGAGAACAAAAGCAAAAGGGATCTAATTCAGATGTTGGTACAGAAAGGATTTGAGTCAGACCCAGTGAAAGCATGGAAGGAGGCACAAGAAAAAGTACGTGCCACTTAAATACATTTAACAGTATAACAATACTACTATTTTTATTATCTGAATCACTAAAATGCCAAGGATTTGTATGTTTTACCTAGAATGACAGTGGCTATTGCAATCCTCCTGCCTGCTGTGTAAAATTGCTGCTGCTCTGCAAATAAACAACTGGGACACTAGTAGCAACCTGCACCTTAACTTACCATATATTTGAGGGGTTCCCATTAAAGTTTTATAGACTGTATCCAGAGAATAAAAATTACTGATTTCATATTGTAGGCAACAGAGGAGGATGACCTTCTTCAAGATCCAAATGAAGACAATTCATCGGACTCTGGCACTGGATCTGGACCAGATTTTAACTATATTCTGAATATGTCTCTCTGGAGTCTTTCAAAGGAAAAAGTAGATGATCTTGTCAGACAGAGGGATATAAAGGTATAGATTAAACATATGCTGTCTATTGTTCGGTTCTTAATGGACCTGTAACTACAAAAAACTAGTGAACTTAAAAACGACATACTGTTTTCCTAATCTGGTGAAAAATATGTTTTATACGAGTATGGGACCTGTTATCCAGAATGCATGGGAGCTGGGGTTTTCTGGCGAACGGATCTTTCCATAATTTGGATCTTCATACCTTAAGTATACTAGAGAATTTTTTAAGCATTAAATAAACCCAAAAGGCTGGTTTTGCTTCCAAGAATGATTAATTATATCTTCGTTTCGATCAAGTACAAGCTACTGTTTTATTAAAAATGTAAAGGAAATAATTTTAAAAAATTTGGATTATTTCATTATATTGGAGTCTATGGGATATGGCCAATCTGTAATTCAGAGCTTTCTGGATAACTGATCCAATACCTGTATAAATAAACTCCTGTGTAGCCATGAGGGGCAGAGGGCACGCATGTGCAAATAACTATAATAGTTTTCATTCTTACGCTGGAAGAGAAACCAGAACTATTGTATGAAAAGGTTTCTCATATAAAATAGGAACTTTATTGCAAAGTAATAATTTATTATATTAATTGCAATAAGAATACGGTCAAATTTATACAGTGTCACAATTTGCCGTTCAAAGAAGAAATGTAATGACTAGAGACACTACAATTAATATTCTGACCTGGCTGAGGAAAATAAAGTTCTGTCTTAGCAGCAATATAATCAAATATCTGTGTTTCAGAGCAAAGAGCTTAATGACCTTAAGAGGAAGTCTCCATCTGACCTGTGGAAGGAAGACTTGGCAGCTTTTGTTGAAGAACTAGATGTATGTATCCTATTTGTATCCTTACTGTGAAACATGTTCCTTATTAATTACTTAGCAAGTACAGTTGGTTTGGACTTAAAGGGGTTGTTCACCTTTGAGTTAACTTTTAGTATAATGTAGAGAGTGATATTCTGAGACAATTTGTAATTGGTTTTCATTTTTATTGTTTGTGGTTTTATAGTTATTTAGATTTTTATTCAGCAGCTCTCTAGTTTGCAGTGTCAGCAATTTGGTTTCTAGGGTACAAATTACCCTAGCAACCCTGTATTGATTTGAATTAGAGACTGGAATATGAATAGGAGATGGACTGAATAGAATAAGTAATAAAAAGTGGCAGTAACAATACATTTGTAGCCTTACAGAGCATTTGTTCAGATGGTGTCAGTTACCTCCATTTGAAAGCTGCAAATAAAAAGAAGAAAATTGCAAATCATTAAACTATTAAAAATAAATAATGAAGACCAATTGAAAAGTTACTTAGAATTGGCCCTTCTACAATATACTAAAAGTTAACTTGTAGGTGAACCACCCCTTTAATCACAACTAGGTATTTATACACTTGATATTTCTCTCATTTATAGTTTGATCTCCCTCACATGCCGATTTCAGGCTTTTCTGTTTTAATTTGAAAAACAAACTTCACTATGAAATGAAGATGGGTTCTTTTGCCAAATGCAACACTTTGTTCAGTGAGACAGAATTTTGTTGTTTATTTTATTGCAGAGGGTGGAAGCACAAGAAAGGGAAGACGTTATGGCTGGGTTTGCAGGCAAAGCAATAAAAGGCAAAATTGGCAAACCCAAAATGAAGAAATTACAGCTTGAAGAGACTTTGCCATCTCTTTATGGGAGGAGAGTAGAGCCCCAAATCAGTGCAATGAAGGCAGATGCCAGCAAAAAGATGCTAAAGAAAAAGAAGGTGAGGCTACTTGCTAATAGAATTGCCTGCAGTGGTTGTATCTTTGGAACTTTATATATTTTTGTTAGAACTTAGAGATACAAGATTTGAGACTTGCTGTAGTAAATAATATTGGGCAGCAAATAAATAATTTTGAATCTGGACCCAGCATGGGGTTCCCACAATTTGCCTAAAAGGCTTTTATTGAATATAGTTTTACTCAAATAAAAATATCTGTTTTTGTTATTTCTTGAGAAAATCAGGGAAATTAGTTTCTCCATGTTTGGTCCTTGCAAAGCAGATGACTAGCTTTCCAGAAGTCCGTTATGCAAGGGGGTTATCTTACCTTCAGGGACCAAACATAGGGGCAAATTCACTAAAGCTCGAAGCGTCTAACACTAGCGCTAATTCACCAGCGTGACGTCATTTCGCAACTTCGCAAATTCACTAACACCGACTCTGGCGAATTTTCGCACCCTTACGCCAGTCGAAGTTGCGCACTAACGAAGGATCGTAATTACGCAAATTCACGAAGATCAACATTTTCTTGAACGTTAGCACTTGCGTTAGACGTTACTTCACCTGGTCAGACCAGAAAAAAAACTCTGGCGTATTTTAGCATAGGAGGGTGATAGTCTAAAAAAGATCAATATTTTTTTTTGGGGGGGGGGGGTTACCCTCCTTTCCCCCTTCCCCCCCTACATTTCCTAACATATGGCAACACAACTGTACAGGGGGCACATGTAGGGCAATAGGACAACTTTATATAATTTATTAAAGGTTTCCTGGGCTTGTGTAGTGGAATGTAGTGGCTGTAACATATACTTCTATTATTACTTAAAGTTCCCGCCGTATGCAAATTAGGCTTCGCTAGCGTAACTGCACCCTGCCTAGCGAACCGTTCGCCGTCCTGAGAGTAAATTCGTACTTTAGTGAATTTGCGTAGTGCTGGTGAAAATTTGCCTGGCTAGTGCGGCGGACGCTAGCGAATTTTTGGATCTTAGTGAATTTGCCCCATAGAGTAGCTTCAACTGTTTGCCCTATTTTGCTCAAGAAATAACAGAAAACTGATTTTTTTGTTTGAGTAAACTATAGGCAAACATTATGTTCAATACAAGTCCTATACAGTGAACTAATGTTTAAAAGCCCCTTTAAGTCCCTTCTTGGGATGGTTGATTAATTTGGTAGCTGCATGTTACGAGTCTGTTGATTGTTGCCAGGCTGCTTCCTCCTTGTGTTCTTAATTGGTGTCCTGCTATTATAAACATTCTCAGTGATCTGCTATGTTGCAATATCATCTCTGAACTGATGAGCTGGTTTGTGTGAGAGTTTATAGAAAATTTTCTAACCTACAGAAATGCAGATGGATGGAGACTTTCCCTTTTAATTACCTGAGGTGCAGTTCTTATTTATACTGGCCAGGGCTTTGTGTCTAACAATTTCAAATGGGGTTTTGCCCATCACTGGACTACAATCACACAATACAAAAAGATTGTTTGTAGCAATACTGTACATTATTTCTAGTGATTAAATCAAATTGCATACCTCCTTGATTCTGAAGTATTTGGAATCCCAGCATGAACCGATTTCACCTTGCATGTTTCTAGAGAGTGACTGTAGAGTAACTGTTTCTTTGCCTAAAGTGAATTTCATGTCATCAGATATTGCCACATTTCTTCAGAGGTTTGCAAAGATGTATCCATTATCTGTGGCCCTGCACTGCACATGTTCAGTGCAGCTGTAATTCACTGTGCATCCTTAACAAATTCTCTGGTGCCAAAATAAGTCAACATGACTTCTTGAGAACTCACCAGTCGTGTTTTAAAAATTGTTTTAAGGGTGAAATGGACTCTATTGCACTGAAAATGGAGTTTGATGAGGAATTTGGCTCTGCACCAGCCGAGGGAGATTCCCTGACTACCACTCCTGTAAAACCTGTAAAGCCCAAGAGGGAAAAAAAAGAACCTGGTAGGTATTGAAGCATATTGGTCCATTCCTGGAATTCCAGAAATTTTAAGTGTTCTAAATTAATGACATTAGATTTTCCATCAGTATACACACAGACTGCATCAACCGTAGGATTCTTTGATTAAAACGCCTATTTGGAAAATGGGATCTGACTCCGATATTAAACAACGTTTCAGACCGCCATGAGTCTTTTATCAAGCTTTAGCTTCTCAAATTTTCATAAATCTGCCCCATAGTGTATTGTGTTTTTAAAGCAGTAAGCATAGACTGTATAAAATAAAAACATGAATAGGCAGCAGTGTAAAGGTTTCCATATGTTATCAGATCTTTGTTACTAGCTAGTGGTGGGTAAGCAGTTAACTCTGTTGCTATTTAACTTTCATACTGGCAGATACTGGCACCAAGAAGTTTTATGTCTGCTCTGAGGACAGATTAATGGAGAGCTTGGTGTTATTAAGAAGGTGACCGTAAAGTGAAATAATATATTTTTTATGTAAGTTTGTGAAGCAAACTGATCTGGCATTAAGCATGCACAGTAAAACTAAAATACAATACGAGTTAAAGGACCAGTAACAGTAATTTTTTTTAATTTGTTTCTTTTTAACAAAATAAAAACACAGATACAGTTTAAACTTTAAATTCACAAAGCTTTTATTAAGAAATTACTTACGGATTCTCTGCATGCGCTCCTCTTCTGAAATGGCGACAGGGCGATGATCCATCTTGCGGCGCTCTATTTCTCCAAGTCTGCTTCGGGGACACAGGGACAGTGGGGTATAGCTTGTACTACTAGGAGGCAGGACACAACTAGGAAGAAAACTGGCTCCTCCTCTACTGGCTATACCCCACCCCACTGGGAGGAGACTAGCTCAGTTTTAGTTGTGTCCTCAGGAGGTTAGGACGTATTTTTGTTTTCTCATTATTGCTCAGCTAGTCTGACTATTTGGGGGACAGTCCAGCCTTCTACACTGAGTATAAGTCTTAAGTGACACCCTCCAACGTGGGCTCTGCCTTCAGGTCATAAGGTGCTAAGCACAGACCACCAGCCAGTACCTCTTCTCTGTCAGAAAGGAAGGCTGAACAGAAGGCAGATGGCAGGAAGACTGGGCCAGGGGTAAGTTCACCTTCTCCCTCATGGGTTAGGGACCCCTGCCGTATTTCTTGGGTGCTGTTCTCCCTATACAACACCTGTTCCTGCCATCATCTAGGACGTGTTTTTCTTCTCCTCATACAGCGTCCCTCCTATGCAGCATTCCCCTTCCTACAGGACTCCGGAGCGGATCGCTATTACAGCTTCCTGAACGGCGCGCACGCTCCCCCATAGTGGCACTCGGCTTCACTCTATGAGGCAGGAGAGCGACTGCGGGAACCGCCAAGTCTAGCACAGTGCGCTGCCCCTCCCGTGCTCATTGTAACAGACGGCTGCAAGTTGGAACCGCTGCACAGGGACAAACCCAGACAGGGGGTGACTATAGCCAGTGCTTCTATTAAGCAGGATACAGGCAGGAATTAGTCTAACTCTAATTAGGCTGAGGTAAGCCTTCCTTAGCACCATGTCTGAGGGACAAAGTGAAACCCTTTTTTCCAGGACCGCAACAGTAGCCTCTGTAAAATATTTGGCCTGTGCAAAATGCCGCAAACGATTGCCATCAGGGTACAAAGAACCGTTATGCATCAGATGCAAGCCCCCTCAGCGCAGTCCTGAACCCCCAGAACATACTTCCCCTCAGGGAGACATAGACTCTGAGGGCCAATCCTCTCTTCATCAAAAGGATAACCCGCCTACACGGCCACAATCCCCTCCAGCATGGGCATCTCAGTTAGCCACAGGGATTCCTAAATTAGCACAGTCCCTAGACAAGCTCCTAGCACGTCTGGACAATACTAGGGCAAGAGCACCGAAGCGCAGAGCCCCTTCCCATTCTGAAGAAGAGTGATCCCCCATCCAGAAGGGACTCTCCTTCCCCACCTCATTTGGGGGAAGAATTTGATCGCTCTGAGGGCGAGCTATCTTCTAACTCAGACCTTGAGGAAGAGGAATCCTCTAGACCCTCTACTGATTCCGTGAATTCCCTCATAGCATCTGTTATTGAGACACTTCACCTTCAGGAACCAGAGGTTTCATCCGAGTCAGCTAAGACGCTCTTCAAGCGTCACACCAAAACTTCACCTGTTTTTCCTTCACACCCACAACTTGATCAAATCATTCAGCAGGAGTGGGATAAACCTGAACGACGTCTGCAAACTAGTCGCAGGTTTCAGAGAATTTACCCATTTTCTCTAAGTGTCACAGAAAAATGGTCTCAGCCCCCTTCGGTGGATCCTCCTGTATCTCGGCTATCCAAAAATACAGCTCTGCCGGTTCCGGACGCTTCATCCTTTAAGGACTCTATGGATAAGAAATAAGAGAGCCTACTACGATCACTCTTTACCTCATCTGGTACATCCTTACGCCCAGTACTAGCCACTGCATGGGTGAGTAGGGCTATCCAGTCCTGGTCGGACTCAATGCTACAGGCCATTGAATCGGGGGCACCACGCCACAAAATATCACAGTGGGCCTCCCAGATCAAGGAAGCAAATGACTATATATCTGAAGCCTCACTAGATGCTGTTCAAGTTATCAGCAGGTCATTGGCAGTCGCAGCACGCAGGTCACTATGGATGAAGTTATGGTCAGCAGATTTTTCTTCCAAAAAATCCTTAACTTCTATCCCCTTTAAGGGTAAACTTCTTTTTGGGCCTGACTTAGAAAAGATCATTAGCCAAGCCACAGGGGGCAAGAGTACTCTCCTACCACAGCCAAAGGCCAGACCCACATTTCACAGAAACAGGCTTTTTCGTGGCTCCCACACCAAGGGTTCGAGATCTTCACCACCAAGGCAACTCCCGTCAATACGAGGTCGCTTTGGCAGCAAGCAAAGACCATCGTGGCAGAGCAAGAAACAAATTCCTAGGTCTGGGGACAAACCCAGTTCAGCATGACGGTGTGCCTTCCTCTCCAGAAACCGCACCCATAGGAGGAAGACTCAGCCAAAAGGTTATCATCTGGAGTTTTCTTCCCCCCCAAAACATCGTTTCTTTATGTCCAGACTGCCACTAGAGCCAAGCAAATGACTTGCCTTCCAAGAAGTCGTCTCCAAACTTCTGGATTCAAGGATGATCACTTCCGTTCCTCCAGGGCAATCCTTCAAAGGCTACTACTCAAATCTCTTTGTAGTACCAAAGAAGGACGGGTCAGTCCGGCCCGTTCTAGACCTCAAAGAACTAAACAAGTTCATTCGACCCAGGAGATTCAAAATGGAATCACTCAGGTCAGTCATTGCAGATATGTCACCAGGTCAATTCATGATATCATTGGACATAAAGGATGCGTACCTACTCATTCCCATTTTCCCTCCTCATCAGAAATATTTGAGATTTGCTGTCCAAAATTGCCATTTTCAGTTTACAGGTCTCCCTTTTGGACTAACGTCAGCCCCAAGGGTCTTTACCAAGATTATGGCTGCAGCCACAGCGGTGATATGCAGTGCGGGAGTAGCAATCACACCATACCTGGACGATTTATTGATCAAAGCACCATGCTTTCCAGAGGCACAGCACTCACTCAAAATCACTCTGGACAAGTTGCAGGAACTGGGTTGGGTCCTGAATTTCTCCAAATCATCTCTAACACCCAGCCAGTCAATGATATTCCTGGGCATGCAGTTCAACACGCAGTCTCAGAGGATATCTCTCCCCCAAGAGAAAGTGGCTCATCTCCGCTCACTGGTGACATTGCTTCTACAAAAGCCACGACACTCTGTCAGGTTTTGCATGAAAGTATTAGGAGTCATGGTTTCCTCGATAGAGGCAGTACCATTCGCTCAATTCCATCTCGGAGAGCTCCAGTGGAACATTCTCTCAGTATGGCAGAGGAAGTCCTTACTCCAGGAGATACGCCTGTCTCACAGAACAAGGTCATCCCTGTGTTGGTGGTTAAAAACAAAACACCTCACAGCAGGCAGACCGCTAGGAGAACCAAAGTGGCTCGTCATGACAACGGACGCAAGCTTGTTCGGATGGGGAGCAGTCTTCAAGGGTCTCACAGCACAAGGAATATGGAACTCGGAAGAGAAGAAACTGCCAATAAATCTTCTCGAAATCCGAGCGATTCGACTAGGTCTTGATCATTGGCAGCAGAAGTTAGTGGGTCAGGCAGTAGAGATCCAAACAGACAATTCAACAGCGGTGGCGTAGATCAACCACCAAGGCGGTACCAGAAGCAGAGGAGCTCTGAACGAAATAAAGCTAATATTCAGCTGGGCAGAGAAACATCAAACTCTCCTTTCTGCAATATACATACCAGGTCTCCAAAATTGGGAAGCAGACTTCCTGAGCAGACAATCCTTAGACCCAAGCGAATGGTCATTAAAGGACGAGGTGTTCCACAAGATAACCCGAATGTGGGGCACACCGGAAGTAGACCTCATGGCGACAAAATCGGAAGGTATAGGTGTTCCTAGCTCGCTACAGGGATCCCTTAGCACTAGACGTAGACGCTCTAACAGCAAAGTGGCACTTCCGTCTAGCATATGCGTTTTCCACCTCTCCCTCTCCTTCCCAGGATACTCAGGAGACTACAAAGAGAACAGACAACTCTCATCCTCATTGCAGCAAGGTGGCCCAGACGCTCCTGGTTCACAGAACTTCTAAGATCATCGGTGGCAGATCCATGGCTGTTGCCACCACTTCCAGACCTTCTGTCTCAGGGACCAATACTTCATCCAAATCCAAGGAACCTCAACTTGACGGCATGGCTCTTGAGAAGCAGATTCTAACAAAGAAAGGTTTCTCTCAAGCGGTAGCACTCACAATGTGTGCCGCACGGAAGCCAGTTTCTGCTAGAGCTTATCACAGAGTTTGGTCCATCTATCGGCAGTGGTGCAATCAACATAAAAAAGAGTTCAAGGTACTCTCTATCCCTAACATCTTGGAATTCCTTCAATGTGGCCTCTCCAAAGGACTTTCATTAGGATCACTCAAATCACAAGTGTCCGCCTTGTCGATTCTCTTCCAAAAAAGGTTGGCTACATTATCTGATGTCAGAACCTTCATGCAAGGAGTAGCACATGTAGCACCACCTATACGGCCACCTGCTCCTAACTGGGATCTCCCCCTTGTGCTTCGGGCCCTACAGAAGCTGCCTTTCGAACCGCTAAGTTCGGTACCTCTTCAATGGCTCACCTGGAAGGTGGTTTTTCTGTTAGCTATCGCTACAGCAAGGCGAGTCTCGGAGCTCAGCGCATTGTCATGCAAAATTCCCTTCTTGACTTTTCATCACGACAGAGCAGTGCTTCGCACGATTCCAACTTTTCTACCCAAGGTAGTCTCAGAATTTCATTTGAACCAAGAGATTACAGTTCCGACCTTCTGTCCTTCACCAGCAAACCCTAAAGAGGTGGCTTTGCACTCCCTAGATCCAGGCAGGGCTCTGAAGTTCTACATTCACAGAACTCGAGATATTCGGAAAACTGACACGCTGTTCATACTTTCCTCAGGACCCTACCAGGGCACCCAAGCAAAGAAATCGACTATTTCCCGTTGGATAAAACAAGCGATTCAGAAGGCATACACAGCACTGGGACATTCCCCTCCGGATAGACTCACCGCTCATTCCACTCGAGGGATAAGTACGTCCTGGGCGTTCAGGAATCAGGCGTCTGCAGAACAGCTGTGTAAGGCAGCAACGTGGACTTCTGACAGTTCATTTGCAAAATTCTACCATTTCGACACCTTTGCGGCTTCTGACACTCGCTTGGCAGAAAGGTGCTTCAGGCCGCAGTGACTACTTCCAATTAAGCCTCTCTCCCCCTCCCGGGAGAATATATTGGGACAGCTTTGGTATGTCCCCACTGTCCCTGTGTCCCCCAAGCAGACTTGGAGAAAAGGAGATTTTGTGTACTCACCGTTAAATCTCTTTCTCTTCAGTCGCTTGGGGGACACAGGGCTTCCCTCCCTGGATGCTTTCTTCTTGTTTTTCAGACATGTTAAGGATATGTTCAGTTATATGTTTAAAAAAAAAAAAAATTATGGTTCCTGTTGACTTTGGTACAAACTGAGCTAGTCTCCTCCCAGTGGGGTGGGGTATAGCCAGTAGAGGAGGAGCCAGTTTTCTTCCTAGTTGTGTCCTGCCTCCTAGTGGTACAAGCTATACCCCACTGTCCCTGTGTCCCCCAAGCGACTGAAGAGAAAGAGATTTAACGGTGAGTACACAAAATCTCCTTTTCTCCTACCTGCCTTCTATAGGAGATAGCCAGGGAGGAGAAATCGAGTGCCACATGATGGATTGTCGCCCTTTCAGAAGAGTAGCGCATGCAGAGAATCTGTAAGTAATTTCTTAATAAAAGCTTTGCGAATATAAAGTTTAAACTGTGTTGGTGTTTTTATTTCATTAAATAGAAACAAAAAAATATTTTTTTTTAATTACTGTTACTAGTCCTTTAAGTTGTGTCAGTCAGTATAAACTTTGACTCATTTTTATTTGAGGTCCTCGAGCCAAAAAGAATGTATCATCACCCAAGTCATCAACCAAGAAAGGGAAAAAGCGAAACCCTTGGTCAGATGTTGAGTCCAAATCAGACAGTGACATGGAAGAAGCTGAGCCAGACCCTGTGGTCATTCCTCGAGACTCTCACCTAAGGAGAGCAGCTGGTATGTATGAATGGAAATATGGGGGAACATGTCTGGGACACACTTTTGCTTCCCTTTCAATTTATTCCATTGTTTAGAAAAATACAGCAGCCCAGTGGCAGTTTGGGATAGAGTTTGGGAGTAGTACCGGTTTGGGACTGGATGTTACTGACTGCCTAATGACTTGACAGACCATAGTGCTTGTACGTTCCCTCCTCCTTTAAGAATTGGCATGAGGATTAAATATTTATTTCCTTTGCTGAACACCATTTGAATAAAAATTGGCTGCATAGCATAACAATAATAGTCCATATCCAGAGTTTTATGGTTCTGTTCAGTGAATAAAACGAACTTGTCTGGGCATTCTTATAGAGCAGCAATAACCATCACAACTAACATAACCACTGTCTACTTCTAGCTGCAGGCTACACCCAGGCTTTTATTGGGGATCTAAAACTGCCAAAATTATGATTCTCCTCAGGAAATCGCCAGCTCTTATTGGGCTGTATTCCCTGTAGTTCACTTATCTGCAATTTCTTAAAGTATTTACACCCTTCAAGATCAAGGAAAGTTAAACTAAAGCAGTAAGCTAGAAATGTGTTGCATTATGTTTTGGACTTCTATACCAACCTCAGGCAACCACAGTCCTTTAGCAGTAAAGATCTGTCTCTCCAAAGATGCCCCAGTAGCTCCCCATCTTCTTTTCTGCTGACTCACTGCACATGCTCTTTGCGGATCTCCGTTACTGACCTTAGGGACTGACTGAAAACATAGTACACGTAGAATATAAATGTCACAGTATAAGGCTGATTAGTAATTGATGTGGATAATTTACTACACGGCAGCACAGAAACCAGTGCTTGTATGACAGGCCAACCTCATTTTCTGCTGGATAATTTGTGACAACTCCTAAGCTTAGCTTCTCAACAGCTGCTCAGAGCCCACTGAGCATGTGAGTGTCACAGACATTTTCCAAGATGGTGACCCCCTGTGACAAGTTTGAAGTCCTGGATTATTGCTGCTATTGAGAAGATGAAACCTTCAGCTTGTGCAATACGTTCATTATATAAAATGACATTTTTAGTCCTATTCATTTTCAGGGTTTCCTTCTCCTTTAATCCTTTCTCTCCTTATACTGAATTACACATTAATGTAATTAATTTACAGTCTTAAAAGACTACAATATTGTGTTTGGTTTAGTTTTAGTATTTGAAAACCTGTAATGTCGTTTTTTTAAATGGATTCATAAGTATGTTCAAGTTTTAAACCGTGTTGGAAAGTGATTTTGGTCCATTCTTCCAGGCACAATTGCTCCAGGGTGTTCATCTCAGTCAAATGATTTTTGTTCCCTTCAGTTTTTGAATGACTGCACAGATTCTCAGTTTGGTTGTAAGCAGATGTTTGACTGGTCCAGTGCAGGACATTTACCTTTTTATTTTTGAACACACAGTTGTATTCAGAATAATAGTAGTGTGTATAAAAATGAGTAAAGCCCCAAATCCTTATTTCCATACACACACTTGGGAACACTGCACATTATATTCTAAATCAAAACATAAACAAAAATGTCTAAATTTTTGTTATTCCTTTACAGAAAGTGCAGAAAGGGGAATATCAGGCTGTTCCAAAAATAGCAGTGTCTTCATCCTTCTTTACAAACTCAAACGTTCACTGTATAAACTAAAATGTTTCAAGATTTTGCTTTCCTTTGAACTAATATTTAGTTGTATAAGCAGTGTTTCTGAGAACTGCTGCACATCTGTGTTGCATGGAGTTGACCAACTTCTGGCACTTGTTACATTCCACATTTCTTCAATTCTTGATTTTGCCTCAGAAACGGCATTGTTGATGTCACCCCACAAGTTTTCTATTGGATTATGGTCTGGGGATTGGGCTGGAACCAAGATGTTACTCATTTACTGGTGTGTTTGGGGTCATTGTCTTGTTGAAACACAGATTTCAAGGGCAGTTCCTCTTTGGTATAAGGCAACATGAACTTTTCAAGTATTTTGATGTATTGAAATTGATCCATGCGATAAATAGGCCCAACACCACAGTATGAGAAACATCTCCATATCCTGATCCTTGCACCACCATGCTTCACACTGTACGGTGGCTTGAATTCAGTGTTTAAGGTTGTCTGACAAACTATTAAGCACCAAGATTTTGTTTCCCAGAGACTCACCACTTATATGAGGAGTGCCCAGGTGCTTTACAATGAGCCTTCTGCTTCAAGGAATGGCTATTAAAATTTTTGTTTGTAGAGCAGGCGCACAAAGAGCCAATCCTTCAGGCAGACTTGTTAAAAACAGGTATTTATTGAAGTACAAAAAGCAGTAACAACCTTACAGGTTTCATGTTCTCACAGTCAAAGGCTACAAGTTAATTCTATTCACAAGGTATTTAAACCGTTAACCGCCAATTTGATTTGTACACAATACAGCCAATAACAAGGGTGCATTTTTTAAATGCAGACCATAGTTGTGTGTACTAGTCTCTTAAATAAATGTTAAAATTTCAGTGTCTTGAAATAACGGTCATTACAAGATTAGTTATTTAAAAAAATTAAGAGAACGAGTCTTCACACTGTAATGCCAGACTGGTGTTTTCCGTGTAAACATAAAAAGTAGATAAAGAAGCATTAGAGGTAAACGGTCTAGGAGTTCATAACATAGGACTGAATTCACTTTTCTGTTCCTAACACTTCTACAATTGCAACATGAGATACCCTTGCCATCAATAAAGGAAAATTTAAATGCAACAACAAATAAAATACCTGTATGAGACCTGTTATCTATAATTTTTAGGACCTGGGGTTTTCTCAATAAGTAATTTGGATCTCCACACTTTGTTTGCTAAAAAATCTAATTCAAACCTTAAAAAGTAGGATTGTTTTGCAACAGATATTCAAGCAGCTTAGTTACTGTCAAGTACAAAGTACTGTTTTATTACTACTGAGAAAAAATTAGAATGATTTGGTGAAATATAGGTCTATGGGTTATTGCCATTCAGTAACTAGGAGCTTTCCAGTTAATGGGTTTCCTTATAATGGAACCATACCTATTTCTAATTTCATGTCTCTTCTTTATAGCTGAAAGGCCCAAGTACACGTTTGATTTCTCTGAAGAGGAGGATGCAGATTATGATGACGATGAAGGTGTCATTAGCCGCAATAATAATAACTTTGATGACTTAAAACCACCGTCTTCTCCTGCTGCAAATAGTCAGGATGAAGATGATGATGTTCTGTCTGACAGTCAAGAAAAGGATGACTATGAATTCTCTTCTTTCAAGTCTGCCACGGCCCCACAGTAAGCAGAAATAAAGTTAGATATTCATATGAGCCATAACTGTATTGCGAGCAGCCATTTAAAACTGTTCTTTATTTTCTCATGAGACCCATTCTTTATTTTGTGTAGAAAACCTTCAGAATCACAAAAGAAAAAAGACTGCATATTTTCATCATCTTCATTTTCAGAAAAAGTAGAAGGTATGACAAATTTTTATTATTACTTTCTCCTACTCCTCAAATGCATACCTAAAATTATAAAAAAAAGTTTTTTGTTGTTGTTGTTGTTTTCAAAAAGATTCTACAAAATATAACAGTGATGACGATGATGAACGCTCCCCACTTTACTCTTCATACTCCTTCAAAACGTCAGAGAAAACAACAGGCAAAGGCTCTAGTAAGAAAGGTAAGAGAAGAACGGAAGATTTAGAAAATACACTTCATTTATTGGCCCTTGTAAGTGGTTGTATTCTTATCCTCTATTGAGATATGTGTCTAGATAAGATTGATTGTTTCTGTGCAAAAAGTTGTTTTTCAACCACAATTATGGATTAAAAAATTGATTTTATGTGCTTGTATGTTTTCGAAAATATCCATTCGATATAAAAAATATTTTACAGGTATTCTCATTCTTCATTCTTTTTAAATTAGAGGTTTTGTGAAAAAAATATAGGTAATTATACAGTGTGTATGTTGAATAGCACTGTTACTATATCTGTCTTACATGAATACAATACTTTGCTTTTTAAGAATCTGCAAAATATAACAGTGACGATGATGATGAACCCTCACCTCTGTACTCCTCATATTCCTTCAAATCTAAAGAAAAGCCAACTAGCAAAGGATCTAGTGAGAAAGGTAAGAGATTCGGGGGAGCTCATTGTTACCTGAATGAATGGTTAGGATTAATTCCTTGCCCTCTGCGTAGAGATAAAGTGGAGCAGGGTGTGACGGATACGAAGTACAGGCATGTGGTTCATTATCCGGAAAGATCTGAATTACAGAAATGCCATCTCCCATAGACTCCATTATAATCAAATAATAAAATTTTTCATTTGTATTTAATTTGTCTCTGTAATAATTAATCTTGTACTTGATCCAAACTAAGATATATTTAATCCTTTTTGGAAGCAAAACCAGCCTATTGGGTTTATTTATTTTACGTTTTTCTAGTAGACTTGAAGGAGAACCCAAAAGTAAAAAAAAACGACCATATATAGACCCCCCCCCGCCTAGCTGCTACCCCGGGCAAATGCCCCTAACTCTTTAATTACCCCTCCATGCAGATTCAGGGATCTGAGTTTATGGCAGCCATCTTCCAGGTCTTCGTGAATGGAGCGGCATTTTGGCAAATGCTCAGTTGGAGCAAATTCTTGGTTTGTGACAACTGCGCATGCGCCAAAATTGACGAAGTGCTGGAAGAAGACACCAAGTTTACAGACCCGGAAGATGGCTGCCGTGAACTCTGATCTTTGAATCTGCACGTAGGGATATGTAAAAAGTTAGAGGCATTTGCCAGGGGTAGCAGCTGAGCTGGGGAGGTGGGTCCATGTATGGTAGGGAGGTACGATTTTTTTAACTTTTGGGTTGAGTTCTCCATTAAGGTATGAAGATCCATATTATGGAAAGATTAGTTCTCCGGAAAGCCCCAGGTCCCCGGCATTCTAGATAACAGGTCCCATATTTGTATTTTATAAACATAAATTTCGGAAGAAAAAGCTTGTTGTTGAGCATTCATATTTAAGTTGGAACCCATTTAGCATAGAAATAATGTAGGCATCTGAGACTCACCTCCCAAATTGTGAGTAGTGGCCAAACATTTGGTTCTGGTGTGTACATATAATTATGCCTTGCAAGACTATGGAATGGGACCGTTACCTAAAAAAAAGCCCAATGCTGGTTCCAATTGAACAGAAAGTAGGGATGCACCAAATCCACTATTTTGGATTTGGCCGAACCCCCGAATCCTTTGCAAAAG
>CM044442.1:39346771-39357151 GCA_024363595.1 Xenopus borealis | reverse complement strand
CTCTCCTGCATCAAGGCCCCTAGGTTATAAGCTCACTAGTAGGGCCCTTACGTCTCCGTTTATACCTGTATTCCCCCGTTACCTTTTGCACTGATGCTGCGGAGATCTGTGATCTTCATAAGAATCTTTGGAAACAAGTGAGGCTTATTGGGCCTCCTTTTTCTGATATAAATTTTCAGAGCTTCTAGCAGCGGCTCTTGCAGTTTGTCCACCTTTGCCGGTTCTTCCAGATCCTGTCGATCTACAGAAACAAATACATGTTTGTTGATGTGTATAAATCTTTAATTGGCTTTATTTCGTTATACGCTCAAACAACTGCTCTGGACTGCAACTCCCACTGTCTAGAGTTGGTGCTGTGGGTCAGGGAAGAAGTCCATTAGTGTAAGCCTAGTGAATGCAGTGCTCTATAATGAACAGCAGAGGGCAGCAAATGGAAAGAAGAGGAATTGCATGTGGCTGCATGGATTGTTATGTTGTATTAGGAGTGTAAGGGGGGGGGGGGGGGGGGGGGGGGGTTGAGCTATATTTGGCCTAATTCTAACTACTGTATGGATGCTGGTGTTGCCACAGATACTGCTTTCCAGCAACATCCACTTGTTTCCCTCAATAGAGGTTCTATGTAGTGAGGCAATATTTATATATTATATATGGGCTACTCAAGGTTGTTGTAAAAGCATGAATACATTAAAGCACAACTAAGCATCCCCAGGCACAAGCAGCACATGATTGATTCCATTGCAGCCTGACGCTCACTAGAATAACCTCCCTCCCGGCTTAGCTTAAGTGTGATAGTTTATTATCTCTCACATCATAGCTATGTGCAGCCCCCACTGGAAAACAATGCATTTAGGCAGATTTAAAGGAAAACTATACCCCCGGAAAAATATAGGTCTATGTAAAACCCTGCTTCATGTAAATAAACCATTTTCATAATAATCTACTTTTTTAGTAGCATGTGCCATTGTGTCATCCTAAATAGAAAATTGCCATTTTAAAAAATAAGGGGATCACAGGATTCACGGTGCACACAAACATACCAAACAAACTATAAAGTTAGGTCACATGAGCCAATTAACAGACAGAGTTGAGTCTTTTGCTTCAACACTTCTTCCTGTTACAGTTAGAGTTGAAATATTTCTGGTCAGGTGATCTCTGAGGCAGCACACAGACCATCACGGAATGGTGGTTCAAGGCAAGAGATGTAAAAGGGCAATATTTACTTAAATATATATACCAGTTTCATATGATTCTTTAATTTAGCACTTAATTTGAACTTAATTAAACTATCTGTTGCGCGAGTATTCATTTTGGGGGTATAGTTTTCCTTTGAAGAAACCCACAGAAGCCTTTAGTGCTCACTCTATCCCTCATGACATTTATGAAAGTGTCACTTGGAGGTGAGGCAGTGTATCACATGACATGCGTGACATCCAATCATAAGGTGCGGCTGAGGCATCCAACTTGTTGCTGGCGCTCAGGCTCATGCTAACAAGACTTGTGCTAGATGTCAGTGCCTGTAGGTTGGACTCATTATCGGGCCCCATGTGGGTAGGCAAGTGAGGATTGCTGGAAGATACCATTGAGGTGACACAGATGCATTCATTATTCATAAGGCTCTTTAGATTAGAACTAGCTTTCATTGCTGCTCATCTTGTGTGAGGAACATATTCCCAGGCACACGGACAAGTCTCCTTCCAACTCACATTGTTCATTTGAAACACCTGAGGCAGTTGGTCATGTGGAGCGCTCACGTACTAACGCTATTCCAGGTCTCCATTACACTGGTGCAAATTCACTAAAGGTTGAATTTTCTCCAGCGATCACTTCACCACACTCCGCGTCATTTCGCCAGACACAAATTCGTTACCACTACGCTAATTCCCTAAAATGCAAAGCTGCATCTCAGTAGCCGAATACCGGTGAATTTTACTCAATAAATATGAAGAAGAAACAGGGCAGAGGACCAGGACTCAAACCGATTCACAGGACCAGTGAAAATCAGTTAAAAAAATATTTTTATTTGTATATAGTTAAAAAATGTATATTGCATCTCCATCCGCCCAGACTTTTCACTAGCACTACTTCGGCTAGGCAAGCATTTTCTAATGAATTTTCACTAGCCTTCATTTCTGCCTAGCAAAGCTTCGCTAGCAATCTTGTGCTTAGGTTCATTTGAATAGGGCGGGAACCTAAAAGCGGTATGGACGTCTTTAATAGTACTGTTGGCCCAAAGGATTGAAGTGGCCACTTTTTAAAACAAATGTCCAACGAGCCATGATAAAGAAAGAGGAGATTGACTAATGCCCTACACATGAGCCCATATAAATGTGGCCCCTCAAATTAAATGTTTTCACACGTAACTCTGTAATAGTTAGGACTTCTGAAGGCTTTAAAAAAAAAAAAAAAAAGTTGCCAGTGTTTTTGACAAGTTTAATGCAATTCCGGCATACAGGATATGATGTCACTGACATAAGATCAGTAGGATGTAGCTTCATTTTTATGGTTCATCTGGTCTGAGGTGGTGAATGAAACCCTGGCGAAACTGGCAACATTCAGTAAAATTAGCACTTTACTGAGTTTGCAGAGTAACGTTGCCTGGCGACAGAGTGCGAATGAACGCCAGGGACTAGCGCCTGTTAGTAAATTGCTGATGTGAGATTTCTGCTTAATTGACGCTAGCGTCGGCCCCTTTAGTGAATCTGTCCCTTTGTCTCTCATGATTAAAGCCAACAGCATAATGCATGGGACACGTACAGAGAGATGTATTGCTCCTGTGTGCCCACATTGCTATGCATGACTACCACAATGCCCTCATTAAAGGATTAGGTTCCCATCTGTACATGCCTTAATTTAATTACAGGTAATAGCAATTTTATTGCCACCCCCAACAACATTACTATTGTATAACTACCACGATTGTCTATAGAGAACAGGTGGCCTCCTTATATGGAAAATACATTTAATCCAACGTATTTGTATTAAAGGGGAAGTCAACTCTCCCAGTGCAAAACCCTTCCCCTGTAGGCTACCCTCCGGCCTACCTCCCCCCCCCCAGGCTATTGCCCCAAACCTGTTAAGTACCCCAAAGTCCAGGTCCCCTGCAGGCAAGTTCACGTGTGCCATCTTGTCCCACTCCCACACTGTCTTCTTCCTTGATCTGACGGCGTTTGGCAGCTCATGCACAGTAGGATGCATTTGCTGGTTGGTACTACTGAGCATGCACCCGAATTTCACAAAGTTTCAGAAAAAGAAAATCGGAAAACTTTGCAAAGTTCGAGCGCATGCGCAGTAGTACCAACCGGCAAATGCATCCTACTGCGCATGCGCAGCTGGTATAAGGAAGAAGACAGTGTGGGACAAGATAGCGCCCATGATCCTGCCTGGAGGGGACCTGGACTTTGGGGTAATTAACAAGTAGGGGCAATATCCCCGGGGGGTTTGTAGGCAGGGGGGGGGGCTATTGGGGGAGGGGTTGACTTACTCTTTAAAGAGAAACGCCTTTCAATGACTCAGCTTAGATATATTATGTTAATGGCCCTGGCTAGCCAAGCTGTTTGCGAGCTGTGTCTAGTGGGCATAAGTCCGCAGGGAGCCCTATGCCACCATAGTTATTCATACTGGCAAACATTTCTCTGGGCTTTAATTTTACTATAAAGCTAGCCTAAACAAGCTGGGTATGGTTTTCGTCCTTTTCTGCAATCAGATAAAGGCCCATTTATCAAAGGCTGAATTTCGAATTCATGTGAATTTTATTTTAATCTAATAAAGTTGAATATATTCACAATTCGACTGGGAGGTTACTTACCTGACACCCTGGGCTGGTGTTCCTATCAGGAGAAAACCACACCAGCCCGGGGTTCTTCCTTTGGAGAGATCCTCTTCCTGCTTCTTCTGGTCTTCACGTGGCTGCACATGCGCAATACAGTGAAAAGCAGAACTTTAACAAAACACTTGATTATTTTGCTCTACTGCACATGCGTCTGGCCCATTTGCAAACCTGAAGAAGCAGGAAGATAATCTCTCCATTGTGCTCAAAGGAAGAACTCCGAGCCGGTGCGGTTTTCTGCTGATAGGAGCACCAGCCCGGGGTGTCAGGTAAAGTAGTCACTTGGGGGTGCCTAACTTTTGGCACCCCCAAGTGTAAAATGTTATTCCTTCTCCTTTAATATCTCTAAATTGCTCAACGGACCTCTGACATTGACTTGTACATGAACTCAGCAGGTTTTTAGGTGGTGGATATTCTAATTAGGAATGTTTTCATGATGGAGGTGTGATAAATCTCACATTCAAATAAGGGGATTCAAATTCGAAAGTGTGAATTTTGACACCAAACCCCCCCCCTCCAGAAAATTTGAATTCAAATTTACTATTCGACTTATTATTATGCTACCCACACTTACCTTCACAAATCAAGCAGATGGCACTGAGCAGGCCAGTTTCTGTGTCATCCATTTCCAAGGGCAGGAGCTGATTGGCAAACGTGAACACGAGGTCAGTGAGTGGACCAAATCCAGCATTGTGCATCTGAGTTCGGTTAAGGGTAAGGCCATCTGAGAAAGTCATAGTGTCCTGCTCTGGTGTGAATCTTGTGCAAATTCGGAGAATCTGGAAGAAGTAGAGCATTTGAGGGAAAAGGTCATTAAACATGTACATTGGTATATATGGTTGTCCATACGCAATCACTAATTGTTAACAATTTCCTGGACATTCCTGCTCAAGCAGAGCAAAGTCAAGCCTTATACTTTCAAAATAATAATAAATTGTATCAATAGACCAACAGGCAACAATCTGGTCCTTTGACGAAGAAACTTCTCACAGGAAATAGAGACAATTGAGGCTCAAGATACTTTCTGCTCAGCTGATCACTTCTCACATGCAATCGTCAAGGCCCACTGGCTGGTTCTTACAATGACCTAGCCAATGGCAATCCTGGTTGCAAGACCCATACACATGTGGTGCTTTGTTTTCTCCATTGAAGCTAAAATGGCTTTATATATCTAAGTTCTTTTCAGCAGCAAGGTCTCAGCGACACCCCTTTTACGTGCAGTAGCCCATATGTGTCTTTTCATTTAAGAATTGACAGCCCTGATGCCCTTTGCTGTCTTATCTCATCAGGAGGAACAGAACACTGATGAAGAAGAAGTCCATAAAAAAGAAATGAAGGTCATGAGTAAAGGACCGGTTGCTTATCTCTGCACGGCCTGTACTGGAATATCTACTGGAGCAGCACTGAGTACTGTAGAACTCTACATTTAGTAGTAGGAGGTTGCATTGGTGATCCCATTCTGGCTTTTGAGGATGAGGTGCATACATTGTCATAGTTCTGAGGAACACGAGTAAGAGACGCTCACACCAGTCACTTTTAAACGTCTGCCCACAGCCCCATGTCTGAGATTCTTCACAAGCCTGTGTAATTGAAATATTTAAACTGTTGACAAGATGGAAAATGATGGCTGTTCAGTCTCACCTTTCAGATTCCATCTACATGGAAATAAATTGGATTTGAGTCAAGGAATTCCGTTCTTGTGGCAGGCTGACGGAAACCAGCAGACCTTGGCCACCTCTTGTTTAACAAAATTCTTGTTATTTCACAAGGGACCTGACACTGTTTCTGTATTAATACATCAATGGGACAAGCTATTACCCATGTGCTCCTAGCCTCATGCCATTCCAATGTCACCAGTATTCTTGCTATTATATCTGAATAATATATTTACTTATATACATAGTTTATAGTTTATATGTGTCCTGTGTATTGAACCAATAATAATAACTGAAGTCATTTATTCAAGGAGATTTTGTGTTTTTTTCATACATTTTTGGACAGTGGGGTGGTCATTAGAGCTGGATCATCATATTGCCTGGAAAAGAGCTTTGTGTGCCAAATGGCGGACTTCTTTTGTTTATACAAAAATGCTACCAAGCTTTCAGATAAATCAGATAAGGATTGTGGGGTGCTCAACCCGTGAGTGTACAAGGAGCACTATGTGCAAGTGCAGCTGCCAAATTCCATAATATATATATATATATATATATATACAGTCAACCCCTAACTTTACTTCCCTGGATTTAATGGTACAATTCACAATAACGTACTGCGATCCCACCGTTTTCAATGCATCTCTGTAGGAGCTATTACCGGTTTTTCCACATTTTTTAACAGATTTGCAAGGCTTTCTTTAACAAATTGCTGCATTTATACCAACAAAAAAATACTTTAGGAGTTAAATCGTTACCCCCATATCTTGCAAGTGCAGGCAACACCTTAGAAACTTCAGCGTCACCATTTTAACAATATATTACACTCGCCTACCAGGGTCTCTACAAAATGACGTGAGGGCTCAAACATAGCAATGTCTGAAATTTGAGGCCCCTATCTGGGTTGGTTGGGGTTGTACATAAACCAGCCTGGAGCAGGTCTGAACTAGAGTCAAAAGAGGCCCTGGCATTCCAAGTATATCAAGGCCCAACAGCCCTACAAGTCCATGAAATAAATCTCTAACTACTATAGTGGGATTTAAGCGCATTTATCACAGTGATGGAAATCAAAGTAAATGGCATATCTATAGAGGCATAATGTCTTTAAGCAGACCAATCATGCCATATTTTACACTATCCTACACCTGACCAAACCCACTGAAGCTGATAATATTCTGTGATGAAACGTTTATAAACACTGGGCACATTTGGATAATTCTGGGTTCCGCCATAAGGAGGAAAACATTGCTGATAGCTGCCACAATGGCTTTGGCCCAAAACTACTGAACTAAACTTAAACTTTACTACGATATCACATAGGAACGGAAATGCTATCACATGGGAGTCAAATGCTTTATATAGCCATTAAACCCTTGTTAATGTCCTTTGTTGGCCAGTAAATCATCCTTTTTTCTTTTTGATAACATGAAGCTGCTTTTTCCACAGCAAAAAAGTAGCAAAACAAGCATGTGACACGCTAAACACTTTCCTGAACTATCCAAGCACAAATCTTTCACTGTCTATGTGTCCTAGAGGCACCATGGTGTATTTCTATCAAACTGTAATTAAAGAATTACAAAATTTCTTAATTGTTAGAAATGTCTACAAATCCCTGGAGAACAAATTGGAAGGATATATATCTTGATTCCAAGTAGGATACTTGAGTACTGTACCATAATACAGTAACAGCCTACAGAACTCATGACCTGTGTCCCAGCTCTTCTGTAGCATAATATAGGATCAGACTGTAGGGCCTATAACCTGTGTCTGAGCTCTACTGTAGGATAACACAGGATTGGACTGTAGGGCCTATAACTTGAGTCCAGGTAGGATACTTGAGTACTATAAGATAATACAGGATCAAACTACAGAACCTATGACCTGTGTCCCAGCTGTACTGTAGGATAATACAGGATGAGACTATAGAACCTATAACTAGGGTTGCCACCTGGCCGGTATTTCACCAGCCTGGATGGTATTTTTGATGGTTTGATTTTTGATGTTATTAATATGAAAAAAAGATAAATATATAGGAAGGCCGGTATTTTTTTCAAGAAAAGGTGGCAACCCTACCTATAACATGTGTCCCTCCAACATTTGGGTTCTGTAAGGTGCAGTTGGAGCTGTTTTGGTATACTTCCCATTTCAACTCTAAGCAGCTTCATGTACTGGTTCTTACACAGTCGCAATCTCAGCTTTGTTCGATAGTAGTGATGTCATCACATGAACTTGAATTACATATTTGATCACCCTGTTTTATTTGGTGTTCTCTTGCTCATCTGGCTATAGATATCCCATTGCTAAACCAATAAGGGGCCCTGCCCACCAACTTATGCCTTCTATTGCCCTCAAAACAGTCCACCTATCTCTCCATGGCCTATAGTCTATGAACTATGTATTCCAAGCTCCAGTCTCCTGATATTAAGGACAACCATTGGCAGAAGACTTGTGTCCTAGCCGAGCACTATAATAAACTGAGTGTGCAACACAATGCACGGCTGATTCTCCTTATTGCTAATGTGTCACTGTGTCTGGGACCAGGGCTGAATCTACAAAAAGTGGCAAAAAAGTGCTGTGCTGGGAATGTTATCTTAATTACCTAACTGAAATTGGTCATAAATGTTTAATCTCAAATTAAAAACCAAGAGTTGTATGTGATAGGAAGATTATGAAGCTATGAATAAAGATAAGATGCTAATGGAAATAAGGCACAGATGCAATTACAGGTAAATGAGCCTCTGATCTCTTGCACAGATCTGTATGTCTCTGGGGGGGCTGCTATGAAGCTACTTAACCTCTTCCCTTCCACATGAGAACCAATCCTTTGCAACAACCCCCAGAATACTGTCTGCTTCCCAGCTGGGCTTCATATAAATCTTACTGGGCCAGGTGCCATACTATTAATCTCTTTCATCACATGCATATTCATGTGCACAAAAGACAGCCGGAGAAGGCACTGGGTTCTGTAGTGTGTCTGTGGGGGGGGGGGAGTGGAGGGACACCCTCGCTGTGCTGTATTTTTTGGTATATCCCCTGTGAATTTGGCAAGGAAGCGGAACGGTAGTAAATGACACTGCATAT
Organism: Xenopus borealis; assembly: GCA_024363595.1. Classification (NCBI taxonomy): domain Eukaryota; kingdom Metazoa; phylum Chordata; class Amphibia; order Anura; family Pipidae; genus Xenopus; species Xenopus borealis. Next base: position 39,348,592 of record CM044442.1, on the reverse strand, counting down.
TATCTGAAAGGAATGCTTTGGAGAATAGGGTCTGTTTTGCTGGAGCACAATTCCTTTATTTAAATTTGTTAAACAAGAAAACTGCGCAATTTCACTTTAAATGAAATGGAAAATATAATTGCTGATTGTTGTTTAGCTTTTTAATCCTTTTTCTCTTTTATCTATGTGTGTACACAGTCAGTCGTGTAACTAGAATAGCATGTGCCTTGCTTTCCCTACCAAAATGTTCCTGCACCCAAGGGCCCCCCACCTACCAAATCTGCAAATCCAATATCCATTTACCCAATGTGAGTGGCTTTGTTTTTCTGTTTCTTTCTATTTAGGTTGAATATTACATTTCCACATGAATTGGGCGTCCTCTGCATCTCCCTGTATTATATCTGCTGCACCTTGTGTGGGATATACCTAGGGTTGCCACCTTTTCAGTAAATAAATACCAGCCTTCCTATATATTTATTTTTTTATTAATAACATTGGGATCAACCATCATTCTTACCGACCACACCGGTAAAATACTGGCCAGGTGGCAACCCTAGGTATAGAATGTGTGACATATACAATGTGCTGGCTATACAATGTGCTGGATATACAATGTGCTGGATATACAATGTGCTGGATATACAATGTGTGACATATACAATGTGTGGCATATACAATGTGCTGGATATACAATGTGTGGCATATACAATGTGTGACATATACAATATGCTGGATATACAGTGTGCTGGATATACAATGTGCTGCCTATACAATGTGCTGCCTATACAATGTGCTGCCTATACAATGTGTGACATATACAATGTGCTGCCTATACAATGTGCTGCCTATACAATGTGTGACATATACAATGTGCTGGCTATACAATGTGCTGGATATACAATGTGTGACATATACAATGTGCTGGATATACAATGTGCGGGATATACAATGTGTGGCATATACAATGTGTGACATATACAATGTGCTGGATATACGTGTGGCATATAAAATGTGCAGGAGATACAATGTGCGGGAAATACAATGTATGGCATATATAATGTGTGGCATATACAATGTGCGGGATATACAATGTGTGGCATATACAATATGTGACATATACAATGTGTGGCATATACAATGTGCAGGATATACAATGTGCAGGAGATACAATCTGTGGCATATACAATGTGTGGCATATAAAATGTGCAGGAGATACAATGTGCGGGATATACAATGTATGGCATATATAATGTGTGGCATATACAATGTGCGGGATATACAATGTGCAGGAAATATAAATTTTTCCCTATTAATAACATTGGGATCAACCATTTTTACCAGCCAGGCCGGTAAAATACAGGTCAGGTGGCAACCCTAGATATACAATGCACAGGATATACATAGGTTTGCCACATTTTCTAAATTCTTTTACCAGCTGGTGGGGTCGGGAACAAAAAGGGGGTGGGCCATGATGTAAAGGAGGTGGAGTCACACACAGTGATGCAAATGGAGCAGAGCAAAAATGGCAAGAGACTGAAACCTAAAAGTCTGAAAGTAGTGAGCATACTACATTTCTGGTAAATTTGTAATACTGGCCCCGGCCTAGGCAGGTGTTTTAACCGCTACACCGGTAAAATACTGGCTCGGTGGCAACCCTAGATATACAATGTGTGGCATATACAATGTGCGGGATATACAATGTGCGTGATATACAATGTGCGGAATATACAATGTGCGGGATATACAATGTGCGTGATATACAATGTATGGGATATACAAAAGGAAATCAGGCACAGAACAGGTCAGAATTGAAATGCAGCCCTCTAAGCTCACAACGTGCAT
>CM044442.1:39334465-39346411 GCA_024363595.1 Xenopus borealis | reverse complement strand
CCCCCCCCCCCCCACTGTATCAAGAGCTTACAGAGTTACCACTACAGATAATAAGTTTAGCCCAGAAGAAATGATAGAGCTAACTACCCCAAGTGCCAGCACTGTGCCCATGCTGTTGGAATGGGCTACTGTATTATATGCTATAGGACCATTTACTAAATATACAAAGCTCAGTTTGCCATACTTTTGTCCACCATGCAACATTTCTTCCTAGAATTCCGCTGTACCCTTACCTGCCACAATCTATACCACTTTAATACAGGACTATAACTTGCAGACCCTTCATGCTGTTGACTACTACAGCTACATGTATAATCCAACATAACCCTAGGTCTTTCATCAAGTATTTGCCAAATTATTCCCATTTTTTATTTCCTAGCCTTACATTAAATGCCTATTCCAAGCAACTTTTCAGTTGGTCTTTGTGTTTTACTTTTCATAGTTATTATTTGCCTTCCTTTTCTGACTCTTTCCAACTTCAAATGGGGGCCACTGACACTGTTCCCTCAAAATTGTTCGCTCGTGCTTGCTCACACAAATTACGAGGCCAGCGCACAAAATAAATTGTGATGGTCACAAAAAATTTTGTGCGAACATGCATAATTTTAATGTGCACACACTCGTTTTTAAAAAAATGTGAACAAACAATAAAAATTTTTTTTTTGCACTTACAGCCAAGAAAAAATGAAAGGGAACATTGTTCACTGACCCCACTGGCCAAAAGCTATTTCCTCCGTGAGGCTACAATTTTATTGTTACTTTTTATTACTTATCTTTCTGTTTAGGCCCTTCTCTCGTCATTTTCCTGTCTCTCTTTCAAACCACTTCCTGGTTGCTTGATTAAATTAGATCTTACCAACCAGCTGCTGACATTGCAAACTGGAGAACTGCTGAACAAAAAGCTAAATAATATGGAAACCACTCAAAATAAAAAATGAAGACCAAATGGATATTGTCTCTTTTCATCATAATAAAAATGTATTTAATGGTGAACAAGCCACACAGTGGGGGTTATTTAGAAACACTGGGCAAATTTGCACCTGGGCAGTAACCCAGTAGAAACCAATAAGATGATTGCTTTCAGCATTCGACCTGCAGCTGGTTGAAGAAAGCTAATCACTGATTGGTTGTTATGGGATATTGCCCCGGGGTAAATTTGCCCAGTGTTTATAAATGAGCCCCACTATCTCATCAGCCACACAGATTGTCAGTTTGTGGTACAGCATCTTTTATTTTACCACCATGACTATTAGCAGGAGTAATCATTTTCATAGATCCAACAAATAGTTCTCAAGATTATATCTACTCTTATGATTTGGTAGGGGTTTTGTTGTTTTTGAAAGCTCCCAATTTGTTTGTATGCAGAGGCATCATTTAAACCTCAATTGTCCAGTTCTCCTGTATCTCAATGAAACAAGCAACCAAAAAAATTGCGTTAGGCAATAGTTACACTGGTTTATTATTCCCTATAATTTGTATCCCACAAGTAATTCATGGATAAAGCAGACTCAGATGTGCAAGTATGCTTTACTAGGGCTGTAACTTGCTATTTTTAGGTTCATATCAGTCTATAGTTAATTAAAGGTCCTGTTTTGACAGCGATCCCTAAAACCCACTCCAACTGCTTATTGAATGTTAAAGGTCTCAGATGCATAACGGAATATGATGATAGGTAACATTTGCTTCATTCCCATGGTAGAGAGGGAAATTGTAAAGCAGGGGAGAATCAGCAGATCAGTCACACATTCCTGCTATTCTGAGCATGCAAACGTTCCCTTTCTGTCTTAACAAAACTCTTCATTTTTCACCAACGCTGGGCGCTCCCCTTCACAAGAAAAGGACAACAAAGGGAAGGCATTCTGATCTGTGGGAGCTGGCTGGAGACTGGGACCAAATCAAACACTGAATGGCAGATTGAGGGAACTGAATGAAGATGACAGTGAGTTCAATAAATCATAGGGGGTCACAGAAAGGTGCAGGCCCACTTAGGGAAAATACATTTCGGGGGCAATAATATGAAAGCATTCAGCCATGTAACCGCTTCAGATATATGCCTGATGCCTTTTGAATCCTAGGCCTGAGAATATGCAGCCCAGAAACAATTACCAACGGCTCCTCTGAATATTTCTGTATCTATCAGAGGCGAGCACTGCACTGATTCTCAGGGTGTAGGTACTCACTCTGCTGCAAGAATACAATCAAACAAGGGCTTATTTGTGTATGTGATTGCTAGGGTCCTACATTGCATTATGCAAGGGGAGTAGTAAGATACACAGAGATCCAATAAATACAGTCACAAAGTAGACTATGCCCTGAAGAATGTACAGGTATTGGACCTATTATCCAGAATGTTCGGGACCTGGGGTTTTCCAGATAACAGATCTTTCTGTAATTTGGATCTTTATACCTAGACTACTAGAAAATCATTTAAACATCAAATAAACCCAATAGGCTGGTTTGGCTTCCAATAAGGATTAATTATATCTTATAATATAAAAGGAAATCGTTTTAAATTAAAAAAACAAAAATTGGATGATTTTATTATTAGGGCACCTACACACGGGCGTTTTTACCTGCGCTCCCCTGCGTTGCGTTTTGCTGCGTTCAAACGCAGGGGAGCGCAGGTATAGACGCACTCAATTATTTTCAATGGGGCTGTACTCACACGAACGCATGTAAGCGCCGAACGCAGGAAAAATGCAGCATGTTGCGTCTGAACCTGCGTTCGGCGCTTACACGCGTCTCGTGAGTACAACCTCATTGAAAAGAATGAGGTGCGTCTAGACTTGCGCTCCCCTGCGGCTGAACGCAGCCAAATGCAACGCAGGGGAGCGCAGGTCCAAAACGCCCGTGTGTAGGAGCCCTAATAGAGTCTTTGGCCTTTTCTTAATTCAGAGCTTTCTGGATAATGTTTTTTGTATAAAGGAGAGGGAACACACAGAAAAAAGGAAACTACAAGTGAATTTATATTAGTAGCTTAAATATAAGCTGCTCAAATAGCAGCTTCCTCCTGACACATCTGTTATTCAATGGCACACTCAGCTTTATGGTTCTCCACTGTATTATAACATTTAAGTTGTTTCATCTACATGGGTACATGAAAATGCTAGAAGATGAGCAATCCAGGGATTTATATATACGTTTACCACTTTCTCAGTGGGTCCAGCTGCTCATGCCCCAGACCTTCAGCATAGGGAGAGTAGCTCACTCAGAAATCATCATAATAAACAGGCATCAAACCGGAACACTAAGGAGTAGAATTCAGGAGCCCAAAAGGTTTAGATGTTAAAAAAAGTTTTTATTTTACATTATGTTAGAAAACAGAAAGCCTTACGCGTTTCGTGTCACCAAGGGACACTTAATCATAGGCTCTACATGCTCTTAGCTCAGTAGGACAGTGTAATGGATGGAGACATATTCATGAACAAGTGTTATCTATCTCATCCTAAACAAAACCATATCATCATACTCCATCATTCAATAATGAGTTATTTGGGTTTGATGATGAGGGAGGAGCTGTCCTAGAGGTTAAGTCCCTTTGTGACACTGCATCTCAGGCTGTAGGTCATGGGTCAGAACTCATCAACTGCATATTGTGTTCAAAGATGGATTTTTTTACAAACGTAATGTTTCTAAACAATTCTACAAAGTAAAAGAGCCTGAAATAGCCTCTGTATCTTTATTCCTGAACAGAAAGCGAGATTGCACACTCTTCTGACAAATCAGGAAAGTAATACAGAACAGATTTTGATCTATAAATTGTATATGCCAGACAAATGACATAATCTAAATACATGTTTTCTCCCCCAGCTGTCCAATGCTGTAAAGTTGCATTCATTTAGGGGATGAATTTAAAAGGAATCCTGTCATGGAAAAAATATTTTTTTTCAAAATGTATCAGTTACTAGTGCTGCACCAGCAGAATGCTGCACTGAAATCCATTTCTCAAAAGAGCAAACAGATTTTTTAATTTAATTTTGAAATCTGACATGGGGGTGGACATATTGTGAGTTTCCCAGCTGCCCCAAGTCATGTCACTTGTGCTCTGATAAACTTCAATCACTCTTTACTGCTGTACTGCAAGTTGGAGTGATATCACCCCCTCCCTTTCCCCCCCAGCAGCCTAACAACAGAACACTGGGAAGGTAACCAGATAACAGCTCCCTAACACAAGATAGCAGCTGCCTGGTAGATCTAAGAACAGCACTCAATAGGTAAAACCCATGTGCCACTATGACTCCTTCAGTTACATTGAGAAGGAAAAACAACAGCCTGCCAGAAAGCTGTTCACTCCTAAAGTGCTGGCACAAGTCACATGACCTGGGGCAGCTGGGAAATTGACAAAATGTTTAGCCCCATGTCAGATTTCAAAATTGAATATAAATAAATCTGACCAAAAATGCTACTTGTGTAACGTTGGGTTACTATAACAGTTTTTACCCATACATTACATTTTACATTACCCCTTAAAGGAGAACTAAAGCTTAACAAACTAGCAACAGTACAAGATAAAACATAGGGCTGGAATATACAAAAAAAAAAGCGAAGTTGGGGGAGCACTCCAAGTCCAAATAAAAATACAAAGTAAGTGCCGCTGATCTGGCCAGCAGTTACAAACATACAAAATAGAAAAAAAATTATCAACGCACAACCCCTGGTCCCCTGTTTCACAAATGAATTTAGTACAGGTATGGGACCCACAATCCAGAAACATGTTATCCCGAAAGCTCCAAATTACAGAAAGGCAGTCTCCCATAGACTCCATTACAATCAAATAATCCATATTTTTAAAAATGATTTCCTTTTTCTCTGTAATTATAAAACAGTACCTTGTACTAAGAGATAATTAATCCTTATTGGAAGAAAAACCAACTGATTGGGTTTATTTAATGTTTACATGATTTTCTAGTAGTATTAAGGTGTGAAGATCCAAATTACAGAAAGACCCCTTATCCAGAAAGCCCAGCTCCCGAGTATTCTGGATAATAGGTTACATACCTGTATCTAAGCTAATGCGTGTATTTTGCAAAACAGGGTTTTTAAGTTACAAAATCATGATCATAAAATTGATAAGCCACCATACCATGTCAAGGTAAACCCCATATGGTGGTCCGAACTATTTAACTCTGGTCAAGCTTTTGTTTTTGGGATTGGCATCTCCCTGCATAACTGCATGTTTTGGGGTCAGTGACTCCAGACATTGGCTTAAATGGGCTTGAGCCTCCCCCATGCCAGTAGCACTTTATAACGGGAAAGGTTTAACATAGGGCTGAAAGAAATCTTGGTGCTGTGCAGTAACACTCTAGGTCTGAGAAAAAGCTCCGTATGCTGGAGTTAAATTGTAAGTGTGTGAGGAGGTATGGTATGCTAGAGCTTGAGAAAAAAAACATTGTACTTATTAAATCACAGCAAGAGCCCTGGAATAGGGGGGAGGCAGTGCTCACTTATCATAATAGTGTAATAAAGGCAGGCATGTAAACGTTGATGCATGGTTATGTCTTGCAGGAGAGAGACCACACACATTAAGGAGATAAGAGAGTACAGTAAGAATGAATTCACAGGGAGAATAACCTCAGGGCAGCCCCAGTTTCTCTCCCGCAGCAGAACAGAGGATAGTTTGACTCAAGCTCTGTGTTTTCACTGTTCATCAATGTCAGAATTGAGAGTCTATTCACAAGAGCTTCTAGCTGGGTATGAGAGGAGGTCACAGGGTACTCTGAGTGGGGATCTGTTTGGTTCTAGAAATAACATGATTAATACCAGCTATGATCCATCTGGGTTAAAGGATAACTTACAGTCTGTAAATTATTATCTCTGATGATTGCATGTTTGCCAGGCTCATTTTCAGGCAATTTAGTTTTTACTAAAATGAAAATTAATTCCCAGGATGATTGTAACTGGCCTGATACACTGTATGTGTTGGGACTCAGTGGCGTAACTACTCGCTGGTGGGCCCTGGTGCAGGATTGGTACCCGGGCCCCCCTATCGGGCTCTCCCCCTATGAATTGCACATTGGAGTTCTCCTAGCCCCTCTGGCGGGCCCCATGAGAGAGCAGGCCCTGGTGCAATTGCACCCCCTGCTCCCCTGGTAGTTACGCCACTGTTGGGACTCATCTTTGTGGCCTGTGGACTGGGATACCAGGAGCCCACCAGAAAACCTTAGACCAAACTATTATTCCTCCTCGCCTCACTATGTATTCTCCTAGACTATTATCTCTTCATACTACACTCCACAATGTTTCCTTTCAGTCACCGCATATGTTTTGAGGGCCCCAGCTAAAATGCTAACTTTCTGTGACATATACCTCAACCAGTTCTTGGTAACACTGCTGTTTAGATTCAGTATGCATCGCATCTTTGCAGCCTCCATATTGTCTTCTGTCCTTCCGCATTTCAATGCTTCCCTCTATTGCCAGCGCTTCAGTAGAGACTCTATGCATGCACGAGATTTCACACTTGGGTCTCAGCGTGGCAAATGCGTATGTGCAAACTTGATGAAAAGCTCTACTGCACATGTCTGTATCAGCGCTTCAGACGAGAGAGGGGAGGCAGAAGTACAGGAGGGGGACAGACAGACAGAATGTATTTGGGGGTCAGACAAGGTGACATGCAATAGTCTGTAACTGGCTTTACTAGTTAATGGAAACACCAGATGGCTATCAAGAGGGGTTGAATTCTCCTTCAAACCCCTAAAGAAATAGGTAATGACCATGACATAGGCCAAACGGTTAGTGTTTTCATGGTATCCCAGTGGGCCAGTCCGACACTGTTTGTGGCAGTGAAAGATACATGAATGACTTTTATGAAAGGCAGGACAGATAACCTGAGACAGGGACCTGAAATAGTGATGTGTGGGCTGACCAATGTGTGGGCAGGTTCCAGTTGAAATTCGGCCAGACATTGCATGTTCAGGTTGGGTGTGGGTCAGACTGGGGAAGAACACTCCTGCTCTGATGGCAAAGATTCCTTGTCAGAGGAATACACATACACACACAGACGTAGTGAACAGAGCTCTTTTAACCTATCAGATCAGAGCTCTTCTAAGTCATACACACTTAACGTCTCTTCCATATACTAATGCACTGATTTATTCTCTGTAGCACTCTACAAATACAGTCTCATGCAAGTTCATACTCAAAAGACAGCCCCCAAATATTCCTGTTATTAGTAAACCAAAAAATCAAGAACACAAAAAATACATTTGGCCAGATAATTTGCATTAATGCAGGACATATATGGTTTCCTGTATACAACAACCGTATGCAGCTGGTTATACCCTTTCATGAATATTGTCTCCTCTATTTCTTCCACCAGGACCAATAACTTGAACAAACATGGCTGCTGTACATTGGGATAGGTATTTCAGCAGAGTGAAGCAAATATATAACAGAAAACAAAGAATACAGAAAACACAAATACTAAAAAGCTACATAATCCCATATTGTAACATTCGTGTTTAAAGTACAAAAGGCTGTCTCTCTGGCTCAAATATCAGCCTTTCTCTAAACATCATCGGCTTCCATAATCAGGCCTAGTTATTATACCTGGCTGTAACAATAATATTATGATGGCTTTATATCTGGTTATGGCCCTGGCATGAGAAAGTGCTTTAATATATTTCCATGTTCCTACCTATTATCTGGTACTCTGCCCAGTCTTAAATAAACAAAGGCTTATTTTGACATCTGGCAGCACAAAACATTCATTTTCCCCATCTTGAGAAGAGAGTGGACACTTTGCACTTAGAGCTCTACAGAAACACTGCAGCAGTCTGATCTTCCGCTAAAGATTTTGTATAAGTTCCAACTAGTGATGGGCTAGTAGTGATGCTAAACAGCAAACATTCACCAAATGCATTGAAGTCTATGGGTGTCAAATGTTTTTTTTTGTTGAGTGGCTTTTTTTCCACCCATAAAATCAGTGAAAACCAGTATCAATGTTCAGGAGCGACGTCTGAATTAGAAGAATTTAGGGCACTGATGTGCAACTTGTCAACTCAGGCAGCTGACACATAGTTGCACATGATTTTACTCCAGTTATATTTATGGTATGTTGTGTGCTCTGCATCAGTGGCGTAACTACCAGGGGTGCAGGAGGTGCAGTTGCACCAGGGTTCCCACCTCCTTGGGGCCCATCGGAGCGGGGAGATTTTATAGCACACATGTCATCAACACTCCAGCATGTGATTTATAGAGGTAAGGGCCCCGACAGGGGGGCCCACGTGCAACGAGGGAGTAGTTACGCCACTGCTCTGCATGTGGCTGATGACAAAATAAAGGCTGCTCCATCTGTTCATTGCGATATATTTTTGGGAATAATGGCAGATGGCATATATAAGCCACTGGCCAATACTGCATGAGTCCTTACCTATATCGCTCCAGCCACAAATCAGAGCAATATATAGTCCGGCTTCTTTCTGAAACATATATATATTTTATTAGAACTTGCCTTAGTTCACCTGAGGCAAAACTAGAGAGTAAAATTATTTCACATTGCTTCCGGTGACACATAAGAAAAAACAGGTAACAATTTTACACTGTTTTTTACACATCGAAGTCTGGTGATGTGCAGTGAGCTATACAGTCTTTTTTTCCCACAACATAATAAATATGTCCCTTGAAGTCCAATTACAGGAATGATCCATTTCTTTGCTGAACCTTTCCACTTAATACAAGCGAAATGAATGCGTTGCTGGGGGCATTTCACTGCTGTTGCACAGAAAGCAGCAGGACAGAATAGAACGAGAACACAGAAAATCAAATCAGTGGAATAATCACTTACCAGAATATCCAGACAAGCGGCTTTAAGTAGTGTGATCTGATCTGCTATGGTCAGACTGGTGAATCCGGGTAAGCGTTTTGCAAATTCCACTATTTTAATAATGCACTTTGTCGCTAGTTCACTAAATTTGTCCCATAGTCCAAGATCTAGACGGACGCGATGATCTGCGCTGGAGTTCTAAAGGGGATCATAAAGAAAGATTTCACTGAAAACCCTTTTTAATGCAGTCATAAGGGTAAGTGTAGGTGAATGATTTATAATGAAACATAAAACAACTTACATTAGGGTTGCCACCAGTTTGGTTTTAAGGGCTGGCCGTGTCAAGACAGTCTGCCTGGTTTTTCAAATAAGGAAAACCCTTGATTAACATGGGAATCCAATCGCTGATCACCATGTCATAGCACAACCTCGTGCTGTATCTCACCCTGCCCGTGATGTCACAGATCTGCCAATTTGCGTCACTGACATGCCCCTGTGATGTCACTGTCCCGCCCCCTCCCCACATCGTGAGCCACTGAAAGGTAGCAAACTTAATTCACATACTGGATCTCATGATTTTGTTGGAATGTTAACTTCATATTCAAGAGATTGAATTAGGAATTCTAGAAGCAATGCATTTTTAGCATGGATTTTTTAAATGTATTGGATCCATTATCCAGAAACATCTCTGAATTACAGATTTTTTTTAAAAAATTTCTAAAAAATCTTTACCTCTGTACTAATAAAACAGTACCTTGTAACTGATCCCAACTAAGATATAATTAATCCTTATTGGAGGCAAAACAATCCTATTGGGTTTAATGAATGCTGAAATGAGTTTTCAGTAGACTTAAAGAATTTATATTCAAATTACAGACAGACACCTTAACCACAGGTCAACTTAATTGAGGTATGTTTCACTAGAATGTGTGCAAATAAAGTTATGTCTGTGTGTTTTACTTGGAAAATAAAGTCAAAATAGATTGTAACGCTAAATAATAGCATAGTTTCCAAGTATCTGCTTGCACAAAGCTCTTGCCAGGTCACATGGGGGGACATGACAGTTGTCTTACAAACTCCTATTCCCCCCCATTCACTGAAAATAAACCTGTCACTTCTATCAAGGAAAATCAAGCCAAAGCAGTCGATACCATTAATACTTGGAAGATGGAAGCATTGAGGTTAAGGCCAGCTCTGCCACATAATGTAACAATGCAAAGTACTTGATACTAAAGCACGTGGGTTCAACTGTCATCTGTGCGCCCTTTAAGACATTCCTGCCAGTTAGAAAGACTGTATTTTCTTCAGATTTATTTTAGTTCATCTAGAAAGGCCCAGGCAATGTAAAGCCCATCAAAAGGAAATAAGATCAAGGAAGGGAAAGGAAAATCAAGATGTGCAGTCATTCAGGCTGTAATTAAATTTAATAGCCAGTTTATCCAGTCCCTAGCAAGCCTGCATGGTAAAGACATACACAATGCAGAGCCTAAAGCAGGAAATCATTTGGCAATAGTTTATCCATCTGGAAAAAAAAAGACATTGCACGGAACCAGCAAGTGTGAACAAAATATTCATCAGTATTATATGAGATTACTTTATCATGCAATTGGGTTTGACACATATTCTATTACATGAAGTCCCACACAGAATGCAAATGCAATATCCAGAGAGGCAGAGAAACAATGGGGCTTTCTGCCACTGATGCGCTTGTCCCACAGCTCATGGTATAAAGTAAATATCTTACTGATGTTGTTCTTGGTTTGGGTCTCTCGTTCGTTTCCTAATGCCTCAGTTCAAAGAAAGTGAAAAAAGTAATTTAAAGGGGAATGAAATGATAGTATCCCCTAGAAGAATGATGGCAGAGATACACGATGGGGCTCATTTATGGCCACAACTGCGGTTGTGATTGTGCAAAATAGAATGTAGTCATTTAATTAAAGGTTGGATTTGCGTCCAAACATGTACTTTGCACCTTTACATAGTTGTGCTTGGTACCACTACAACTGCCCAATCTCCTATTTTGAATCATGTACCCAATAAAGAATACAAAAAGGGGGGTTGTGGATACACTCCTAGGGCTAAGTAAAGTATACAAGTATAATGGAAGTGCTACTGACTTGGCCATTTAATCAGTGCACATTCTCGGATTCCCTGTCTGAGTAATTCAGTTTAAATGCAAGTGCATATGTTTACAAATACAAGGGTTTTTAGTTACAAAGTTATGATCATAAAGTTGATAAGCCACCATACCACGTCAAGGTAAACCCCACATGGTGGTCCCTAACTTGTTTACCTCTGGTCATAGTAAAAAAGGTTTAGTACCCCTCTGCATAGTAACATTGAAGTAGATGTGTCCTGAACCTTGGTTTGTCTGAGGGCTAAATCCTCCCCGCCACTAGCTAGTGGCTTTTAAGAGAGAGAGAGAGCCCAAACAAATGCTCATTTTTTAAAGAAACAATGAAATAATGAAAAAAATGAAGGCTAAGTAAAGCTATGTGTAAAAGTGCACATTTAAAACAATGTGTATACTACGTGATAGTGTAAATGTGAATATAAATAAGAGTGTAAATATGAGAAAGTATTAGTAAGAAAGACAAACTGTGTTATAAATATACTTAACATATACATACGTGTAAAAGGTGTTACCTGCAGATGTTGCAATTAAAAACATAGGACCACCATTAATACAAAGGGGGGGTATGAGGGTGCTCCACATGAAGCTCAGCCACAGCTTCCAGCTACATTTCAAATACAAAAAGGGGGTTGTGGATGAACTCCTAGGGCTAAGTAAAGTTTATAAGTATAATGGAAGTGCTACTGACTTGGCCATTTAATCAGTGCACATTCTCGGATTCCCTGTCTGAGTAATTTTACACTTATGTATATTTATAACACAGTTTGTCTTTCTTAATAATACTTTCTCATATTCACACTCTTATTTATATTCACATTTACAGTTGCACGTAGTATACACATTGTTTTAAATGTGCACTTTTACACATAGCTTTATTTAGCCTTCACCTTTTTCATTATTTCATTGTTTCTTTAAAAAATGGGCGTTGGTTTGGGCTCTCTCTCTCTCTTAAAAGCCACTAGCTAGTGGCGGGGGAGGATTTAGCCCTCATACCAAGGTTCAGGACACATCTACTTCAATGTTACTATGCAGAGGGGTACTAAAACTTTTT
>CM044442.1:39307559-39321886 GCA_024363595.1 Xenopus borealis | reverse complement strand
TTTAAATGTTTTTAACTTTAATTTTTAACTTTATATTTAAATCTTTTTTAACAATTTGACATGAGCCGCTAAATTTATTCCCTGGATATGATGTTCCTGTGCAGGAAAAAATGCACGCACCTAGGGAGTTTCTAAAGCAGTTTGAACGATTCTTGGAATTATTGGAACTTATAAAATTTTTCACGACAGGTTCTATGAGGTCCCCATAGGCTAAAATGGCAATTTGGCAGCTTTAAGGTCTAAGGATTTTTCAAGGGCAAGTTCTTCGAGAATTCGGATTTTCATGTTTTTTCAATTTGAATTGAATTTTGCCCAAAATTAATTTGAAATTCGAATTTTATAAATGTTGAATTTTATTCGAATTTTCACTTCAACCCTTAGTAAATCTGCCCCTAAATAATTATTGTATAGCCCTGTCTGTTAGCTGGTGATAGGGTATGCATATATATTATTTGTTTCCATTTGTAAGCTTCTTTATGAGTTTAATCAAAAAAATATTTAATAGATTTTTTGTGAATTGTAAATAAAAATGTTCTTATAGCTTTATCAGTATGACCATTTACTTGGAAGCTTGCAGTATTGTGGTTACCAACAGTGAACCAATATTATCAGTTATCAATACTACCGAAATATCGGACTGCTTGCTATGATAGGAAATATATCCTTAATATTTTTAGTTGAATAGTTTTATTGAACATTTACAAAACGATAAAGTCAGTGAAAAGCCACTTCTAATAATTTTTAATGCAATTATCAGGATCATGGAACATTCTCAGCACAGAGTGTTTCTAATAAAGCGAAACATCAGGTGTATGTGTACTATTTACAGCATGCATCATCCATTTATTTTTCAGATTTGTAAGGTCCGACCAGCTCGAAACAGGGTGCAACACATCAAATATGAAAGAATATTGGATTATTCTGATTACATAAAACAAGTGAGAAATGCACCAAACATTTTCAGCCCTGACAATCCATCGCTACACCAACCTTGACTGTAATAAAAATAAATCAGAAGCCAATGCGTTTGAAACTAATTTTTTAAGCATGACATTTTCCTCTGCGTTTCTCTGTTAAATGTCACCCCATTCTACAAGACTGAGCGATTCTGTCCCTAAGGACAGTCAGTCATTTGGAAGTGTGCTGAAGCCGTGCACAGCCTCATCTTACTTCTTCTTCATCTAATAATTCAAGGAAATAACAAATTATCATCAAAACATTAAGCTCTAGGGAAGGAAAAAGCACACAAGGGAAGCATAGCTGGCTAATCATAGTCCCCCCAATCGTACCTCTCATTCTGAAGCTCCCTAAATGGATTTCATGCCAACAGTAGACTGACAAGGGCAGACCTCTGAAGCTAATGTGAAAATAGGAAGTAGCTACAGACAAACCCATAGTTACACACACATACCGTAACACAAACTAAATTTTGGGGGAAACCTATGAATTTTTTTATTAAAAATGTTATTTCCTATTATCAAAACACAATAAAACACCTGGCGACTTATTTATTAGAGGTTGGATTTTAGTGGGTTTAGATGTCTTTGAAACTCTAAAACCATTACTGTGATAGAATTTATTAAAAGATCCAATTATGAAAAGTGTGAATGGAAAAGGAGCTGAACAATGCACTAAAAAATAGGAATACCTTGAAAACCTGTAAAAATTCTAAGCTTTTGGAAAATTTCTGGCAAAGGAAAAATCTGAAACCTTTAAAGTCTTGATTCATTTAAAGTAGCCCAAAGAGATCAGTGCAGCTCTCATTGATTTATATAGGCCCTCAACAAATTTTATTTGGCAAAGTTTTGTGTTAGAGGTTTGTGGTTTTTGTTTTTTTGTAAGTTGTATTTTTATTTAACTTAACAGTTGGCAAGCTGACAGTTACACATCACAAGTAATCATATTCAGGCAAGAAAATACAGACTCCATATATTATACAATCAGGTACACAGTAGATTCTGATAGTCGTACAACACATATTCCAAGCAGAAGGCTTTAGCGAACATTTGGGTTGGGGTAAACCTCAAGCAATCTCTCCCATATTCTATAAAATTTAGTGAAAGAGCATGAGTTTTATGAGTGGCAGTACCCTATTGACCAAATTGAGCCACTTTTGGACTGATGGAGGTTCAGGTTGAAGTCAGTGGAGGATTATGGCTTTCTTCACAGAGAATAACAAAGTACGATATATCCTAACATGAGCCTGTGGAACCAGATCATCTACTACACCCAAGAGACAGGCTTCGGGAGAGAGGACCCACGGCAACTCCAGATTATCATTCAATAGTGACGGGCGAATTTATTTGGCAGGTGCGAATTTGCGGCAAATTCCTGCGATTCACAACCGGCAAAAAAACGAGTTGCGCGTCTAAAATGACGCGAAGCGCGTCGCAAAATTTTTCGGCGAAACGGGATAGATTCGACCATCACTATCATTCGACAATTTTATACATTCACCAATTTTGCACCAATATTTTACAATTTGTGGACAGGACCACATAACATTGTCTGGTAGTGGTGTAAAATAATAAAGGTGAAGAGTTTTAAAATTGATTAATCTATCTCTAGTCGAAATAAGGAAGCTATAGGTAGTGCCAATGGCTTCTTCCCAAATATCTTCATTTAGATCAGGTAGAAGTGTTTGCCATTTCCGGAGGGCTTGATCAAATGGGGATGCTCCTATATCCTGTAGAGCTCTATATAATTTGGTAACTAGCTTCCTGGAGTCTTCTGCTCTAAGTATGTCTTCAAACCCAAATTGGGCCTTAAAGGCGTGTTGGAATTGCAGATAGCCTCTTGTAGTAGTTGGAATGAGGTAAAGGATCCCTGGTACAATAAATCCCCAAGGGTTTTAATTTTATGAGAGGGCCAATACACGAAGTCTGAGAGATAGCAGAGGTGGGGTAAATGGGAATTCCCCCATAATGGGGTGTAAGAAGTTAGCTGGGGGGTTGTTTTTGCTTTAATCGCCTTACAGTCTGCCCTGAGTCATATGGGGCCCTCAAAACAGGTAGTAGAGCACTGGAGTCTTTCAATTTCCTTTTAGGACAATGTTTCAGTGGCTCAATTGACTCTAAAATAAGGGAGTGAAACAACATATTGGGGTCTTCCGGATTAGGTACAAACCAGTTATGGAAATGTGACAATTGCGCTGCTAGATAGTAAAACCAAAGCTTCGGAAGTCCTAGGCCCCCATTTCGGGTTATGGCTGCCAGGGATTTCCATAAGATTCTGGGTTGTCTGTCTGACAAATAAAGAAAATCAGAGTACTGAGTACTATTGACCTTGTTAAATTACAATTTAGGTAAATTCGTGGAAGAATGTCGAAATAGGTACAAGAATTTGGGAAGGAAATTCATTTTGAATAAGTTAATCTTTCTCCATAATGTTAAGGGGAGGCCCTTCCATGAGGTTGTTTTCATATGAAATTTATGGAGCAGGGGATTGAGATTGTCATCAACAAAGGTACTCTCTGTAGTAACTATGATTCCCAAATATTTAATTTGATCAGACCACTGCAATTGGATCGTTGGAGAACGGCGGTCCGAAGGAATTGGATCAATCGGTAAAATGGAGGATTTATCTCAATTGACTTTCAAACCTGAATATATCCCAAATTCTTGTATAAGTGATAAGGCGGTATGGAGAGAAGGACCTGGGTCTGCCAGAAACAGCAGAATGTCATCTGCATATAGCACAACGCTCTTCACAAGTTCTTTTCAACAGAGTCCCTCTATATTGTGAGATTGTGGAATTATTATGGCCAAAATCTCTATTGCCAGTGCAAACAGTAATGGGGATAACGGGCAGCACTGACGAGTACCGCAGTGTAGTGGAAAGGGTGAGGAGGTGGAATTATTGACTCGGACCTGGGCCACTGGGTGTGCATATAATAACTGAACCCACAATATCAATATAGATCCAAATCCGAATAGTTTAAGGGTTTCCCACAGGGTCATTCTATCATGTTAAATGCCTTAGCAGAGTCAAGAGATACAATGATACGGAGCCTGAATTATCATGCACCATTTGTAAATTAGTGTACAGTCGTCTCAGATTTATAGAGGTGGATTTGTTAGGCATAAAGCCCGATTGATCTTGATGGATGACAGTGGAAATAACCTTAATCAATCGTTTGGTCAGGATTTTCGCCAGGATCTTGAGAGGTTTGTGGGGTTTTTTTCTAGATAGATCTCTCTATCTCTATCCAAGCTGCCCATTTTTATCAGGTTTCGTGTGCTAATTTCAGAGGGGAAGTATTTTATGCATAAGGTTTAACCACACAGCTATGTCAGGGGCTTGGGGCTCATCAATTTAATGGCCACTACTTTCTTAGCATTGAACAGGGACGTTTTAAATACATTAGGAGAAGCCCTAGATCGTGTGATGTGCCAATCCCAGTAAGAATGTTTGAGGAGAAATTACCTGAGGGAGCATTCGTTTCGAGCACTGTATTAAAATTATTAAATTATTAAAATTCTGCATTTGAAGCATGGATTGCCTGTGTAGGTCAGTTATTTCAAAAGACCTGTTGAACAAGCTTTCCTCAAATGCATTATTCTTAAGGTCCCCAAATATTTGTGGCGGCCAGTAGAAGGGCTGCATTTTGTCAGAAATTTGATTTGAAATTTAAGTTGTGTGTTTATATGTGTATATTCTCGGAGTTATATCAGGGTGGATCACATCTATAAAATCATAAAAACTTGAAAACCCTCTCTATTTTTCTATTTGAAAGTTATGTTATCAATAAGTTAGTAACAACAAAACGCAACTAGGTAAGAGCAGCAATTAAAAAAAATTCCCATCTTATGCATGTCTTTTCCAAACAAATGCACCTGCTTGTTAAACTACAAATAACTTCCATGAACAGGCTGAACTCCTAAATTACCCCAATGCAAAACTATGAAGATTCACAGTGAATTCCATCAGTCCAGGTACTTATTAATGGCTTATGGGATATTTCATATCAATCTGCACCACATTGCCTGAGAATAGGATAAAAAGTGTGAAACTGGAAAAATTCAGAATGAAGATTATCAAGGCCTTCCCATTACTTTTTCAATTAATTTGTTCTACATGGTATATCGAAATCCATAGCAAAGGGAAGTTGTAATCAAAGCTATCAGGAAGGTGAAAAAAGGGATTAGGCATGAAGGTTATGTTTAAGTAAGTGTGAGCACTGAGCTCATCACACAGAATTCAGAACTTCCATGCACCCTGTATGTGTTATTACAGTACCCGGAAGATAAGAGGCATGCAAATGAAAATTACTTCATTTATTTTGCTCCTTGGCAGCGGCTGGTTTGAACCTGGTGTGTGTCAAATTGCCAACAGTGTTCAGAAACATCCCTCTAGGGCTGCACATAAATTTCCTTATCTGGCCCACTGGTTCCTCTCTTCCAGATTAAATACCAATATCTGAATTAGTTCTTGAATTACAAAAATGGAATACAAAATAATTGGCACTTTTTAAGCTTACAATCTGATGCAACATAAATGAATGTGTACACAGTATTATGTTTTATTAATATAATGTTGATATATTACACAGTACTTTAAAGAATGTTAAGTCATTCACATCACTTCCAGTAGAGTTTATAGTCTACACACAGTGACCCAGGCAGAGCCCAAGGCACCAGCAGAAAGGCAAGATTACAGGGGGCATTTACTAAACCACGTCTTTTTTTGGGTTAGGTATTTTCACTGAATATATGAAAAAGTTGCGGGGGAAAAAGCGCAAGAGCAAGAATTTATTGAGACAAAACAGTGACAATTCTGAATCTAAAAAACCCTTTGTCCCTTTTTTAAGTGGTCTTTCTTTGCTTTGTGGTTTTTTAGGTTTGTGTGTGTTTGGTCACTGGCTTTTGTGTGCGACAATAGGAAAAAGTTGCAGTTATAGTGTGGCAAGTTAAAAATGTGACTTTTATGCATTTATTTCCCGTTCATGCTTTTTTAGATCAGATTTTTGATAAGTGACCGACATTCATGTAAATTACTTTATTTGTGATTTCTTAAAAGTAATAATGAGAAAAAATTGAATTATACTAAATCTCCACCCCCATATGTTAGTATTACAGTATATGAATGTGTTTATGGCTGTGTGGATTATAGGACACATTTATAACTTTGTTTAAACAGCACTAAAATGTCCACAGAAAATGTCACACTTCAAAGTGTATATTTGTTAACAGTTATACAAGTATCTAGAATGCTCAGGACCTGGGGCTTTTTGGATAACAGATCTTCCCATAAGTCTACTAGAAAATAATGTAAACATTAAATAAACCAAATAGTATTCTCTTCCAATAAGGATGAATTATATCTTAGTTTGGATCAAGTACAAGGTACTGTTTTACAGAGAAAAGGGAAGTCATTTTGATTATTTGAATCAATGTGAAACAGCCTTTCTTGATAAAAGCATGGAAAGCATTACTAACCAAATACTTGTCTATCAGTTTTTAATTTACATCAAGTTCAATTTAAAAACCAGCTTGCATCACCACTGGAATCCACTGTCTGTTTATGAACTATATCATTCTTTATGCTGTGCGTGTATGTATTTGTGCTTTTGACAATCATTTTTTATAGTTGCCACATTTTGACCTGAATTTGACTCCTCCTCCCAGCATGAGTGGAAAAAATATAAATAGGCAATGAACACTGATATAATATATTGCTACAATGCAAGAAGCAGACTAAGCTGGGGAGGACAAAAATTGGAAAATGATTGGGTGATAACTGGAAGCTGGATGAAAGGTTATTTGGAGAACAGAACGACAAAACAGAGAACTGATATGGAGGCTAGACTGCGAAAGTAGACTCATCCACTGTTTTTGTAAATGTCCCTGTCTTGGAACCAGAGGCACTCACAAAAGTAGTGTACAGTGTGGACATGGGTATGAGTTGGGTACGGGTCCTACAATGGCAACCCTTTGTGGGTTAGGGTCGGGTGTGGCTTAAGCTTTTGAAGGTCAAGTTTGGGTACTGAAGGTCCTCTTTATCCACTTTACTAACACTTAAACACAGATGCAATATAGGACTAGACAACTCAAGCTCATACAGTATTCTATAAAATCAAAAGTACCTAAGCCATTGGTTTGCACTAAACTTTGCTAATTATACTGTATGTCAGGTTCAATGGTCTAACCTAATATATATATATATATATATATATATTTTTTTTTTTAAAGAATGATTTTTATTAAGTTTTAACAGAAATAGTAAAGCTGGAAGGAAGAAAAGCTTCTTAAGGAAGAGGAGGGAGTGGTGCAGCTGAGAGGGGTTGTTTATTAGTTGACAAATGTGGCTGGCAATTCGAGACAGGGATTCCATATGTTTTCTTTTGGGCATCCTCGGGCTAGATAAGTGAGCTTGTACAGTTCCAGTTGCGAGTTGACTAGTACAATCCATCTGTTGCGTGTCGGTGGAGACAAGCCCATCCAATGCAGAGCAAATACTTTTTTTGGATAAAACAAAAGCAGTCTCATCAGATATCTGGTATATCCTCTGGGTAACAGAGTATATCAGAGTCAAGTAGGCCCAAAAGACAAGTAGCTGGGTTAAGTACTTGTCCTCCAATAAGTTCCCACTTAATTGGGTACATGGTAAAATGTGGTAAACAAATTACTAGAAATAACGACGCTGTAATAAGTCTAATATTGTTATGGAGGCACTATTTTACAGAATAATCTAAAATTATAATACAAATGTATTGCTTTACATTGCAAAATTAACACTGTTTACCTTATAAAATCATTATTGTTTCAGATGTGGGTCATGGGTCTATCATATTTGACTTTTTATGCACATGGATATTGTTAATTACTTGGAAAGAATACTATATACTAAGGTTCTATACATATAACATAATAGGTAATGTAAAGGTCAAAGCTGTCTCATTCAATAAGCTGCTACAGTTGTCTTTCATTGCCCGCCAACACACACATGGCAAATAAGGGCTGCTGTTACTTGACTCTACTCTGATTTAGTAGTAACGAGATCACAGTATTGAATGGCAAAGCAAAGAAGTAATTAGAAGGTTCACTTAAATGCTGCCTTTTTGTCAGCTGAGGTCGACTTGCTTCAAATCTTTGTATGGCCTAGGTCTCCAATATATTATTTATTGGACTTTCCAGCACTTTGTAGGCTATCTGGCACCTTCAGTTTCACATTAAATCTTTTTAGAATGAGTCACTTATATTATTTAAGAACGGTAAGAGTGACATTTGGGTGGTGGGGAGAATTTTTTTGCCTTTTTTTTTTAGTTTTAGTTTCAAAGGAAGCCAAGTATTGCATTTGTCTTTATGAAATTAGATTAAATTGAAATAAGAGTGTGGCGTTTGGTGTGAAAAACAAGAAGCACTGAAGATCTGCTTTAGAATTAGAAAGACATACATACTGTAGTTAACTAAATAGAATAATGTTTTCTACTTGGATTAACTGACCCAATTTCCGGACTCAGAAAGGGAAACAAAGAATGTAACTTGGATGTCAGATGACGTCTGAAATAGAGTAAAGTGGTAGCGTGTTTTGCTTGGTTTGTTAGATAAGATGATGACCTTTTTCCATGTGAAAAAACCAAGGCACTGTATGATAAGCAGGGAACTTTAGGTGGAAATAAGGACAGCAACATAAGCAAGTTTACAATACACACAATCCTGTCATAGGGACATTAATATACATATTTTGCATCTGTATTATACAATTTGAGGCAGGCAAATAAGGGTTTACTGGTCTGTTATGATAGCATTTGTACATTAAAAAGTGATCTCTGTTTTCTTTAAAATAAAGAGTATATTTTGTATTAGAATGTGCTTATTGGTTATTATTTTGTTTTACCCTTACTGGAATCTAGGAAGCTCTGTATAACTATGCCCTCCTTTCCACCAAGTGTCTGAGTCTCAGGTTCACGGATTAGAAGGATGAAGATGAAATGTGCAGTACACTGCAGATTCCCCCGTTGTTATAAAGTTCCCTAGAATGCTATAACCAAGTACACAGACTCATTAGAGTCACAGCTAAGCCTATAAAATTCTTAAGGCCTTAAATTCTGACTCCAGCCAATGGTTACTGCTACATCAAAGGTGTTTGGCTGATCACTATTGTTCTAACAGTCAATTGGAGTTGCCATATAACCTGGTTGTGACCCAAACCGTTATAAGTACCCAAAAGGTGTGTGTCTTTTTTTCAGATGTCAAAAAGCCATACCACCTTAATACAGCATGCTAAACTGTAAGCCATTATACTTCACGCATGGAGGCTTATTGATTAAATCTCAGATTTTATTGGTTTTAGAGGTTTTTGAAACCACGACTATTGAAACCATGATTGTCATTGCACTAACAAACAAAAAAAAAGCTCTGAACAATCTGAAAAAAATGATGAATACCTTGACATTTTTAAAAATTCAAGTTTTCAGACAATTCTTAGAGGAAAAAATCCAGAAACCTTAAATTCGGATTTAAAAATGGTCCAATATGATCAGCACACCACAATCTTTCTCGTTTTTGCTTACAAATTTTGGCCCGATTTACAGCAGCTGGTCAACTCCAGATCAATAATTTATTGATGTATGTTAATCGCCTGGGGCTTAAACGCTCCCTGCTTTTTTACTATAGCTCCTTGGTTAAGGTTAAGTTCACTATGGTCTTACTCCTCAGTCACATTGGTTGCTGGGGGACTTGATTTTCAAAGCACTACAAACTTAAAATGCTAAAAGATGGTGGAAGAAGGGAATTATTCACATATATATGTTAATTGGCTGGGGCTTAAAAAGCTCCCTGCTTGCTCACTAGAGCTCCTGAGTTAAGGGTAAGTTCACTATGGTCTTACTTCTCAGTCACCACTTCAAACTTAGAATGGTCACAGATAGCGTTGGACTCAATTACAATAAGGGGCCTTGAAGTGGCACGTGAGTTTACATATTTTGCCCAAAGTGTGGTACTAAGACCTTGTTTTTTGTAATAATTATTTTCAAAGGCAAACCGTGCACTGGCAATCTTTCTCCTTCTACTTGAGAAATACTGCATGCCATAACTAACAAATACAAACAGTTAGGGGTTGATTTATCAAGTGTCAAATTTCAAAGTGAAAAAATTTTGAAATTTGACCTTCATATTTTTTTTTAGCAGTGTTTTTAATTAAAATCATTCGATTGAATTGTTTTAGTCAAACTATTTCCTCCGACAAATTTAGATTTTTCAAAAATTTCAAAAACACTCCTTAAAGGTTATAGGAGGTCCCCCATAGGATAAAACTGCAATTCAGCACGTTTCAGGAGGCGAAGGGTGTTTGCGCAATGGACAAAGTAGCTGTGTACAAAAAGCAAAACTAAAGTTGTGTTTTGTGGTTCCAGCTCCTTATTGAAAAGCAGCTTTTACGAGCAGTAATATAGTTCACTTATAATTGTATTTAGGTATATGTTTACATTTCCTTTCTTGCTTTTAGAAGATACAAAAGAAAGTGGGTCAGTCTGTTTAGCTTACAAGCATTCTCTCAATCCATTAAAACTGTCAGTCAGAAAACTAACCAGCCTTAAAATTCCCAGTGAAGGCTTGTTGATTTTTCTGTGACTACAAGCTGAAAACCCTATTTAGTTTTAATTCAAAGATATAGGCAGGGTTCCTTGAACGCTAACGCTCTATTCCTTATTTACTCAAACAAACAATTATATCCACAACAACGTGAGAGCTCATTATGTATTCAGGGCACTGACAGAAATCCTGAACTTAATTAAATGCTTATCACCCTTAGGCATTGCCTCTGGGGTTGGGAATTTGTAAGCCTTCAATGTCAGCTGCAGCAGTTGCTTTGTACATTAGTGGAGGCCTGCAAACAAAACAAGATGCATTCAAAAAATAGAGATAAAAAACTCATAGATTTTTTTTATCTCAAATGGCTTCTCATAATGGCTTTTGATATCAGAGTGGAAAGCAGAGTGAATATAATGACTATTAGGGGTAGGGGCAGACAGGCAGATTCAGGGAGATTTGTTTTTTTTACCCATGGCCATCCCCAAGACTTAAATTAATTCACAGCCACTAATCACAATTTCCCCAAACTGCCTTCTTCTTGCCTTCCGCCTCCTTGAATGAGAAAACACCAGCGCAATGCACTCGCGGCGCTTCAATTTCTAAAATCGTTGGGCGATTTTGGAAATTGTAGCGCCGCAAGTTCATTGCACTGGCGTTTTCTAATTCAAGCAGGAGGAAGGAAGGAAGAAGGCAGTTTGGGGAGATTGTCTCCCCAGAAAAGCAAATCTGGCCATCTGCCCCTACCCTAAACGGGCAAGTGATCAGTGCCTGTGAATTAAGGACGGCCATGGGTAAAAAAGATTTAGGCCAGTAAAAGAAACAATAATAGATGCAACAGCAGAATGGGAAAGAACCACAATAACAAGTGTTAAGAGTGGTGTTTAGCAGAAAATGATTTATGGATGCATTTATGTTAAGCCAGATATTATAATTAATATTTTCATAGTTTATACAAATGACTGTGTAATAAATAATGTTACCTGTCATGGGAATTGTTTTTTCCAAAATGCATCAGTTAATAGTGCTGCTCCAGCAGAATTCTGAACTGAAATCCATTTCTCAAAAGGGCAAACAGATTTTTTTATATTTCATTTTGAAATCTGACATGGGGCTCGACATGCTGCCCCAAGACATGTGACTTGTGCACTGATGAACTTCAGTCACTCTTTACTGCTGTACTGCAAGTTGGAGTGATTTCACTCCTCTCTTTCCCCCCCCCAGCAGCCTAACAACAGAACAATGGGAAGGTAACCAGATAACAGCTCCCTAACACAAGATAACAGCTGCCTGGTAGATGTAAGAACAACACTCAA
Source organism: Xenopus borealis (assembly GCA_024363595.1). Classification (NCBI taxonomy): domain Eukaryota; kingdom Metazoa; phylum Chordata; class Amphibia; order Anura; family Pipidae; genus Xenopus; species Xenopus borealis. The sequence goes on along the minus strand of CM044442.1, from coordinate 39,310,041 downwards.
TAGTAAAAACCCATGTCCCACTGTGATTCCTTCAGTTACATTGAGAAGGGAAAACAACAGCCTGCCAGAAAGCAGTTCCATCCTAAAGTGCTGGCACAAGTCACATGACCAGGGGCAACTGGGAAATTGACATGTCTAGCCCCATGTCAGATTTCAAAACTGAATATAAAAAAATCTGTTTGCTCTTTTTAGAAATGGAATTCAGTGCAGAAGTCTACTGGAGCAGTACTTTTAACTAATGGTTAAACACCAAGATGTTGCTATTCATAACACGCACAGATCATTGATATACACAATTTCAATTACTTATGTGACTTATCTGCTGTTGATGCTCATTAACAGCAAGGCAGAAAAAATGTTGCATTTTGTGCTCATTCATTTCTGCCTGTTTCTAAAAACTAGCTCAAATACACAAGCTAGCATATACATGCCAATGCTTGTTCAAGTGCGGCCATTCTCAGGGGAATACAGGGATTATTTACAAAATGTAGAGCAGAGTGCACAATATAGAAAATGGCCACAAACCACTGCACGCAGGATACAGGACTTTGTGCTCCAAAAAGCTAAATATTTAATCAGGTCTCAAATGCAGAGCTTATCTATGTTCCAGGGGCAAATGTTTAGCGAACAAGCATTTAGGGCATGATTTTGAACCCCTTAGTCCTCTTGCACCTGAATATGAGGCATAAAGTAAGTAATATTTTAGGTAATTTTCTACTGTGAGTTATCTATGAATAGTATTTCAACAATACTGTTCTAAATTGAAAAAAAATCAGTTTATAAAGAAATCTCTAGCCTCTACAATGAGATAAAAACGGTCCTTTTAGCTCCTTACAGGACAGATTTAAATAGTTAGGTTAATTTTACAATTTATTAAAACACAAATATAAAATCACCAGCACTGTAAAATTGAAAGTATGCAGCGTTGCCAATTCATGTAGAATTTGGTCCCTAAAATGAATAAAAAGAAATGAAGCCTAAATGAGGTTAATGAATGACCATTTAAAGCAGTTAGAAATTAGAAAGGAATTCACGGAGAGAACAAGATAAAAGGCATCTGTAAGTTGCTTCTCTGTTTGGAGTTAACATCATATTAATAAAGAAAACAACCATATTATTTTCTTTATGGGTTTATTAATTGCTCGGTGAAATAGTTTTGTAAAGCACAACAAGTGGCAAATGAATTCATGGGCTATTAATCTGCCATACACGGTAGTGGAAGAGATGCTCATTAGATGGCTTCATGCAATTACTGCTAATACATAACCCTCTTTACAGAACATAGAACAAATTATGAATCATATCATTCAATCTTACTTTCTCTGGAAGCTTTGGAAAGCCAGAAAGAGAACAAGGCTTCACATTAGACACAGAAAACCCAACGTGCAGTAACTAAGAACACAGTCATCCATGACCTTTATCGGCTTAAGTGCCAAAAGGGTAATAAAGGCCATATTCTAAAAATACTTATATATAAATTATGAATGGTTGGATGACAAAGTGGGCTCTTCCATAGACTATACGTAAAATTTTATGTCACTTTATATGAAGAACCAACTGGAGGTGGTTCACGTCTTTGGCAAAACAATCGAACATTTGAAGCTGTATATTTAACTTTTATTAAAAGGATACTGTCATCAGCTAATAGTGCTGCTCCAGTAGACTTCTGCATTGAAATCTATTTCTCGAAAGTGCAAACAGATTTTTTTATATTCGATTTTGAAATCTGACATGGGGCTAGACATTTTGTCAATTTCCCAGCTGTCCCTGGTCATGTGACTTGTGCCAGCACAAGGAACTGCTTTCTGGCAGGCTGTTGTTTTTCCTTCTCAATGTAACTGAAGGAGTCACAGTGGGACAGGGGTTTTTACTATTGAGTGCTGTTCTTAGATCTACCAGGCAGCAGTTATCTTGTGTTAGGGAGCTGTTATCTGGTTACCTTCCCATTGTTCTGTTGTTAGGCTGCTGGGGGGGAAAGGGAGGGGGTGATCTCACTCCAACTTGCAGTACAGCAGTAAAGAGTGATTGAAGTATATCAGAGCTCCAGTCACAGGTCTTGGGGCAGTTGGGAAATCGACAATATGTCTAGCCCCATGTCAGATTTCAAAGTGAAATATAAAAAATCTGTTTGCTCTTTTGAGAAATGGATTTCAGTGCAGAATTCTGCTGGAGCAGCACTAACTGATTTTGAAAAATTTTTTTTTCCCATGACAGTATCCCTTTAAATTGTTCATGTCACTGGGTGACAAATGTAGTTTATAAAATCTTTCCAGTTAGCAATGTCTCTGAACTGTGAAAACCTATACAGAAACCTACAACATTCCATCTGTAAATAATGAAGAAAAACAAACTTTACTAACATGATTAGGGCAAGTGGTGTTTGCAGTTTGTGACAATTTTTTCCAACATCTGGAGTATGTATCCCCCCTTTAGGCTAAGGCCAGACGGGGAGATTCGGGGGCATTTTGTCGCCTGGCGACTT
>CM044442.1:39295402-39305908 GCA_024363595.1 Xenopus borealis | reverse complement strand
AGGAGGAGATTCTTGGCCTGCTTTTCTGCATTGTCTGGCACTAGCCTAAGGTACCCACTTACTAACAACCACATTTCATTTTGTCCCAAGTCTTGAAAAATGCACGGTTCTCTTGAATTTCTAAAAAGTTCTAAAAATTTGCATGTAAATTACTGACAGTGGCTGACCGACCTGTCACTGATGGTGACCGAGTGAGACGGACTTAAAGGAACACTAACATCATTTAAAAAAATAAATAAATAAATAAACGAAAACAGAGATAAATCTTTAAAATCTGTAAGTTTTTAATAAGAAATTACTTACCGATTCTCTGCATACGCTCCCCTTCTGAGATGGCAATATGGCGACGATCCAACGTGCATCACTCGATTTCTCCTCCAGGGAGGAGAAAATGAGCACCGCATGTTGGATTGGGCTATATCGCCATCTCAGTAGAGGAGCGCATGCAGAGAATTGGTAAGTAATTTCTTATTAAAAACTTACAAATTTTAAAGATTTATCTCTATTTAAGTTTATTTTCGTTACAAAAAAAAAATGGATGTTAGTGTTCTTTTAAATCAGGGCAACCCCCGAAAAATATGGGTGATTTAACATCTGCGTCTGTTAATTTCCAAAGCAGGGCAAATGCTTGTGCACAGTCTGCAGACATATGAAATGCTGCTCATCATCTGCAATTATTGTACAATTCTGACACTATTGATTTATTGAGATTAACAGTGACATTACGCAGGGTGCACCAACACAGACTCGCCTTTTAGTCCCAATGCAAATTACTGCTTCTGTGCTAGATGTTAATGACACCCCATACCTTCATTACTTCATCACTTAAGGCGAGCACAATGAAAACTGCTAATTAAAATGTGTTTTAATTATTCAGATTATTGATGGGATTTGTGATATAAATGTCCACAGAGGGACTACGGGATAACCTAGGTTCTTTTTTAAGGCTTTTTTTATGTTAAAATGTTGTTGGGTTTTTTATAATTATATAACTTTATAATCATTTACTTGAAATAGTTTTACATTCTGAATCTTTTTGTTGTTTGTTTTTTATTTGTGTTATTACTAGATTGCTTATTTTATGTGAGGAAACAAGAGGCAAAAGTATATATAAACTGTTTTTCTGAGAGCAGCAATATTATGTTTAGGAATTTTATAGTTCTGTTTATTATATTTCCTTTACTGCTATTAAGAAAATGTTTATTTATACTTAAAAAAAACAAAGCTCCTGCCTCTCCAGAGCCAAATTTATACATATGGGGCCCCTAAACCGGGACCAATAATTGCCCCACCCCCCTTTCCTTCCTTCCCCCTTCATTCGTTTGCACACACATACTCAAGTCTTATCTTGTCGGCGTCTGGAGCACGGGGATTGGCGCAGGGAAGATTTAAAGCACTTCCCCCACATATCCCCAGTGTTTCCAAAGCAATTCTGCTGCAGCTAGGCAGCATGCCACCCTTAAAATTGTACTGCCCTAGGCCTGGGCCTTTGTTGCCTAACACTGTATAGGAACAAAGCTACTGTAAAGCAAATAATTCAGTGACCTTACAAAAACCTTTAAAAGAAACAGGTTTGCAGAATACACAGGGCTCAGAATGGTACAATTTTCCAGGGTGCTATATATTGAAAAAGATAATTTTTTAAAGTTAGAACCAAACCCTACCCTCCTACCTTACATAGACCCCCCTCCCTGCTCCCCCCAGCCTAGCTGTTACCCTTGGTAAATGACCCTAACGCTTTACTTACCCCTCAGTGCAGATTCAGGGCATCAGAGTTCAAGGGCGCCATCTTCTACTCTTCTGTAATCTTCGTGAAGAGATTTGCGTATTGGCGCATGCACAGTTGGAGCAATCGCGACAACTGCACATGCCCTGAAAGTGACGGAAATTGCCAAAGCGCCAGAAGACCCGAAGAGTACCAAAGACAAGAAGATTGGGTCCATGAACTCTGATGCACTGAATCTGCACAGAGGGGTAAGTAAAGAGTTAAGGGCATTTACCAAGGGTAACAGCTAGACTGGTGGGGAGCAGGGAGGGGGGTATGTAGGGTAGGGGGTAGAGTTTTTTTAATTAAGGGTTTGGTTCTCCTTTAAGAAGCTCTAGTGCTCTGGAGAACTGTGTTGTTTCCTTGCCTCCAGAGATACTAAACTGAATGGTGATGAGTGCAGGTACAAACTTACATTTGGGAATATGGAATAGCATATTTATTAAAATGTTTAGCTCTGGCTTGAAAATTACAAAGTTCTCGTTTCAAATTTATTAAACAAGAATTTTCCCACCTCTCCAGTGACTTACTACTGAACCGCATTAAAATGAATTAGGCACAGCAGTTGTTTAAGCAAAATGTTGCAGTGTGTTAATTGAATTAGATACCATGGGGATTATTTACTATAGACTTTTGTACAAAAATTCTAGGTTCTTTCTCTTTCCAAATTTTTGGTTGATTTGGTTAGCATCATAATCAGGAATACTGTAAATCTTTATTTCTCCAGGCAATGAAAACAACCTAAAAAAATGGGCCTGGAATACTAATACAATACCAATTTATTAGGGTTGTACCAATGAGCGCTCAAACCTGCGATTCCCTGCGTTCCATTTTAAAGCACTCTGATGCAGGGAAGTACAGGAAGGAACACACCATGGCTGGAACTAGGGGCAGGTAGAAGAGGCAGCTGCCTAGGGCACAGCGCTGGGCAACTACCTCTAAAATTGTCTTCTGCCTACCCCTAGCCGGGTTCTCACCCCTTTTCTCCCCTTCTTTCCTTCTTTCACCCACCCCTCCATCACTCTCCCCCCTTTCCTGCCACCCTTGCCTCCATCACATTGTCCTCCCTCCCGTCCATTACGCTCTCCTCCCTCCCTTCCATCACTCTCCCTTCCATCACTCTCCCTCTTCATCAAGAGGTCGGGCAGGGGGGTTGGCCTGGCCCTGGAACACACACAGCTCTTTTAAATGGCCCTGTATTGACACAGGTGCATGTAAACACCAAGTTTGTCCAGGCACAACAACTTATAGTAACCAATTACATTAATTACATACCCCCATTAGTATCCTATATTCTTGGTTGCTAAACAGAGTTATCATACCTCCCAAAATTTTGGAAATAAAAAGAGGGACAAAAAAAGTTTTAGCACGTAGCACGGCATCTTTTTTTTTGACAATGTTAATTTTTGTGGCCACACTAATTACCATATACATTTTACAAAATTTGGCAGGTTATAAAAGTTTCTGTGTTTTGTTTTTCAGTTATTACACTTTTGCTAATGAAGGTGAATCACCCTTTAAGCTGTGAGTCTAACTTTTCCCAAGGGACCTGCTTATCTAAATTGCTACAATTACTTGTTTGCTTATCTCAAAATTGTTACACAAGTATCTTAGCTGCACCTACCATGTATTCTGGGTTCTCTGCCAAAAGCCAATTAAGTTAGAACCTTTGTATCTTTTTCCGGCTGAAAGTCAGGACTTTTCAGTACAGCACAGGACTGTGAGTTGAGCTGTCAAAAGTGGGACTGGCCCGCTGAAAACAGGACAGTTGGTTGGTTGTATTCTTGGTTGCTAAACAGCATTATCCCTTTGTTGAAACTAACTAATATATTAAGTATAACTGCTTCAGGGGATTCATTTAACAAGCTCTCATCTCACTCCTTGAACCTCCTTTCTTATGATCTCAGTAAACACCACTGCATCCTCTGTCTGGAAGTATCTAGAGGTAATTAAGGGAGCATAGAGTATACTGTATTGTCCCCTTATATACTAATACATAATAATCACAGGTCTTCTTCTCCAATATATAAAATCTTCCATTCCCTTTATCATTTTAGATTTCATTTGGTGAGAAAAATGTTTCTATTTCAATTCCATATTTCCCCAAAGCTTTCTATTGCGTTATCATGGGATAAGCAATGAGAAAAATGTTTCTAATGCAACTGAGTTTGGCTCATTGTACAGTAACAATGATTTTCCATTCTAGTTAAGCTTTCTGAATAAAGCTTTATATTCCCATCTACTCCCGAATACTACACCAAATCAGCTACTTCACATGAGGAAAAGGTTTTCTTTATGGGATTCTCTGCAAAACCTTTATTTTATAAACATAGGATTATGCTAAGATTGTTGATTTAAAAGGTCAAGTGCATTTTCTTAATTATGTGAATGAACAACCACAAAAGCTGTACAGCTGAATTGCCAATCACTGTAATAGTGAACATATGTGTCCACCTTAAGCCAAGCTGTTCCCGGGTGCCCTTAACTCCCAGATATAATACACTGTAGGGTGTACAATGACTCCAGACTATGGGTTAACATCAGTCACAGTGCAGTTTTGGCAATGCTTTCTGAGTTTCTTATGCCATTTACACAGGGGCTACCTTATTGCTGCAAGTCTGACAAGAGTAGAAGGACCCCTCCAGAAAGGCTGATGCCTGCCACCATTCAACTGATGTTTAAGTGACAATAAAGCAGGTGTTCAGCCATAGGGGATAGTGCTTTTCTGCTTCATAACATGAGCGCCTGTGATGGAATGTTGAATGAGGATGATTGGAGACAGTGGGATGGCTAATTGCTCTGTTGGATTAATAGATATGAAACACATACTGCATGAAAATCCCATAAAGAAAAAGTGGGATATGGAGAGATGCTTGTACTTGATTTTCAACTTAATGCCAGTTAATGGAGGTAGAACTTTTTCCTGCACATCATAAACTCAACTGTTAAGGATAAATGTACTGGTAAATAAAAGAACTGCTTGGGACTTAAGAAACAAGAGTAAATCACTTCCCATTAAGGGTGTTGATTGCCGCTTAACACAGAAGGAAGGCTCTTGTGAAGGTCAAATAAAAAACAAAGAGCACATATGTTGCTTTAAAGCTGCATCATTCCACATGTTCTCTGCTTCCCTTCCAAGAAGCCTTTGGTTTATTAGGTGAAAGATCTTGTAGGGCAAAAGCTTAAGATCCTTAAAGGTAGGGTTTAATAATAAGAGTATAAGTATTTGTTAGTGTTATTAATATGTTAACTGTAAAACGTACTATTGAGATAAAAAGAGAAGTGAGGTGAAGTCTTGAATGCATCTCACACACAGCACATTAGCCTGATGACTTTTCTGACTGTTAACAAGGATTTCTTGACATCAGACTTACATTCTTTGGACATGCCCACTTCAAAGCATCTCTGTAGCCGGCAGTACTGGCAGCGATTCCTTGTAACTTTATTGATAACGCAGTTCTTTTCTCTGTGACAAGTGTATACCATGTTTTTCTGAATACTCCGCCGGAAGAAACCCTGTAATGAAAAGGACACAGTATAGAAAAGGAGACATCAAATGGGGCCTAATTAAATCCACGTTTCACCACCCTACCTATTTAGCTAATGAAATGTCTTCAATGGAAGTGTCGAATAATGCTAACCTTCAAACCAATATAAAACATTAAAGGCTTTGTATCATTTTCCTTGTTGCTCAGAGCATGCTGTTTAATCATCACTAAAGTATACTGAACAGATTATGATGCAGTGTTGGGAAACTGATACCAGAGCAAGGCACTTACAGGATGACATAGTACGGTATGTTACCTTCTGACAGCCAGCCTGGAAAAAAATACAAGTTCATGTGAAGTTTAACCACTTATCTGCTAGTGCCATACAGAGATAGCAGAGTCCTCTCATTCTTGTTGATAGGACAAAGGACACAGTAAACAGTTAGAAGCACACATGAATACTGGAAAAAACTCTTCTTTAATGAATAACCTGAATTTGACTGTAGATAAGCAAATCATAAAAGGGTCTTCTATACGGATGTCTAGACATGATGTATAGTCAGTGTTCGGTAGAACTTTAGTAGAAGAATAGAGGGTTGGATTATGTAACTAAAGGTTATAGGGATGCAGGAGTTGAGGAAAAAAGGTGATAGGGATGAAGGAGTTGAGGAACAAAAGGTGATAGGGATATAGGAGTTGAGGAACAAAAGGTGATAGGGATACAGGAGTTGAGGAGCACCAAGAAGAAGACAATAAGTCCATCTGTTGAACTGTGACCCATGGGCTATACAGGTTATTTTCATTTTATTTTTATTAGGATTTATATAAAAGTTGATGATGGGGATGATGTACGGGTAGAGAAGAGGTCAGCTGGGGTAGAACAATGGGGTATTACAAGATGAAAGCAAGTACATTGCCTGTAAGATTGTGATACGGCTCCCAGCCTTGGTTGCTATTTTACAGGCTAGTAACAAACCAGCCATTCAGTGGGACACTTCTGCGGAATGGAGAAGACAGGCACTGTGCATTTAGTCAGTCTAGTAAGGTGGTCAGGCAGTTCAGACCTTCCCTGTTTAACATTAAGAGAATTCCCTCTGCAATCTGGCAGTATTCCTTTTATGTGGAGTGTTCCTAGTGACATATGAGGGTACAAGTAATGCCCACTTTCTGCTTATACAGGCTGGTAATCCGACTGGAATCTGTGGGTTTTGGCAAATGCCAGATGGGCTGCCATGAGATGCCATAGAAAGTCACAATTTAGTAGGCCCTGTGGGGAGCAGATTGGGCATTTATGTACTTGGAATGCCAGGGCCTATTTTGACTCCAGTACAGACCTGTGATTGACAACTAGATAACAGGTGCCAATGGAAGCAAGTGCACATAGTACCCTGCAGAAAAGCTAGCCCTGCCATTCAACTGAAGATAAAATGCTTATAAAGCAGGTGTTTTTGTGGATAATTATATGAGCTCCTATCTTCAGGGGCTTAAATACAGAGGAAGCAGATCCTGCGGCTGCAGGGGGGCCCAATTTATCAGTGATTTCAACATATATTAGTAAAACAGGACAACCTCTGGATATGTTGAGGTCCCCTAAAATTAATTTGCTGTGGGCCCAGTAACATCTAGTTACACCACTGCCTATGTTTGTATGTGAAGTAGAGAAGAAATTAGATGTTTCACAAATAAAACAAAAGAACAAGAGGTTCTTTAAAATGTTATGTATTATGATGTTTTACTTTACAGTATGCCTCAGTACCTGGTAACATCTGATCAATAAAGTAATTAACTGACCTGAATGACTTTACTGATGGCAGTTACACTCACAACACAAATCTTATAGTTGAGTCCAAATTAGTAATCAGTGGTCTGTTGTGGTCAGCTGCATTTTGATCCTGGGTTTTGGATACCCCTTATATTCAAACCTGGCTATACTATCTTATGCTTGTTTTTACACCAGAAACACAGGATTCTGTTAATTCATAAATGAACAAAAGCCTGTGGATTATTAACATGTGCTGCTGTAATTATACCCAGAGCTGCTGTACCATTTTACCAGCCTTTTTCTTCCAGGTATCAGCTGCCATCCCCGCCAGATACTCTATGTGCATGTCTGGGTAAGTTCACATTCACATACACCAGGAAATAAACTCTCACCACCCATGCTAATTCAGTATATTCTTTTCTTTTTCATCACAAAATGTACGGAATTACTCAACAAATCACACATTGCTGTGTTTCTACACTGACACAGTTGATTAAAAAAAAAAAAACAGATTAAGAAATTGCACAGTTCATTTGCCCATCTGATCGCATCCTTTCATGTCCCTTTGCTATTGAATTGACATAGGACTGCTATTGTTGGTACAATAGGTGGCCATACATGCTGCCAGCAAAGCCTCAAATCAGTTGTGTCAAGAGTAAAATCATGGTGGACAAGCACTATGTCCTGCATTTAACAGATCCCTTCAATAATGCAATAGTTGGTCTTCAAGCCTAAATTGAACAATCAATAGCGCTTAGTTTGAGATTCAGGGTTATGACTTCTTGTTAAGCACAATTTCTAGAAACTTAAAAACTGACAGTGGGCCACAACAGAATACCAAACTCATAAGCAAATCTAGCTTTGTGGCACTGACATATTCTACGGCTTCTCTGCTTTGACAAATCTGAACCAAAAAGGAACTGGAGTTTGTTTCTGCGCTAAAGGCTTCCCAAATGGGTTATATGAGTAATATTTGTTAAGCATCAGTAGATGAAAATAGATGTGTTGAAACCTGTAAACAAACCATCTGCTTATTAAAACAGTACTTAGCTTAGCTAAATATTTCACTACAAGAATCAATAACTTAGAAAAATAATACAGCAACACAATAGACCGTCATAGTCCCATAGTGCAACAAAGAACCAAGCCAACTGCAACAGGACAATCAAATGTGACTTGAAGTCCCAGAACATGATAATATGCCTGCATAGGGAACACTGTGGGGCAGATTTACTAAGGGTCGAATTTCAAATGAAAAAAAAATTTCGAGATTCGACCAGGGAATAGTGGGGAATGAAAAAAATTTGAATTTGAATATCAAATTCTATTTTTTTAGCGCAATTCGATCGATCCAAAGATCGAATAGGGAAAATTTGAATCTAATTCGAATCGAATATTCAAACGATTTTTAGTGATCAATCGAATTTTTCAAATTCGATCTTAGGGAATTATCCCCATTTCGGTAGGTTTAATCTGGTGAAGTAGGTGATCGAATTTAAATTTAAAGGGGAAGTATTCGACCATCGACTTTTCGAATATTTCGAAATAAGTTAAATTTGAATATTCGAATAATTCAAATTCGAATATTCGATGGTCGAATTTGCCTAATTTGCATATTAGAAATTCGAATTTGAATCTTTTTGAAAATTTGATCGAATATTTGAATCCCTCATGTGAATATATGTGAATTTAGTAAATCTGCCCCTGGGTATATACTATTGTCTATACATGGATCCTGTTGCCTTTATATTCTATATACAGGTATGGGATCCAATATACGGAAACGCATTAGCCAGAAAGCTCAGAATTACGGAAAGGCCGTCTCCCATAGACTCGATTATGATCAAATAATCGACATTTTTAAAATGATTTCCCTTTTCTCTATAAAATGTGACCTTTTACTTGATCCAAACTACGAATTCTTACTGAACTGATTCGAATGATGTGATCGAACGATGCAAACAATTTTTATTCAATCGAAAATGGACCTATTCGATCAAGATCAATTTTCACTCAAAAAAGCTCTTTAAAAAAACTTTGAGGGTCGAATGTTGCAGGTTTTTCATTTTGAAAATGTGTCCCTTAGTAAATCTTATCTAAATTATAAAAAGTTCCATTATCAGGAAAACCCCTTGTCCTGAGCAGTCTGGATATCAGGTCCTATACTTGTATTTCCACTTTCTGTAAAGTTCCTGCTTTCTCTCTGCTAACAATAATATGGCTTTGTGGAAATCTATTACTCAACAAAAATCTTTATTGTAAACAAATTATAGCACTGCAATGAGAAAATGTCACCAATGTTCCATTTAACTACATCTTTTTATAGGTATTGCCTCTAAGCACTGGGTTCTTGCCATAGTAACACGTGCGTCATTTTGGACATATGCTACTTCATATGTAAAGATCAGACAAGGTGCAATGTAAGAATTTTATGGCGTCAATAGAATCTGAAACCTTCCAACAGATGTTTTAGGATAGAAACATTTAATCCACCAAAAACAAGGGTAGTAAATGTAAAAGTTAACATTGTGCAGCGAGACTTATATTACTAAGTAGTGAAAGAGATACAATTACACATGCTGCAAGGCTGCGCCAGCCACCTGCACACTTGCTAATGACAGAACAACCATTACATTGTCTTGGAACAGAGGTTGGATCTTAGGCTGACAATAAAAGGGCTTATCTGAACGTGTAGAGACAGTGTATCATATAAAACACAGGAAAAAGCAGACAATGGAAAAACATTCTCATTAATACAAGTTAAACTTCAAGTAAGTGTTTTCCCAAAATAACAATAAACAGGCGGACCGACAATTCCCAGATATTCTCAAATGATTTCTGCTTTCAAACATAGAAACCTATAATATAGAATCAAACAAGGAGGGCACTATGGTGAAGAGTTCTGGGAAACCAATATATAGTTTGGTATGATTTTGAGGACCTATCTGTTCTTTGTTTCTGGGTCACAACAAAACTAAAGATATTTAGAGGCCCATTTACTAACACTCGAATTGCATTTTTTTCCCCACGAATCACAAAAAATGTATGGTTTCCAAAATTTCTCAAAATCTCAAAAAAATTGAGATTTATTAAGTGAATAAAAGAAGAAAGCCTTTAAGTGATTAGGAGGTTGGTTTATCCTATTGGACTATTCTTAAACCAGAATTTTTGCACTTTTTTTTTGCTGATTTGTCTGAAAAACTCACATTTTTAGAGGTTTTTAAGGTAATCATATTTTTTTCAGCACATCTTTTTGTTCATACTTTTTTTAATCTGAACATTTAATAAATTCAATGACAATTGCGGTTTTAGAGTTTGTGAGTTTAATATTGGTTTCAAAAACCGCTAAAACCACTAAAAAGATTTAATAAATAAGCCTCACAATATACACAAGACAAGATATAAAATAATTTTCTTCTTGTTTTATTAGATTTTTTACTTAATACAAATTTGACCAGTTCTATACAACTTAAATTGATACTGTCATGGGA
>CM044442.1:39206733-39245837 GCA_024363595.1 Xenopus borealis | reverse complement strand
CAAACCTTGACAATTGATAAGGGAAGGTTTAAGCAGGAACATAAAAACAAACAAAACAAGATGAAAAAAGTAGAGAGGAACACTGCTAGTGTTATTCAGCCATGAGTATAAATCCATCTTGTACAATTATAATTCCTTGATTATAATATCAGTATTTGATAGTATCTTTATAATCCAAAAGCAAAAAGAAATCAGAAAAGAATATACTGCAAAAGTATTGTTGAAGTTGAGGTACACACTGGTGGCTACTTCTCTGTACTAGTGTACTGACTAACTCAACCTATCTCAAGATTTAGGTCAATGACACATCAATTGATAGATATCAATTGGCTGCTAGGCAATGAATATCTGATTGGTAAGTTAGGCTATTTGATTATATTCTAAACAATTTAAAGACTTTTCAGTCATCCTCTGTAATAGCCAATCCTAGTCTATGAGCTACAGAAATGTATTTTAAATAGTAAAGTCCGGCCTTTCAAAATTAAATAAAATTATGTTTAACTGTGGTATGATTTTATTGACACCAAGCAACAAGAACAAGCCAACCCCCAAACAGAAATGTGCTTAAAGCTGCCGGACAGGCCTGTCTATTGTTTTCAAAGATAAGCAGGACTCCAGCGAACAATTAAAGCTTTCAATAAAGAATCTGTAAGCACATTCCTTTGATTTACTGTTATTTGATACCACAGTTAGTTTCAATGGGGCACTTAATATTGATCATGTAAAGCATTGCAGACAAACATGAAACACTTCTGAAACTCAATGGATTATTGCTTTTTATTCCACCCGTCTTTGAGGTTACTTGTAATGCCTGGGAAATTTAAAGTCAATAACACAAATCTCTTTGTCTATTCTAAGAGCTAGGTGCTAGTAATATATATTAATAGCACGATTAAAGTTTAACATAAAAATGCTCAATTGATAATTAACAGAGCCAAAACTATGGATTATTAAAGCAAAAAACAGTTGAATGATATTTTAAATGTTTGAAATGTTTTATTTTTCTTTTAGGGTAGGGGTAGACGAGCAGATTCGGGGAGATTTAAGGTGACGGCAGGAGTCGGCAGCTTATCGGCCCATGGGACCCTCTGACGGGCTTGCCCGATCAATATCAGGCCGAAAGTCAGTCAGATATCGATCGGGCAGGATTAAAAATGAAAAATCACAGGCGCATCTGTTCATTGATGTGGTCCCGCGATCCGACAGCCCGTATCTGCGCCGTTCTGATCCAATCATTGGACCCTACAGGCCAAGGTGGGCATATCGTGGAGAAATCGCCAAAGGAGCGGACCTCACCATGTATGGCCACCTTTAGTCGCCAGGCGACTAATTGCCTCTTCCGCACGGCGACAATCTCCCCGCACTGCCTTCTTCCTGCCTTCTGTGCACTTCAATGAGGAATCGCCTCCGCTAATTCACTCGCGGCACTTTGATTTCCGAAGTCACCCTACCCTTATATTATCTGACTATTTACATTAAGTTCCGAACTGTGGTAGTTCTTGTTTGTGCATCTGCAGATTATTAGTATTTCACACAAAAAGCTGATGTATTTGCAAGAATATAATTTTCCTGATTCCATCTCCATTAACAAATGAAATTCATTCAGAAATCTAATTTTAAATCACATTCATGAGCTGTGATTTATGTTTTGAGCAGCACTTGAAAGGACCACTAACACAATGTCCTAAATGCTTTTTATTTGCAGATTTTACATTTGTTTAAATGATGAATAACTAGAGATAAAAAACTATAGGTTCAGATTTACAAATCCTTTTCCATGCTACTACTGATTCCTAGTAACTCCAACTCTATGAGGCAGTTCTTATACCATATATTCTAACAGTTCAGTCCTGGTCCTTCTCATCATTATATCAAAAACAATGCAAACTTTAAGGACATGGGTACACGCAGGGGAGCAGAAGCAGAGGTCGGCCCAAAGATGCGAAAGTAGACATCTTCAGGCCAAACTTCTCTACATGTGTGCGCATGCAGGCAGATCTAATTCAAATTAATGGAGCAGAGGCACAGAGCAGATCTGCTTCTCTCAGTCTGCAAAAATATGCAGCCTGAGAACAGCCAAGTGTACAATTCTGTGTGCCCATGCCTCGAAACTGTAATCGTTAATAATATCATGTTTTACCTTAGTGTTGGGACCCATAGATTTCTGTTTGGCACCTATGGCGTTAAGTCCCTGATCTCTGTCACTCTTAAGAGGAAACTTCGGGCAACTTCGGAAATTGGAAAGTCCAGACCATCTAGTTGCACCATTCCCATCAATCAAAATCATAGCAAATGAGATGCTTAGAAAGGGAGTTTAGGAATCTGTCACAACAATTTACTGGAACTAAATCGCTTTGTTTATTTTAATGCTTCCTACTAAAAACTATGCAATATTAAATATTATTATACTGAATGAATAAAATATACAGGGTGAACTCTAAGAGGCACATATATCGAGGGTTTCATTTCAAATCTGTGTGACCTCGACCATTAGAAAATTTATTACAAAAATTTAATTTTTTTAAACTCAGTTTTAAAAACTTGATTACAGTTTTTTTCTTCCAATGTCAGGAAGGCTGCAGATATCACTAAATTGATCCCTGGAGCTCTCTTATTGACTTATACAGCAATTTGTCAGTTTTTAGGCGGCAAATAGTCGAGTTCTTAAAGGGCCAGAGTATTGAACATCAAATTAATTTTTTTAAAAAAAAACTCAAATCAAATTTGGATAACTTCCTAGTGGAATTTGACAGTTTTGACCATTAAAAAAACTTGAAAATTTGAATTTGAAATTAGACCCTTGATTAATCTAACCCTAAGTCAAAGCCTGGTTCATGTTCAAATAATTTAGAAGTTATTATTATTATTATTATTAATAACATGTATTTCTATAGCGCCAACTTGTTTCGTAGCGCTGTAAAGTGAATGTGATTATACAACTATATCACATGAATTACATACATAGAACATAAGGAGTTACATACATCACAATAAATATGGAGTTACTGTACATACATCACAATAAATACTGGTACAGGAGGTGAGGAAGGCCCTGTATAGAGTACAACTCTGTATTTAACTTACTGATACATGCAGGGCTGCCATTAGAAATCACGGGGCCTCGCACAACAAAATTGTCGCCCACCCAGGCACCAAAGCCCCACCCCTGATCCCCGCCCACTCTGCATCAAAGTTAAAAGACCACACAGACATCAGTGCTAAAAAAGTAACCCCCCAGGGCTCCCTTATAAGTAAAAAAAAAATTGGCGCCAGCCCCCCCCCCATAAAAGTTTTTGTTAAAAAAATTGGTGGTCAGGGCCCCCCGACAAGTTAAAAAAAATAATTGGCACCAGGTCCCCTTACAAGTTAAAAAAAATTGGGGCCCCATAATATATATATATTTTTTTTTAATTTGGTGGCCAGGGGATTTAAAAAAAAAAAAAAAAAACCCACATTGGTGTCAGTAGAATTGAACTTGTGGCTTCAGGACTTCAGTTATAGCTGTTTTCATGACTTAGGTTCTTTTCGCCACTCCTTTCATGACTTCGGGTATTTTCGCTGCTTCAGGACTTCAGTATCGGCTCCTTTTTTCGGACTTCGGGTCTTTCCACCTCTTTAGGACTTTGTATTTGTTCGGCACTTCCGCATTCTGCCTCTGGACTTCACTACCAGCGCACGCTTCTGCGCTCAGCCCCAGCCCCGGGACACTTGTCCCCCCCTGATGGCGGGCCTGGATACATGTTATTCTTAATTTTGGCTCCATACATTGAGGAGTAAGTTGCCAACTTGGTGGCCAAGTCAAAAACTTTTAAAGTAACAGTCACACAAAAAAATGTTTTAAATGAATGACAATGTAGTGTAATGTTACCCTGCACTGGAAAAAACGGGCATGCTTGCTTCAGAAATCCTGCAATAGTTTATATAAAGAAGCTTCTGTGTAGCCATGGGAGGAAATGAGAAAATTTGGTTTTAATAAATAACCCCTCTAATGTACATTTTTCATGGTTTCACTTTTTTCATTATAGGCCTTGAAGATTTTTTTCTTCATTATTCACTGCATATTTTTAACATATATATTTCACATATATTCATGTTTTAGTACATTCTAGGGCAAATGCATTTTGTGTAGAGTATATAGCGAAGAGATCCTATTAAAAATGCACTTTGATGTGCATATGCTTTTTGTGCAATTCTTTTAACCATTTTTTTTTTAATTTTTCATTCCACAGAGACGATATTAAACATTCAATTTTAAGGAAGAAAATATTGCAGTGTGAAAATGACAAAACTCAGTTCCAGAACACAGCAGGTATTGTACCAGTGCAAGTGTACACTGGATCATGCCTCCCTATTGTTTTCATTTATTTGATTTGAGTGTATCCAAAATACCTGAAATAGTTTAAAAGGCAAGAATTATGGGAATCTTAAAGGTTATAAAAACCACTGTTTCTGAAAAATCTATTAAAATACAACAATCTTGATATAGTTTTGAACTGAGTGCTTACTTTGTTTGTCAATTAAAACACAATAAATGTACAAATCCTGTGTAGGCTAGGCAACATGTTTTTGCCTGTAGTAAGTGAGTTGTTACGTAAAAAACGTATTTCTATACTGAAACAAACTACAAAAAAATAACCCATGGCTGGTAAATATGTACTACATCATGTTTCAGATTAAGCCATAATTACTAAACTGGATTTTATATTATTATTTTTCATAATTATTATTATTATTATTGTACAGGTATAGGATCCATTATGTGGAAACTCATCATCCAGAAAGCTCTGAATCATGGAAAATACATCTCCCATAGAGTCAATTTTAACCAACTAATAATTTTTTTCATAATTGATTTCCTTTTACGCTATAATAAAACAGTAGCTTGTACTTCATGGTAAATAAGTTGCATGAATCCATATTGGCGGCAAAACAATCTTATTGGTTTATTTAAAGTTTAAATGATTTCCTTCTGCCTCTCTTAACACTTGGGGGCAGATTTACTACTGGTCACATTTTGAATTGAAAAAAATTCGAAATTTGACCATGTGAATAGGTAGGGAAGTAAAATCCTTCGAATTCGACTATCAAATTAGAAGGATTTTGCCGCAATTCGATTGGTCGAATGATCGAATAGGAAATATTCGATCGATCCATAAATCGTTCGAATCGGTCAATTCAAACGATTTTTTTTCGATCAATCGAATATTTTTTATTCAAAACTAATGAAACCCAATGCGGTAGCTTTGATCTGGTGAACTAGGTGGTTGAATAAAAATTTAAAGGGGAAGTACTTCGACATTCGAATGACATTTTATTTGAATCATTCAAATCATTTGACTCAATGGAATTTACAAAATTCACTGGTCCAAGTTGTCTTCAAAAACAATTTGAATTCAAATCTTTTTGAAAATTCAATCGAACTTCGAATCATTCATGTGAGTTTAGTCATATTTGATGTAATTGTAAATATTTATTATTGTATGTATTGACATTGTTGTTCCTCCAGTTCAGGGGTCCCCAACCTTTTTCATCCGTGAGCAACATTCAGATGTAAAAAGAGTTGGGGAGCAACACAAGCATGAAAAATATTCCTGGGTGGTACCAAATAAGGGTTAAGATTGACTATTGGTGACCCTATGTGACTGGCAGTCTACAGGAGGCTCTGTTTGGCAGTGCTCCTGGTTTTTATGCAACCAAAACTTGTCTCCAAGTCTGGAATTCTGCTCTGAGGCTACTGAGAGCAACATCCAAGGGGTTGGGGAGCAACATGTTGCTCATGAGCTACTGGTTGGGGATCATTGCACTAGTCTCTACCAAGAACAAAAATCAAGTGTACAGCTGCACCAATTACACCACAGTTTCTACCTGAATTTGTCCCAATACTTAATCTAAGGTTGAGTCAAATTATGAGCTAAAAGGCTGAAGTAAGTCAAAATACACATCTTAGGTTACATCACCTCTGAGGTGGTGTGAAATGGTGTACATTTTGGAATAAAGCAAAATAAACATTGTCATGGATTTTGCCTGCTAATTTGAGAAATGGTGAGAGGCTGTGTTAAATCATGAGAAAAGAATATAATAACAGCTTTAGAAATACATTTGAGACATTAACATGGCCCATATGGTTTTGTTACAAAAGTGTAGTGGTGTGTACACAAATAGTGCTATAGAATAGAAAAATGCTAATTACAAAGATAAGGTTTAAAATCCCGTTACTTTAAAAAAAATTAATTAGGTGTAGTATTGAGCTGGGCCAATGAAACTGAGAAATTAGTAAAACAATACACCTTTTAGAGAATATTTTACTTTAGTAATGATTATTTACTTATAAATTTTCCTTGAAGTCAATAAAAATTTATACCGTTACAAATGATCCAGACTGCCTTTGAGAGATTGAATTGCTTATAATCCTGTAAGCAAATTTATAGGATAGAAGTAACTTCAAAGTCCCTTTTATATGAGATTAGTTCTGCAGTGGTATCTGACCAGTAATGCTGTCTTTGCAAAACTCATGGAGTTACTGATTTTATATTTGGTTTCTTAGAATTATATACATAAAGATATTTCTTCTAATAAAATGTAACATTTCCCACTTTGCCATCTTGGAATTATAGATGGCTATTAGCCAATGTGTTTTTTTTTATGTGGCACACCCAGAAACAGATTGTTTTGTTACAAAACAGAAACAAACTATACTACTTCTTATGTTTCCTAAAGAACCTATACTCCTGAAACTTCACTTTTCTGTCTGCTGATGACCCCAGATTGTTCCAGTGAACTTAAAGCCATCTTCAAATCTAACAAGGCGTCACACACTGACAGATAAATAGTATATAAATAGTATATCATATTGTTTTCATGAAGGTGGTTTTGACTGCCTAAACCCAACTAAAAATAAAATATTGATTTCATTTTGCATCATTTAATTATAGAAGGGGTCTATGAACTCCTCTACATTGTTATTTTTTATAGGTTTAAAAAGAAATATCTGTGCAAATTTTCAGGTTTTAATTCCTCAAATACAAGCATTTAGTTATAACTGCTTCATGTGAAAACAAATCCCCACTATTATTTTGCTGGTCCAAGTGTAAAAACCACTGTAAATCTCTTATTTTACAGCATAATAAAAGACAATAAAAGATCACATTGTAGAGGCTAAAAGGGCCTCTTAAAAGCCATTATCAGTACTAAAAGTTTATTTTACAAATCCCACCAAGCAGTGTTTCTTTTGAAGCTGTATATTTTGTTTTTCCAGTCATTTGCAAAGTCTTTGCTATAAAATAAATACTTCATTTATTCGTGCTGTAAAGCAAAAACATATTGCCCTTATTTAAAAATATGGAATTAACAGTGAAATTACTCACTATAAAAACACCTTGTCTTAAATTACATACTAAGGAGCATTATTTGGTACAGGGATATACAGTATGTATAACTTTATCAGAAGCTGGAATGTCAACATATCTATTATCATTTTTGCCAAGTTGTACATCACTGTGTCAGTATCTTGTAGAGAAAGACTAATTACAGCCAGTGGCAGTCATCAATGAAATGGCTCCTGTTTATTTAGTTCCCATGATATAAAATCTTGTAAAATCTACACTGTTACCATTTTGAAGTAAGCTCAACAATGTTTATATATACAGAAAGTATGTTATATAAAGAGTTAGCAGGCTGTCGAATTTGAGGGTTAAAAAAAACCCTGAATTCGACCATGGGAATAGTGTGGGAATAAAAATCCTTCAAATTCGAAGGATTTTACCAATCAATTTGATTGGTCGAATGATCGAATAGCGAAAATTCGATCGAACGATTTTATACATTCGATCGAATTTTTTTATTTGATCAAAAATAATGACAGCCAATTCAGTAGGTTGAAACTGGCGAAGTAGGCAGTCGAATAAAAATTTAAAGGGGAAGTTATTCGACTGTTGAATATTTGAATAGATTTTTATTTGAATGATTCGAATCATTCGATTGAATTTTCAAAATTCACTGGTCGAATAGGTCTTCAAAAACATTCAAAAATTTGAATTAAAATCTTTTTGAAAATTCGATTGAACTTCAAATCCTTCATGTGAATTTGATAAAGCTGCCCCTCTGTTTATTATTATGCAATGTGTTGACATGTAATCACACATACTAAGCGTCAGCGATCATCCAAAAAAATATTTCTTTTTATGCCTTGAATTTTACTACTTTTAGTTTGATCTCAAAAAAAAAAAACAAAGGATTTATAATTCAGCTCTGTTATTTAATTGGTCTGAAAATGTACTAATTACCAACAGACCAGGTCTTGTTCAGCAGTTCCAGGCATACTTAGAGGTATACAGCTGGAGAATTAGTCCAGAAAACTACTTTTTATTATGAATGCACAGTGCATAAAGTTCATGGATGATTGAGAAAGTGTACAATTTTAGGCACACTTTGTATGTTTATTCATTCTAAAAGAGGCAAATGGTAAGCAAACATTGCCTATCCGATGCAAGGAAGTAAAAAAGAATATGTATGGGGTCAATAAATGGCTAGATGCCAGATCTGTCACGCTTATGTTTATATTATATAAATTAATTAGTGATATAATTGTAAGTGTAATGATATCAGATAAGACTGGTTTATGTTTTAGATCAATATTTTGAAGTGAGGCTGAAGGATAATAACTATTACAACTAAGAATGTCTCGTAAAAAGAAAAATGTTGGTGAGAAACATTAGTACAGCTGTAACAGTATATAAAATACACAAACTGCCGAGCAGAAATGTTTTACATCACTATACCTCAGAATATAACGTGTTTAGGCCCACATTTTAACATACCAGTATGAACTGCTATTGGACTTTTTATGACATTTTATTTTACTCTCTTTGGATAATATATTGCTTATATAAGGGTCTATAAAGTGGGGCAAAGGAAACAATGCAGCAGAGGCAGTAACATATCAAACCTAACTTATTAGGAACAATAATTTCTGTTTCATTTCTGTTATAGTTACTTTTTTATTTCTGAAGTGGAAACTGGAGGTTGCTTGTGGTTATTACCAGCTTGCTGGTGGCAGACTATTGCCTTGCCTCATTTAATGTTTACCATAATAAGAAACACTGATATAACTGCTTCTTTCTTCCGATTATTTTTTATTAGAGATTATATATTATAATCCTGTACTCATCATTCCCAGAAAAACAAAACTAAAGAAAAATGTATGTGTAGTAAGCCAGCTACCTTGTATTTGGATAAGGTTTATAGTATATGAATGGTCTAATCTGTGTAAAAATAGAACACTTTTATCAGGCTAAGCTATTGACTGCCTTAAGGCGATATTAAAGAAAGTCTTATCCTGGAGTACTTTGAGAGCAGTTTTAGCAAGCTCTAATGAGGCCATAGATTTCATGATAACATCCTAGAATCCAGCTTAACACACCAATGAAAAAAATGATACCCACATCTCTCTGCATCTAAATATATATCTTCTCAGACGTACTAAACAAGCATCAAAGTAGCATGAAATATTACTGATTTCTACGGATCCTGTTGACATGTTAATTGCTAGAATAAAACTGTCCCATGGTGGCTAAGGGATTCTTTATTGCACTGTTTAAGAATACATTTTGTTGCAAAAAAAAAAGAGAGAAATTCTACATTTTCATTTACTCTTACTGAGCGCGAAGTGCTCATAAAACAATAAAGTAACAACATAATTGGAGAAGCAGCCCAGAACTGAGGTGTCAAATACTGTGTTAAAATCATTGTGACAAATAGCTTGGCTATTTATCTAAATCAGTGTGAGAGCAAAGCAGCATCCTGCAGACTCCTCTGGCCAGTCAATGGCTTAGTCCATTCTGGTGCCTCTGACCATTTCTCAAACTTGCACACAGGGTGTGAAAGCACTTCTGCTGTTTACATTATATATGTTCTTCAGCACCGTGTCACCATCAGATAAAAGGATTTAGCAGACCACTAACACGACCTCTCTTCATCTACAAGTTTCCTACTGTAAAGCCTCCAGCTCAGGGTTGAAATGATGGCCAGACACTTAAGTGACCGTGAGTAATGGCCACTGCACAGACAAGAAACTTTTTCTTAGTGAAAGGATGGAAA
Source organism: Xenopus borealis (assembly GCA_024363595.1). Lineage (NCBI taxonomy): Eukaryota > Metazoa > Chordata > Amphibia > Anura > Pipidae > Xenopus > Xenopus borealis. Next base: position 39,235,742 of record CM044442.1, on the reverse strand, counting down.
AACAGGAAAAAGGGCTTTGAAAATAACGGAGCAATAAACAAATAAATATAAAATCATTTATAAAAATGAATACAAAAAATCCTTTGCCTGCTTAGCATAATTAATAACTTACACAAATGTCCTCCCCCTCAGACATTTATTATTATTATTATTATTATTAATAATAATAATAATAATAAAATATTTGCTTTAATTGCTACTGTTTTGAAGACCACATGCAACATCATGCCAATTTGCTGAATCAATAAAATTCTAGTAAATAGTTGTGCGGAGTATAAACACAGATGTCGATCCGTGGGGCTGAAAAAGAATTGATGTCAGTGTGAAGTTGCTGGCAGCATGCAATGGGAAGTAGATGGGAGAATACAAACAGATGGAGGGGTAGGTGCAGAATATAAACAGATGGAGGGGTAAGTGCACCTACATTGAGCACTGTGCCGGTGTTGCCATTCTGTCTGTGCCAATCCACTGAAGCATGCTTTGAGAGCTTTCTCCTGGAGCATGCACGAAGACGGGCTCGCAGTGTAGAAATCCAGCATTTGCCCAGGACTCACCGCCAGAACATCCATACAGTCAAACATGACTCCCCCTATACACAATATCAGCTAAAGTGCTTATCCTTTAGGTACACGGCAAATTGCTACTAAAAAAGTACACCCAACTCCATCAAACTCTGCCCCCTTTTTTTGGCACATAGGCTGTTGGTCTTTTTCCCAGACCAGAATCATGAATTATGACAGACAACACAGCTAAAAGCCTGTAATTGATCCAAATGATCATTTACTATTTTCCAAGCTTCCCAGCCATTCCAGCGGAGCAGGAGGGGGGGGGGCAATGAAGAAATCCAAGCTGTCAGCTCCAGGCAAAATGCATCTAAATTCCTGGAGGTGCTTGTAGCCTTCTGTAGCGGCTTTTCAGCTGCTGCTTGTATCAGTGAGCAACTGAGCCGAGAGTCGGAAAAAATAACTAAATTTATGTCATCTAGCAGTACGGTCCCCCCTTCTGTAGCAAATAGATCCTTCTGCTTTTGAACAGCTCACTTCCTACTACTTGTGTCACACAAAATGAAAGATTGAATTGCCTAATATATGCGAGTGAACTTTCCATGAACCCTTCCCAGGCTGCTAACCTTCAAATGACCCACACCAGTCTGACATCACCAACTCCCAGGATTCTCACACAGCTTAAAGACTAGCAGTGAGCGTGCACAAACAGACAGGCAGAGGGAGAGCAAGAGAGAGGAACGCAGGCAGCCGCTGCCATCACTCCACATGCTCGCCCCTCTCCTATCTGCTCTTTGCACATAGCCAACCTAACATACATTACTTGAACAACACCAGGAAACCTGTGATATTCACTCCTGTCTCAGTGCGACAGTGACAAAATGGATTTTGTCAGAAATTCTTTGTTAATGTTTTATTTTCTGAAATGGGAAAAATAGTATGAATGATATTATATATTATATTGTTATTCATATTATTAGTATGAATAGTATTTTTGTTTTTTTACTCCATGTATTTCTTTCAATTCCGTCAGTTTTCAGTATATTCTGACACTGTTGCTGACTTCTATCTATAACTCTTTGTTTTTGGAACTCGGAAAACTGTAAGAAAATCCTGGAAAAATTTCCACTGCTGTAACATGAGGCTTAAGTGGTTTCCAGATGATATCAGTAGTCATGGAAAAGGGTTTTTTTCCCCACACAGTAGCATTAGGAGTGTGTTCTAATCATTGCAAATAACCATTAATCCACAGCTATGTCTTGATAAAAGGGTACACTGGGGTGAGAAGTCACATATGCCAAATTTAATCAGAGCTCAGGGCTTTTTTCTTCATGACAACAATGAGGCTAAGTACAATCGGGGGCACGGCAGCTGCTGGTTTGGTGTTAACATCACATTGCGGTTCCCCTATTGGGGAATTCTCCAGTGTTGTTATCTCAGTATCCAGCCTCGGCACAAGGGGCCACTGTTGAGATAATAATATTTTATATAATTTTTTTTCGGCATTGTAACAAAAGAACTATTCTGTACACAAACAGACCCACCTACCTCAAATAACACACTTCTGTGACCTGTTATTAAATGGTGCATGTTATCCTAAGATAGCTTTTCTGGCTGTAAGCACTTACATGCTCATCATTACTGCCAAACATATGGAAAGCGCTGGCACTATGAGCAATTATATTTCTAGTATGCCGTTATTAATATTACTATCACAGGACATATAAAGTTTGTCCACTGACTACAACGCCAGTAATTAAATGTGCTTCTATGAAATAATGGGTTTGGTAGCCTGATAATTGTACTTTAAGCATTAGCATTTTAAGCCACTTTCCATAATTAAAACTAGGTAAGGGCATTAGTTTATAAACCAACCATGATACCTACTTGTGGAAGTTACTTTTAATGAAGCAAAACAATATTTCCTTGTTGTCTATGAAGATTCTCATTTATCCAGGTCATGATATACAGTATATAGTAGAATTAAGTCAAAGGGAACTGGACATTTAGAGCAGTGGTTCTCAACCTGGGGGTCGGGACCCCTTTGGGGGTCGAACGACCCTTTCACAGGGGTCCCTTAAGAGGTTCCAAGAGCAGGTTCATCTCTCTCCCCACTAGCCCTGGGGCAAGGTTGTAGCTCTCCGGGTGTTGGTGCTGGGAGTTGTAGTTCAGTAACCTGTGTAGGGAAGCCAGTTGCACTACAACTTTCTATATCCCCTTAGTAGGGACTGCCATACAGCTATCCCTGCCCATTTAAAATTTGTAAAATTAACATGGTAATTGGGGTGTGGCCACAAAATGGGTGTGGCAAAATCCGCACTACGCACGGAAAATAAACCTTTATGCAGCCACAATGTCTCCCGTAATTTCCTAACAATCTGCTCTGGGCTGGCAAAGAAAATATTTTATGGTTGGGGGTCACCACAACATGAGGAACTGTATTAAAGGGTCACAGCATTAGGTTGAGAACCACTGATTTAGAGGTACATTTATTAACAGTCTAAATTGAAGTTCATGTGAGTTTTTTTAAAACTCCCTTAAATTCGACTGAATTTGAGATTCGATTGGGGCAATTTTGTTTTAAAAAATTGAATTGTTAAAACTCGGACCAATTTTACCGATCCAAAAACCTAAATCAAATTTCATTTGAATTACTATAGAACCCCCATTTTACATCCCCTGATTTTAAGTTTTCCCTGATTTTACATGTTGTTTTGTGGTCCCACCTATATATTATGCATAATACATTTCCCTGATTTTACATTTGTCTGGATTTTACAACATTTTTTTTCTGGTTCCATGAAAAATGGAAAATGGGTGTTCTACTGTATACAGAACTCGATTCGAGTTTTTTCTCCGAGATTGAACTAGAATCGAGTTTGGATAATTCCCTAGTTGAAATTAACAGTTTTGACCTTAAAAAAGCAAATGTTTTTCTTAATAAACGTTTTCACAATGGTACCATGATTTTCATTGAGGCAGGTGCTTATCTTTCAATGTACATGACTGGATGGAAGTGTGAATTGCTGTGAAGCTGCCGGGGTAAATATATCAAAGCGGCATTGTATGTTGATAACAAACCAATTAGCATGCAGCTTAGATTCAAAAGCAACAGTTAAAATAACAAATAAAAAAAGCGAACAAATAAAAAAGTATTGTAGAATTGATACCTATATTGGCTAACAATAAAGATACATTGTAATCTTTCAGAGCACCAGTCTGGTATCTGTATGGAGCATGGGTTGCAGGACTTTGGTTATTTTTCTAATAATGTTCAGTTGTGGGGTATAGGTAACTACAATAGGTACCCTGGGTCTATGGGAAGCAAAGTGGCACATCACTATGCTAATCTGTTTATGGCCCAGTTAGTGGAAAATGTCCTGGCTCCTTGCAACATCATGCCTTTAACCTATTAACGGTATATACCAGACTAAAGGTAATATTCCTAAAACTATCTCTCTTGCCTTATAAACAACCACCTAATCGGAGGAAAATTATTGTTAGAAGTGCTCTTCCTAAAACAATGAAAGCAGGTACATTTCCCTGCAAAAGCAACAGATGTGAAACCCACAAATACATCCTGTGCATACAGGCCCGCCATCAGGGGGGGACAAGTGTCCCGGGCCTGGAGCTGAAGGGGGGCCCGGCTCTTTGAATATTGCAGCGCTGCCGGGCCCCCCTTCAGGCGCAGCAGCGAGCGCTCACCTCCCGCTGAAGTCCTGCGCAGAATGCGGAAGTGCCGAACGTTTGCGAAGTCCTGAAGCGCCGAAAATACCCGAAGTCACGAAAGGAGCCGACACATGAAGTCCTGAAGCACTGAAAATACCCGAAGTCACGAAGGAGCCGACACATGAAGTCCTGAAGCGCCGAAAATACCCGAAGTCACTAAAACAGCTATAACTATATAAGTCCTGAAACACGAGTTCAATTCTACTGACACCAATGTGGGTTGTTTTTTTTTTTTTTTAATCCTCTGGCCACCAATATGTTTTTAACTTGTCGGGGGGGCCTGACCACCAATTTTTTTTTTTAAATATTTTTTTGGGGCCCCAATTTTTTTTTTTAACTTGTCGGGGGGGCCTGACCACCAATTTTTTTAAAAAATTATTTTTTGGGGCCCAATTTTTTTTTACTTGTCAGGGGGCCTGACCACCAATATTTGAAAAAAAAAATATTTTATGGGGCCCAAATTTTGTTGTACGGGGCCCCGTGATTTCTAATGGCGGCCCTGTGTGCATAGATCAGGTTGCTATACCAAATACACAAAAAGTATACACCATTACATCACATACATGATTACATTTACTAAGTGAACTACTGGAGGCATATACATTAGAGGAACATGACAAAAAATTACGCACAAGGATGAGCCATCACAAACACAAGATCAAGACCAAATCATGTGATACACCAGTGGGGCAACACTTCTGCAAGGACATGAAGGTCTTAAAGGGGTTGTTCACCTTTGAGTTCACTTTCAGTATAATGTAGAGAGTGATATTCTGAGACAATTTGCAATTGGTTTTCATTTTTTATTGTTTGTGGTTTTATAGTTATTTAGCTTTTTATTCAGCAACTCTCTAGTTTGCAGTGTCAGCAATTTGGTTTCTAGGGTACAAATTACCCTTGCAACCCTTTATTGATTTGAATAAGATACTGGAATATGAATAGGAGATGGACTGAATAGAATGATAAGTAATAAAAAGTGGCAATAACAATACATTTGTAGCCTTACAGAGCATTTGTTTTTAGATGGTGTCAGTGACCCCCATTTGAAAGCTGCAAAGAAACAGAAGAAAATCATTAAAAAAACTATGAAAAATAAATAATGAAGACCAATTGAAAAGTTTCTTAGAATTGGCCCTTCTACAATATACTTAAAGTTAACTTGAAGGTGAACCGCCCCTTTAAATAGACCCAGTTCTGGTTCTGCTTCTAATAAGGATTAATTATATCTTAGTTTGGATTAAGTACATGCTATTGAGAAAAATGAAATCATGTTAAAATATATGGAATATTTGATTATGATCGAGTCTATGTGAGACAGCCTTTACGTAATTCTGAGCTTTCTGGATAATGGTTTTCCAGATAACCAAACCCATACCTTTACTAGTATGACCAAAATAGTATTAAAAAAACTGAAACAAACTCAACAACTTTATTATCCAACAGACTGGCCTAATTTACAGTATACCACCCTCTCCAGTAGAATAATTTTTGATATATTTCTATTTAATAAGGGTGGAGCAATTTCACCACAGCAAGAAAACAGAAACAGTAGTTTAGGCCCTCAAAGATGAGATCTTTGGCCACCACTTGTCTGGCTTGATATCACCACTAGACATAAATGGCTCCCTGCAGAACATTTTCTCCCTTTCTACTTTACACACGGGGCAACTAACATGTAATTATTGTAGTGTCATAGTGCATGTTTGCATATAAGTAGCAGTGAGTTGATGGATTTTGCTTCAGATGCATCAGAGGTATGTAATACCTTTCAATACCTTGCAGGGAAGCTAAGAAGGTTACTACAGGCAAGCTGATTTGTGTAACGGTCGGCACCCTAAACTTAGAACTAGTGTCAAGCACCCTGGTCTCGGCTCGTGCTTCTGTCTATAACATATCACCTCGGGAGGAGCCCTCGGCTAATCGGATGCCGCCAGGTCTTAGAACCACAACAAATAAAAAATGAAAACCATTTGTAAATTGTCTCAGAATATCACTCTCTACATTATGCTAAAAGTTAACTCAAAGGTGAACAACCACTTTAAGACCTTCATGTCCTTGCATAAGGTATGAAGATCCAATTACGAAAAGATCCATTATCCGGAAAACACCAGGTCCAGAGCATTCTGGATAACAGGTCCTTACCTGTAGTTATGTATCCACTGTTTTGTATTAATTGATCCTTTATACTCAGCACTGTTTTAAGTATGTTGTAGCCACTCATATTGCAATAAATTTGTGATTCATATTAATTTTTGCTTTTATAGCCTTTTATGCTCTGTTGTTTGGAATTCCAGTCGAATTTATCCCAGCATTGATGCAGTGGTTTGAATATAAAACTGGGAGATGAATAGGAGAGGACCTGAATAGAAAGATAAGTCATAAAAACAGGTTCTGGTCAGTGAGGTCAGTGGCCTCCATCTGAAAGTTGGAAAGAGTCAGATGGCAATTAATTCTAAAGCTATAAAAATGAAGACCAATTGAAAATGTTCTAAGAATATGGTATTCTCTAATGATTAAGTATTAAAATGATGCATAGGTTGTATCTGTTATGGTTTGTTCCTGTAAACTGTACTGATTCTCTTATTCCTGTTATTGGCATGATTAAAAAAGTAATCTTTATAGCAAGTGTCAACCCCAAAATATATTTTTTTGCTTATAAAAGAAAACACAATTATACTGTACGCAATAAACATTCATTGCACATTTTATATGGTTTTAAGTTATTTGTATATGTATTGCTATTGAAAGCAGCGTCTGGCTGTCCCTTTCTATTCCCTGCATTGGTGGATCTGGTTTTTGAACAATGTAACAACCAGAAGTTGAGCAAATGCTGCTTTCAATAGCAATTGCATTTTCAAATAACTTTTAAAGCACCAACAATTTATAATAGATTCAAATTGGAAAGTTGTTTATAATTGCGTTTCCTTTTATTAGGCAAAACTTTTTTTTTAGGTTGACATGTCCTTTAAGGGTCTAACCCACATTTAGGGACATGATCAGGAAAGCATACGTACAGTATATTGTCAATGTGCATTGGTCTCTGTACACTTGTGAGCCCCAGGCAGTTTTTGGGTTACCTCTGTAATTCATTGCTTCTTATTTTAATTGGGTATTATATCATGTTGGAGGTTCTGCAAGGCTAAAAGCGGATGCCTTTTAAATTGTTCAACTGAGGGATCCACATTTTGAAAATTCTTTTGGTTAAAAGTTCCTTTAGTTGAAATTACCAAAGATGGGTATTGTGTCATACCTGACCCTTGGGCCCAAATTCATTAAAGCCCGAAGCGTCTAACGCTAGCGCTAATTCGCCAGCGTGACGTCAATTCGTAACTTCGGAAATTCACTAACACCGGCTCTGGCGAATTTTCGCTAGCGAAGTAGATAGACTTGCGCAACTTCGCACCCTTACGCCAGGCGAAGTTGCGCACTGACGAAGGATCGTAAATTTGCAAATTCACTAAGATGAACATTTTCCTGAACGTTACAACTTACGTAAGACGTCTGACCAGGTGAAGTTCAATACAATAGATAGGAGGTTGAAAAAAAAATGTAAAAAAAAGGCTCACATGTAAGGCAAATGAACACAGTAAACACTTTTTGGGGGTTTTTATTTTCAATGTTTTAATCGTTTCTGTTTTTCTTGTTGTTTTCAAAGACTGATGTCTTCTATACTCCATGACATACCTGGTGTACAATGCTACTAGGATGATATAATTGTCTACGCTCCAACTATGGATCTTCATGACAAGTACCTAGAAAAGGTTCTGAACTGCATTTATCCTGCAGGACTGAAACTGAACCTTTCCAAATGCTTTCCTACTATAGGGGGAATGTGGTGTTTATACAAATGGCTGTGCACATTACTTGTTCTATGCAGATACACAATACTTTCTGTAAAGCTTGAGAGTGATAAATTTCAAGTTACTGCTAATAAAGCATGATTTTGCCAGCCTGGCTGGTATAACGCCTGCCAAGGCCAGGGACGGTATTATTGTAATACACCTTAAAAAGCCCTTGGCCCGCCCCCCCATTTCGTTCAAAACTTACCTTTTTTTCCCAGGCTTCTGTACTTTGTCTGTGTTTCTCCACCCCCTTCTGCATCTGGATGCGTGGCTCTGCCCCTTTTGAGTCATCAACCACCCCTTTTTGCATCATCTCCCGCCCCCTTACCAGCCGGTAAGATTTTTTTAGCAAAGGTGGCAACCCTAGTTATACCCTGCCCATCCTCGGCTATCAAGACACAACATGTATAAATAAAGGTTCATATAATTCTCTTTTAATTGGGTAAACTTGAAAAACATATGCCTAGCTATGTTGACTTAGAATCCATATCTAGTACAGTTATTTGTCCTTCACAACAAAAAAACTGCACTGTTGGAGCGTGTATTCAAAGAACCAACATCCCACATACCTTCAAGGTTCATTGGCTGGGTAGCTTAGGCATTCACCAGTTATTCCTATTTGGAAGCCACAGCACAATGTAGGGAGAAAGCAGACAGTTGATTGGGACATTTTGTTTTGCAAGCCAAGAAGAACTGCATGTAAAAAAAGTTTTTGAAGGTACCAATATATATATTATAGTGATGAAACTGGTAGAATAGAAATGAGGACCCCTAAAGGTACATTTATATGTTTGTTTTTGGAACCAGTAATAAGGGAATAGAAGTCATACCTACACCCTCACCCCTCAACTAGAAAGTATCTATATAAGCGACTTCACATGCTAGTATGTGGGCTTAATGTGAAATAAAAGATCACAAAAAGTCACCTGCATCATCAGATCATGTGCTGCTGCTATAGAAATCAGACAGGTAGCTTTAATCCTGGGTCTAGTTCTACTCCGATTGGACAGTTACTATAGTAAAACTTTGAGCATCTCTTGGGATATTTTTATTCCTATTTTACTACACCCTATCCAATCAGTTCAGCCTGAGCTAACAACATATGTATTGGCCAGGAAAGCAGAGAACTCAACAGAATTGATAAACACAGCTAACACCATACTTCTCGTGTCAGAGTAATTAATGGACTGTGAGTGTTTTAGCACTCGACAGTCATGGGAGTGTGTCGGCGTACAAAGTTTAATTTGTGGTGTTCGCATGTATTTTTATTAAAATTTTACTTACCTGTAATCCGATTGGTTGATTTTGAATCCTTTAATTCTGATTGGTTGGTTTAAAAAAGTAGGTGGGGCTTCGGCCAAAAAAGGCGCGAAGACTGCCTATATAAGTAGGAGTTTGCGGCGCCGGGCTCATTCTTCGCCGGCCGTCGAGGTGAGAGGATCAGCTTCGAGATCCCTCCCACCCACCCTTAAAAAAAAAAAAAAAAATATTGTCGCAGCTGTGTTTAAGTTTATTTGGAGGTATGCCTCTGGCCTGGAAATAAATAGGCAAGAGTTTAATATTTCTTTAATTTAAGGCGGCCCACTGTGGAGAACTGATGCAGGGGCTGGCGTAACAAAGTCTGTACTGAAATAAAATAATAGCAATATTACTGTTATAATTGTTATGAGGCTTAATTAATTAATTAATTAATTATTAATAAAAACAGCTGTGGCCATTCTCCACCATGTACGTGTCCAGTGTTCTTTATTTTGTTGTGGTAATTAATAAAATGTCGGCTACAACTCCCATGTTTCATTGAAACTATACTGCAGGGAATATCCTTTATTTATACCCATATATATTTAAGTTATTTATATACGTGTTTACTGCCTGTAATCTTAGAGAGGACTCATTTAAAAATACTAGCACTTGCTTTAGATACTGCAATTCATTTATTATTCATCAAGGGAAAGAATAGAGGTACTCTAAATGAGTACTTCCAGTAGCATGAATTACCAAAAATTATCTTTGTGATTACTGCACTGAAGTGTTTACTGACACCTTCTTTGTAAACACTTAATATCTTGATTACCCCTAAACAAGCGCATGAATCTTTCTGCAGGCAATACATATCTGGGCGTACTGTGATAATAAAAATAGAAGCCGCAAACGAGTCCAGTATAAATGCAAAATGACTTTTACAAACTACATGAAGATAAAAAGTCTAATAACCAGTGAATGTACTCACATTCATATTTACAGTCACATTGCAGTCTTTTATGTTTCACATTAAACTGAAATGATAAACTGCTTTTTATTGGAGCAGTTCTGGCATTTCCTTTCAGCCGTATGTAAAATCACTTGGTTTGAGACTCCCACTTGCTGTGATGTTTAGAGACAGATTCTGTTAATAACTAACTTCTGAAAAAAGGGGCAAGTTAGAATGTTACAGTAAACTCCTCCCTGTGCCAGCCAAAAAAGCCTTGCACGCTAACAAATGCACATAGTGGCCCATTTATTAAAGTTTAATTGTTAGTGGTATTAGAGCTTTTTGAAACTCATTTTCTCTAAAACCCAGAATGCCGTGAAAGTTATTAAAAGATCCGCGTATAAAAATTGCAAATGGAAAAAAAGTTGCACAATGTATTAAAAACTAAGGTTACCTCTATCTAAAAACCTCTTAAAATGTTTGGACAATTAATAGTGAAAAAAAATCCAAAAAAGTTTGAATGGCTTAAAAAAAAGGTCCAATAGGCCCCTAGAGTATACATGGTATTTCAGATACCCAGCCCTGTATATCTTGATCTGTAAATTACTACTACAGGTAGTAGTAACACGTTATCCAGAAAGTTCAGAATTAAATTATTATCCATATCCAAAGTCTTTAAAAATTATTTTCTTTTTCTCTGTAATAATAAAAGTGTACATTGTACTTGATCCCAACTAAGATATAATGAATCCTTATTGGTGACAAAACCAGCCTATTGGGTTTATTTAAAGGAGACATATGTGATACAAGAAAAAGCTCTAAATTTGTAGGCAATAATCAGTAATATATAGTGTTGCTTTTACATGGTACTAAAAATTTATATTATCTTTAAAAATAGACCCTTTATTAGAGCTCCCTATAGATGTTCTCTGGTCCATGTCTGTGTTTCAAATGAGGGGTGGGTGTGTCCTAACGGTCCCTGCCAGAAGCACAGTAGGAGGGGGACAGCCAATCACAGCCCTGCAGTCACACAAGAACAGACAGGCTTCAGTGCCCTATCAGGTCCTGCTAGCTGCTGATTGGTTCCTGTCCTACACTGCAGTGACCTGAGAGCTGCCGGCTCCCCTGCACAGCCTGGGAATTCAGGGAGCAGGAAGTGGAAGAGAAGGTAGGGATTATGCAGGGTTTTGCAGAAATATTAAATAACTCAGCCTGAAACACAATTCTTCTATATCTAAATGAGTATAATGCACTGGTACATTCTTATTTTAGACAATATGTCTCCTTTAATGTTTACATGATTTCCTAGCATACTTAATGAAGATCCAAAGTATGGAAAGATCCATTATGCAGAAAACCCCAGGTCCCAAGCATTCTGGATAAGAGGTCCCATATGTGTACTGTTTTTTTGTTGTTAAAGGGATACTGTCATGGCAAATTTTTATTTTTTCAAAATCAGTTTATAGTACTGCTCCGGCAGACTTCTGCACTGAAATCCGTTTCTCAAGAGCAAATATTTTTTTACAATTAATTTTGAAATCAGTCGTATGACTTGTGTGTCCCCCACCCAGCAGAACAATGAGAAGGTAACCAGATAGCAGCTCCCTAACACAAGATAATAGCTGCCTGGTAGATCTAAGAACAGCACTCAGTAGTAAAATCCAGGTCCCACTGTGTCACATTCAGTTACATTGAGTTGGATAAACAACAGCCCGCCTCAAAGCAGTTCCATCCTAAAGTGCTGGCTCTCTTTGAAAGCACATGACCAAGTAATGACATCAGATGGCTGCATACACACCAATATTACAACTAAAAAAAATACATTTGCTGGTGTAGGAATGCAATTTTATACTGTATAAAATGCATGACAGAATCCCACTCACTGCAATGAATTACAGCCCATGGCCCTTTGGATACATTCAACCTCAACTCCATTCCAGCTTCAGTGAATTGTGCTTGATGGCCCCCCAACCACGGCAAACCCTATCCAACTGCTCTGCAACTGCTGCAGACTGAAATGTTCTTTGTGATTGCTCAGCTGATACCTTCGTTGTATGATCTTGATATCTTAATTTTCATGGTTTACAGCTCTTAACTTTGTGTATAATGACAATATAATACTCAAGAGCCGTGAATAACCTTCAAAAGATATCCTTATGAACAGTAATACCACTTCTACCACTTAGCTCTTAAAACAAGTGTGTTACAGTAAATACAGTAGGTGTTTCTAGTGGACTTTTGTTATAGATTAGTGAAGATTATTCCATATAAAAAAAAGGCTTCACTCAAGCCTATTAGAAATGCAAAATGACCTGTGCTATTGCTCAATAGCTGGTGCAATTAATCTAACAGTCTTAATAAGGACAGGGGCCCACGGGCAGATTTGGGGAGATTTAGTCACCCGGCACCTAACTGCATCTTTTTCAGGGCGACAATCACCCGAACTGCCTTCCCCTGCCTTACCACCAGCCTACAATGAAAAATCACAAGGAAACTTCGGGCGACTTCGGAAAACAAAGTGAATCTGCCTGTGTGCCCCTGCCCTAAATGTACCCCAGTGCCATCAATTAACCAATTGTTAAAGCAAAAATGTGCACCATTAAACGCTGAATTTTAAGTTGTATTTTGCCTTTATTTATATGTAATACATCTTGTGTGCTGTTCTGGCAGTGTATAATCATGTGCTGGTATTTGGTGTGCATCTTTATAGAAGTAATAGCTGGTGATTTGCCCAAAACATCAGGCCTTTTTCTTTTCACACTGGCCTGGATATTGCGACTACAGTACCTTTCACTGTGATGATGGCATATCTTGATGACTCAGGCTTACAGAGCAGAATGTATGTTTATATTCTTTTATGATCTCCTATTTTACTGCTATATGATCCATTCAGGAATTTGTAGTTTTTTTGTCCCATATTTCTGATAAAAATATGGCAAAAGAGTCATTTCGGCATGGAGTGAAATGTGTGAGCAGTCACTTATTGAATGAAGAATGCTTAGGAATAGGCAGTAAAATGTGATTTAAAGATTCAAATATATTTCAAGTCTGCATTATGTGCCACTTCAACTGCTTCCTTGCCACAGAGTATAAAAGCAACAATGTGTTATTCACAGGATGATCTAACCTGGAGATACCATATCTCCTGCTCGAGATGATAATTGTGAAAAATGCATAATTCAGGCAGAGTTTATTTCAGTGAAGCTCTACACTGTGCAATATTCACAACAGTTCTTATTTTAACCCTGCCACACTCAACATTTATATTTGATATCCCTCACTGAAATACATACCATAATGATATCATTGCTTAAAATACTCCATGCTTGTTCCTATGCACGTTTCATGTTTTTTTTTTTTACAAAATAAAAACAAATCACCAGCAGGGTCAATATTGGAAGAGTTCAGAATAATCAGACAGGCAGGGTCAAAACCAGGAATCAAAAATAAATAAATCAAACCCAGGATACTAACAAGTAGACCTAACAACGGGCAATGAGTTTTAGCCCGAGACCCCTTTAAATATTTGAATTTTGAGCCAAAGCACCATGAGGTCATCACGCCGGCACGGAAATTGCCAACATGCCAAGTTCTGGCACCGGAGGAATCAGACGCATCACACGGTGGGCGTCCCTGCCAGGCCACTAGACCAACAGGATGAGTTTTCGTTACACATATTGTGCTACTTGCTCATAAAACCTTTGTATCATGCCATATGACCATTGGCCCGGCTCTGGTTGTCCCTTTAAAGTGGACCTGTCACCCAAACAAAATATTCAAAATCACTATTTTATCACATTAGTCAAGCAAACTGAACATTAATTACACTATATTAATTATTTTAATCTTGTTTCCTTCAGTCTGGTAATTCATACTTATAGCAAACAGGCAGGAGCCATTTTGTGGACACTGTTATTAAGACAAGCCTTTGCATCATCTCAGAATCTTGTTTGTGCACCAGAATTGGGGACCAGATGTCTATCCCCATGTCCTGGCTACACAATTAAATGGTTAAGAGAACTGGGGGAATGTGTGGGGAGCTGTGGCATCTAGGAAGTGCTGAATGGAAAGTGAAAGTAGTTGTCTGCCACGCCTCTATGCCTAAGGCATAGAGGAGTGTCAGACAATATTTGATTGACAGCTGAGATTTTTAAATGAGCTTAAAACAGCTATGAATGATTTAATTAAAATTTGAAATTGGATTTCATGTTTGATTTGAAAAGGACTTTTATTATAGAGATTTTTGTGTCTGGGTGACAGGTCCACTTTAAATTGAGAGTGTACTGCATGCCTAAGTTGAAGATATCAGAATAGCATCTTACTAGGCAGGTTATGTTTACTTGTAAGGTTCTGAAAGTCTAGAAGTTTACCTTTTTTCATTGTATCCTGAATTTTATATTGTACCGGGCCCACATTTGGGGTTATGGCACGTCATGTGCACTTCTGTTTGAGAAATCCACATATGCTACTCGTCATTTTTTTTGTAATTTAAAGCGGACCTGTCACCCTGACATAAAAAGCTGTATAATAAAAGTCCTTTCCAAATTAGCCATGAACCCCAAATTCTTTTTTTTTTCATTAATACATCCATGCTTGTTTTAAATGCATTTAAAGATTTCAGCTGCCCTTCATATATTGCCTGCCCCGCCTCTATGCCTTAGGCATAGATTTGGGGCAAGCAATTGCATTCACTTTCCATTCTCTTTTCCTACATGTTGTTGCACTCCCCACATTCTCCCTAGCTGTTCACAGTCTAGGACTGTGTAGACAATGCAAAGGCATTGGCACCAGGTCCCACTTCTGGTGCATAAAAAAGATTTTTTATTTTGAGGTGTTACAATGCTTGTCTTAACATTGTGCACAAAATGGCTGCTGCCTGCTTGTATGGTGGTGAATTCCAAGGCTGTCTGCAACCAAGACTTAAATAATTTATATTGTGTAAGTAAAGTTTATTAACACAGTAGATAAGAATTTGGAATAATTTCTTAGGATGACAGATCCCCTTTAAGAATACATACTTTAGTGCCTCCACAACCAAATCTCCTCTGTGTTTGCATTTACAGGGTGATTCCACACATGCAGGGCTGGAAATAGGAATAGGCAGAGGAGCACATGAGTGGGGGGGAGGGGGTACTAGGCACACACCTGTTCTATCTGCCAACTCCTAGATTGGCCCCTGGGTGAGGGAAACTTCAATATAACGCCCATGCATCTTATAACAGGCAGGGGGAGGGAGGGACGCTTCACTTACACCTCAATGGCCCACAAGTTGACAGATGGGAACATCAAGTGCAGCTTGGAGCTTGGCCGAGCACTGCACACACACATAAAGGGGATAGATGGCAGTGGATCATCTTTTCTACAGTAGTACATATATATATATATAACTATAGAGAAAATTATAAATGTGCCATAAATCTTAAGATTTGCTTCTTTGGCAAGGTTGTCAAATGAGTGGGGCCTTTGCTTGATTTGGCCAGCTGATTCAGTTGTTTGGCCCTGATGATCAGATCATAGCAGATGCCTGAGCAGGCCTGTCGGGAGAGGGTTGTATCAACTTGTTGGTACAGCCTTGACCCAAAATTTTGTTTAAACCAGCCCAATAGATATGTGGATGATTTCTGGTCAGTTACTGCCCCCCCAATCAATGCTTGGCTGTTTCAGAGGATATGGATATGGAGCTGGTAAGTAAGGATTCAACTGCAAATTCCTGACAGTGGGTGACGGTACCTTTACTCTGTATTGCCAGATGAAAGGTAGTTTAATTAGGGTGACTTGTGAAAAATTCAGGTGAGTTGACATTTAGAGGCTGATGGCTAGGTTTGCCTACTGATTTGTAATGTCTAAGAGGTATATAGCTGTGGAGCTTCATAATGTCTAATTTTTTTGATTAGTCTACTAAAGAATATAGTGGTTAATGTACCCCCTACTGTAATTTATAAAAATATTATAAGTCACCAAGGAGGTATGTGACCATATAAGCATGGGTTTGCGGGGTGTTCCATCAACACAGTCTATGGCAATCCCACCTCCTGTTTTCCTGAATTATGATCTGATCATTGGGCCCTCAATGTGGGCATATCAAGGAGAGACACGCTCGTTTGGCTACTCCCTGTGTTCCCATAATGCCTTGTACTTTTCTGCCTGGTTTGCGAAACAGAACATGCAAGGCATTGTAGGAAAGTAGCTGAAAGAGCAATAACTGCTGATACCATGCAGCCCTGATACTGATGAAGGAGCCGTCTGTGGCGGCTCCTGAAATGCCGCCCCCCCCCCCCTTGCCGGCTTACCTGCCAGGAGTGGAGGCAGAAACACTAGTGTGGAGAGCGCAATTGCTTTTTCCCACCCCTTTCTCAACTCGCCTCATTGGCTGAGCGCCCCTGATACCATGTTGCAATGGTATAAGAAGTCAGGAATTGTAAAAGACAGAAAACAACTGTTTTTAAAGTGGACCCGTCCTCCCAAAAAAATATTCAAAATCCTATTTTATCACATTAGTCAAGCAAAATGAAAATTAATTACACTATATAAATTATTTTAATCTTGTTTTCTTCAGTCTGGGAATTCATAATTCCAGCAAGCAGGCAGGAGCCATTTTATGGACACTGTTATTAAGACAAGCCTTGCATCATCTCAGAATCTTGTTTGTGCACCAGAATGGGGGACCCGAGGTCTATCCCCATGTCCTGGCTACACAATTAAATGGTTAAGAGAACTGGGGGAATGTGTGGGGAGCAGTGGCATCTAGGAAGTGCTGAATGGAAAGTGAAAGTAATTATCTGCCCCGCCTCTATGCCTAAGGCATAGAGGAGTGGCAGGCAATATTTGATTGACAGCTGAAATTTTTAAATGAGTTTAAAACAGCTATGAATGCTTTAGTAAAAATTTTAAATTTGATTTCATGTTTAATTTGAAAATGACTTTTATTATACAGATTTTTGTGTCTGGGTGACGGATCCACTTTAATTGCAATAACATTGTACATTAAAATCTCTGTCTAATTTGAATCAACACATATTGAACAACTGCTTGGAATGTCAATTTATTTCACTGTGTAAAAAAACTGTTTTTGGTTAGAGATTTTCCACCTCTATCTAAATCTGGTCATGAAATTGAAAAGAAGTGAACTAGCCAATAGTAAAAGTACGGAGTCCTTTTCAATTTGCCCTGTGCCTCTGGAAAAGTAGCAGTTGCAGCTCCAGACATGAATGTAATCCGATGCAAGGAGCAGGTAGAGTGTTTTGAGAAATAAAATACAGACACACTGTATCGCTTTCTATTGTTATATGGGCAATCAATAAACAATGACTTGCAAAGTAATTCTGGTGGTGAGCACCTGTCTCCATTTAAACCTTCCATCTATTACATTAAATGAATTATCTGCCATTTCCCGGAGCAGTGACATTTCTCTGTGCTAGCCCTGCATTCTCTATGCATATTGCCTTACTAGCCCGTGCTCTGGGTTGTTCTGGCTTACAGAGTAAATTGACAACTTACAAATGTCCCTAATAACAAATAATGATCATCATCAGTCTGGCGGGTGCTGCTGTGCTTCTAAGCGTCCCATGAAAGCTAAATCAACTCCCTTTGTATGGAATTCAAAACAATGTGCTATAAAACAATTTCCTTTCTAATTTCCCTCTGTGCCTACTGGGATTTTTTTTGCAAGCACCATTTAAATTATATTTAAAGTATTCCTTCAGATGCTGCATATTATATATAAATATATATATATATACTACCCAAGGATGCAGGACAAGCTCAAATGTGAATGTGCACATCAGAGCCCTTTAATCAGCTGTCAGCACTAAGATATTACCGTTTTAGATTACAGCGAAACAAAGGGCTGTATGTACTTTGGCTTAGGGGCTTTATTTTATCTCTGCGGCATAGGTACCTGTCAAAGTGCGGTGGCTGGGATACAGCAAATGGGTTAATACACATTAAAGATGTCTAAACAACCCATTAAGTCCAGGCAGTATAACATATGTGAACGACAGGTCTGTAAATTTAAAGTAACACAGGCCTTTCCATAAATACAGTGCTTTCTAAGGTCATATTGTGTTTACATAAGATCAATTTTACAAGCAGCTTGAAATAATGGTCTTGTGTAACAAAGCAGAGGGTATACTTTAATTAAATACAGTGACGTCTGATTCTCTTATTATGTTTATGAGCTCCACAATGTTTTCTTTGCATTGGATCCATGGTTCCTGCTGGAATTTCATACAGATCGAGTTATTGATCTAAAAAATGTGATGGCCAAAAACAGAATGAGCATGATTTTGAAAGGGATAATATGACTATTGGTTAGCAGGGTCTAGAGTCCTGAGCGGAATCAATTTCTAAGACCCGGACCCTACCCAAACCCGCAACCTGCATATTTAACCACTTTGATCCGCTACCCGACCTGGACCCGCAACTGTTTATCCGCAACCCGCCAACCACCATCAGGAAGTGGTGTTGCTGCTAACAGGAAGTGACATCATTAAAAGTGGCCAGGGACAGAAACAAGTTTTGTAAAATTTTAAAAGGAGTAAATTATAAACAATATAACATAAGTTAAGACACCTAGATGAGACCCGTAACCCGACCTGCAACCCGTAGACCCGCATCTATACCTGTACCTGAAAATCCTACCCTCATCCCACAGGGTGACCGCTTTCTGTGCGGGTAACCAATGGGTATCCAACATACTGCAGGACTCTAGCATGGTCCGAGTTAAACAATGAAAACTAGAAATAGGAAATCTGAGGCCCATAATGAATATTGGCCAGACTGCCATTCAGGCTAGAATGTTTTGCTTAAATAAACAAGAACTGCTATATAAAGACTGGGACTCGGGAGAGTTCCGAAATCTTTCTCAACACTTATGCGCATGGTAATTACGGGGTTATAGAAGCAAGCACCACGCAGATGCGCATGCGCATTAGAACGAAAAGATTTCGCCCGATAGGAGCACCGGCCCCAGGTTTGAGATACATCAGTTTAATCACTTGGGGGTGCCTTACGTCTGGCACCCTCAAGTCTATCTGCCTTTCAGTCTCCTTTAAAGGGGGGGTTTACATTCAAGTTAACTTTTAGTATATTGTAGAAGGGCCAATTCTAAGACACTTTTCAACTGGTCTTCATTATTTATTTTTCATTGTTTTTTAATGATTTGCAATTTTCTTTTGTTTCTTTGCAGCTTTCAAATGGAGGTCACTCACACCATCTTAAAACAAATGTTCTGTAAGGCTACAAATGTATTGTTATTGCTACTTTTTATTACTTATCATTCTATTTAGTCCATCTCCTATTCATATTCCAGTCTCTTATACAAATCAATGCAGGGTTGCTAGGGTAAATTGTACCCTAGAAACCAAATTGCTGACACAGCAAACTAGAGAGCTGCTGAATAAAAAGCTAAATAACTATAAAACCACAAACAATAAAAGATGAAAACCAATTGCAAATTGTCTCAGAATATCACTCTCTACATTATACTAAAAGTTAAAACAAAGGTGAACAACCCCTTTAAGGAGTTACCATTGTTACTGATGGCAAAAACAGAACTGGTCCAAATTTGCAAATGATTCTGTCTTTTTCTGTGTCTAAAATGAAAAATTTAAATTGTTGATTCACAGCTATGCTTTAAGGACACTGCATAGTTAGTGCAGAGTTAGTTTATTATTGTTTAATTCCGGTTTAATCTTACCTTCTCCCTTTTGACCCCCCAAAAGCCACCCACCGTCTGCTAATTGATGTCATCTTACTGTCCCTTTACTTCATTGTTGATTGGTCTGCCCTCAGCATGCCCTGGCCAGTATTCTCGGATTCAAAAGTTGCCAATGAGTGAGCAATGTATCTGCAAATCACTGGGAGGTGCCAATTTACTTGATGAGTGCTAAAGAAGATAGTGTCAGTGCACCCTGAACTGGTGCATTTTTAAGGGAGTGTCATCATCCTTTATGTTAATGTAAGATCTGAAGGGTTTCAGTCTCTTTAAAGGGGAACTAAAGTCTAAAATAGAATAATGGTAGAAATGCTGTATTTTGTTTTTTGATTTTTCTAAACATAAACATGAACTTACTGCACCAGAAGTCTAATCAAACAAATGATTTATGCTTTCAAAGTTGGTGCAGGGGCACGCTTACACCATTATGGAATAACCATGACTACCCCTCATTGGTAAAGTTGGGCCCAATGAGGCTATGGTCAAACCGATGTGTGACTTCTTTAGGAGATGTGTGACATGATGGTAAACCAATCCCGTTCACACAACTGAAGGACAAGTTTCAGAACCCCTATAACCAATGGCTGATGTTTTCCAAGATTAGCAGTGCTCTTAATGTCACACACAAGCATCATGACATATCACTGTCCACGCACCCCCTTTTGGCCACAATGCTATATGCTAAGTTGCTGGAAGAGGTACACGGAAACAATCTGGATGGGCTACGAAGCAAATAGGAAGTTGATGTGGGCCCAATCCTAGATGAGGAATAGCACGAAGCTCCTCAGTTAGTATCCCCCAACAATAGGCTACGGCTAATTCAGCTATATATTCTCCACAGGGGTTACTATACCACTGTTAGACTCCACTACATTAATGCTAATACCCTGGATGTCTGCACTAGGTGTGCTTTGGATAAGGGAACATTGCTACACATGTTGTGGAGCTGCACTAAACTTACTGAATATTGGAAGGAAGTACTAGATACCTTAGAGGGGGTACTACAAGTGGCAATTCACAGAACACCTAAAACATGTGTTTTGGCCATAATTTAAGACCTTATACTAAATCAATACCAGTCATTGTTTCTCCTAGAGGGACTACTACTAGCTAAAAGGTTAATTACTCAAAACTGGAGAGTAGTGACTCATCCTACATCTGCTACCTGGAAAGTGATAATGCAGGATACCTGAAATCAGGGCCGACGGGCTGCTAGCTTTAATGTGTAAATGGCCCACTCACCTAAAAATGCTAATTAGATCCGTCCCCTTTAATCTCATTAGCAGATAAATGGGGAGCGGAGAGGTGGAGCTGCGCTTTGTACTCTGTGGGGAAACAGAGGGGCAGTTGCATATTGGACCAGCCCAGGCTACAGTCGTAGCGGCAACAGAGTCCTGGGATCTCCCATGAAGGAGATGCTGAGTGCGGAAGGGGCATCTGACATGGATGTGCTGATGACGTTCCTGGATCACGTGCTGCTGGAAGCGGCTATACCTGGAGCGACTGGAGAGTGAGCGGAAAAGTAAGTCGGGGGCAGAGTTAAGCGAGGACAAAGGGCAGGGGGAGTGGCCTCATTCTGTCTCCTCCCAGACACCTGCCTGGGCTCTACTCACAAAGGGATCAGAGGCAGCAACTTGACCTGAGGAGCCCCCCCCCCACCTGCAGCCTAGGACAGGGGAACAATGGGGAGTGACAGACATTTGCCTCTCACTCAGTGTAACTAAGGCAACAGGCAAATAGTGTATACGGGGCAGTTGGAACAGAGGGGGTATCAGGCTATGAAAGGGGCAGTTGATCAGCACATTCAGAGAGGTTCCCTATTGCCCCAGTTTGGTGACACTTCATGTGACAAACAAACCCCTGATTATTTCCATCCTAGTTGCCGGTGCAGGTTCCGCTGCTCTGTGTCCATTTGGAAGTGGTCGGCCTCTCACTGCTACCATCCTGCACTTTAGAGAACAAGGAGCTTTTGTATGTAATTGGTCAGTTCTTTGGCCTAGTGTTTCAGATTGCCAGTGTTCTTTGTGTATTATGGGCAGTGCACAGGCTGATGTGTATAGGGGGGAGCAGAGAATATTCTGTTGGTTCAGTAATTGTGCAGTGTGTGCGGTGGTGTCATTGACAGTTGTATTGTGAAATAAGTGTATTTGTGGCGAGGAGTATTGAATAGAGAGCAATGTGTCTGCTGGTGCTATGTGTGTGTATGTGACCCAATCACTTGTTTTCACTTCCAGAGTCATGTGTATATCTGTGATTTCATGTGAGTGGGGGTGTGAGGGTGACAATAAGTGTAAGTTGTGCGTTTTCCCATTGAACTTTTTGTGCTACACCAGGGCCCCCACCCTAGGTTGGTGGGGGAGTTATGTGTGGAAGTCCAGTGGGTCCAGATCCCCCAGTCCGACCATGCCTGGACTTGCAATCTGTGGGTTGGGTAAATGCCCAACGTGTCGCTTGCATTGAAATGTAAATGACTGGCCCATAACAGCCAGCCACAGCAAAGCCGATGGCTGCGTTTGTTAGAGCACATGTCAGTACTGGCATATGGGAGGAACCAGGAATTCTGACCAACTTCAGTTAGTAATATTAGAGTTGCTTGCTATATACCCTTATGCTTATGATAGATATGTTGGCAACTGGAAGATCTGTGCTCAGAACCAGGCCTGGACTGGCAATCTGTGGGTTAGGGCAAATGCCAGATGGGCTGCTATAAGGTGCCATAGAAAGTCAGTATTTAGTGTGCTGGTGGGGATTGTTTGGGCCTCTATGTGGGCTGATTGGGCCTCTGTGTACCTGAAATGCCAGGGCCTATTTTGATTCTCAGTCCAGTCCTGCTCAGAACAATCACTTCAGACTGTATATGGAACACTGTGATATGTTTTAATTGAATGAGACAGCATTTGGCACACATGGTAATTGAAGTCCTCTTTATCTGCCAGGGTGCATGGTCTAGCTGGGGGCACACAAAGGAAAATGTATAATATACTGTAAGTATAGGGTCACTAATCCATCTGATAGAATAGTTGTGATAGAAACTAGGGTGAGATAGGACCAGTTTCAGCTAAAAGGGTGTATAATATTGCTGGGTATTATATGGTAATGGACTCTTAAAATATCTATTAATAAACACTAGTTCTTGTTAACCTTGGGGTTGGAAACATATATCATGCTTTGCATGCGTGTGAGTACATGGGCTGCTTTGATACTTTTGCCAGGGCAGCTTTTTCCTCCCAGTCCGGCCCTGACTGCAATACTGAAAATGTAAATGTTTATGTATCTAAAGAGGGGAGTCCCCACAAAATTTCATAAAATTTGGGGTCCCTGGACAGATATTTATCCCGAACATTCAACCTAATCTACAAAAGTCACAAAAGGTTCAGGAAAGGTAAATGCAATGCACCCCTCCTCTGGAATTCTCTCCCACGGTCTGTCCGACTTTCTCCCAACCTTTCAGATTTCAAGAAATCTCTTAAAACCCACTTATTTAGAGAAGCCTACCCTCACTCTTAACTACCCAATGCAATAACACTTACACTACCACATCTCCTTGCCAACTCCCACACCTTGTGTATTATTCCCTTCCCTTTAGATTACAAGCTCTTTCTGCACAGAGCCTTCCTCACCTTCTGTACCGATATTTATTGTGATGTTTTTGACTGTATCTTTATTGTGATTTATGTATCTCCATACGGTCTATGCATGTAATTCATGTGATTTAGTTGTATAATCACATTCACTTTACAGCGTTACAAAATAAATGTTAATAATAATTATAATAATAACAATGATGATATTTTTTGTACTATATGATATTTATAGATGTGTAACATGTACCTCAATGTCTTACCATGTTCCTCTTACTATTGTTGTAAAAAAAGTTTGTTTTATTCACTCAATAAACTACCCAAAGTTTAAAAAAAAAAAAAAAAAAAAGTTGGTGCAGGTGGCTGTCATCTTGTAACTTTGTTAAAATATCTTTGCAAGACCAAGACTATGCACATGCTCAGTGTGGTCTGGGCTTCAGTTGGGAGGATAAGCTTAGGGATCGTTATAAATTATCAAAACAGCACAAGTGAAATAATATCTGCCATAGAAGCTGATACAGCAAGACTGATTAATAATCAGAATATGGAGACTGCACTGGGTCTGTGGATACAAAATCTCTACACAGTCATCAACTACTCTACAGGGAAAAAGACAAAGCTGCTTGAGTTCTGGGTAGTCCCCACCCCCACCATTTTAAAGTAAGATTGTTTCCCTGAAAAGCAGTTAGAGACCCTCTGAAGTTTCCTATCTGCAGCAGTCAGAGCAAGCAAAACAAAGGGGGAATTTCACTGCATACAGGCAGGTTTATTATAAAAACAGCAGACATGTATTTATTAAAGTATATTGGAGCTAAATGTCTTTTTCAGAAAGTAAAAATGGGATTTTATTTTTTTGCATTTACATTCCTTTTAAACCATTGTGTATTTATAAAGGGACAAAGGAGATGTTCCTATCAAAGGAGGGAATGCCTAGCCATAAAAATGTATAAAATGTAAAGTTTGGTGATACCATTTATTGGCTAACTGAATAAGTAACAATTGCAAGCTTTCAGAGCACACAGGCCCCTTCTTCAGGCAAAATACAAATGAACATTGAAATGAACATTTGCCTGACGAAGGGGCCTGTGTGCTCAGAAAGCTTGCAATTGTTACTTATTCAGTTAGCCAATAAAAGGTATCACCAAACTTTACATTTAATACATTTTTTCGAATGGCTAACATGGTACTACATCTCAATACTATAGCCCAGGGGTCCCCAACCTTTTTTTACCCGTGAGCCACATTCAAATGTAAAAAGAGTTGGGGAGCAACACAAGCATGAAAAAGTCCCTGGGGTTGCCAAATAAGGGCTGTGATTGGCTATTTGGTAGCCCCTTTGGGACTGGCAGCCTACAGGAGGCTCTGCTTGGTACTATACTTCGTTTTTATGCAATTAAAACTTGCTTCCAAGCCTGGAATTCAAAAATACGCACCTGCTATGAGGACAATGAGAGCACCATCCAAGGGGTTGGAGAGCAACAGGTTGCTCGCGAGCTACTGGTTGGGGATCACTGCTATAACCATAAGAATGTCCACCTTGTTAAACACTCTATATTTTGAGGTTACATATTTATTAAAAGCTGGATATGAAAAGTACCTTTTTTCAGAGGGGCAGGAGTTAGTCGTATCGCTGTTTGTCTCCCTGATGAGTCTACTCTGGATTGCTCTATGTCAAGCTGAACTATTTATCACAAAAGGTTATACAAATACTGGAGGGCTTTAAAAGTACTAGTTAGAGTGTTTTTGTAACATTAACATAACATCCACTATTCAGTACTAAAGGCATCAGTCTTTTGGATAGGCAAAGCTACTTGCCTGGGAGACAGATCATTGATTTACACTGATGAGAATTCAGTTCATTCTTAATGCATTTATAGTCATCAGAAACTATTTTGGTATGCAACAGGGGATATAATAATTTCACATACTTTTTCTACAAAATTCTATTATGCCATCTGGTCCCTCAGCTCTCACATACTCGTGTCTGTACAAACCATCTGTGCGGTTTCCTTGTGCATTTATATTTACATTAATGAAGTAGCTGGTAGTTTCAAACGCTGGTGGTATAAAGGGAGGAGTACAGCTTCTTTGTGCTTGCTTATAAAGAGCTTTAAGGAAAAATTCTACACAGTTGGCTTGAGATTATCTTCTCACACTAAAATGCATAACACTTGTAATCCCATAAAAGTAATAAGTGAGTTTTGCAGCAGGTCTAACACGTACAGCTTTGTGTTCATGACGGATAGTGAAAATTAGTGTGCTGTACCTGCACTGTTATTCTGGTGCTGCCTTCTACATAGCGGGCAAAATTAGTGACTGCTGCTACTTGGCTGGTGTCTTCTGCCATTTGATCCAAGTTAAAAGACCACAGTGACCACACTGTCCTCCATATCTTAAACCATTGGACTAATGAAATTAATAATACAATGGGGAAAATTCAGTAAAGGACGAATTTTTCCCAGCGATCTCTTCACCACACTTCTCCAGGGGAAAACTACGTTAACTCACCAAAATGTGAAGTTGCGTCTCAGCAGCCAAACATTGGTGAGGTTTTGCTTTTACTTTGGCTGTGCGAGCATTTCATAACATATTTTCACTAGCGTTCATTTCTGCCTAGCGAAACTTCGCTAGTACCCATCTTATTGAATTTGCAGAGCCTAATTGTATGTGAACCATATCCATATCATACTTAAAGCAACATAGGCAGAGTATAATATATATGTAACCCCACAAAAAAGAGGTAGGCCTATCATTTTGCAAAGGCCAATATGCTGCTGACTGGGTTTGGATGGAGTCAACATATTTTATTAGCCTGTGTATGCGTCTCCCCACAGGCGCGCGTCTTAATGACGTCACGCGCAAGCGCTGAATGAAAAGCAGCCAGAACTGTGACCGCTTTTTCATTCTCCGCATGCGCGCCTATGGGGAGATGGCTGCTCGCTCCGGGAGCTCCCTCCCGGAGCGAGGCCGCTAGCGCTTGCGAGGGGCATATTTAAAAAAAAAAAAAAAAAATAGTGAAACCCCCAACCGGAATGCAGGCTCTATCAGCCCGCACTTTTGGTTGGGGGTATAATTTTGCCCCAATAGGTGCCCTTTAAGGCAACTATCTATCTAAACCCTTTATCTACACAGAAAGAAAAAAAAATATAACCCTTCTCTTCTCTACATGCTTATATATATTACAGGCATGGGATCAATTATATGGAAACCCATTATCCGAAATACAGGAAGGCCATCTCCCATAGACATCATTTTATCTATATAATTCAATTTTTTTTCTCTGTTATAACACAACAGTACCTTGTATTTAATCCAAACTAAGTTATACTTAATCCTTATTGGAGACAGAACACGCCTATTAGGTTTATTTAACGTTTGAATTACTTATTAGACTTGAGATGATGAAGATGAAATTACAGAAATTACCCCAATCCTGAAAAAGCCAGGTTCCATGAATTCTGGATAACCATGCTCGTGTTTCGTAGCAATATATCATGGATCATCCCCAAGGAGGATAATAAGCAAACAATTCTACAAAAATGTAAACAAACATCTGTTGGTATGGGTTACATGACTACAGTAAACAGCACAGGAATATTCAAGTGATCTTCCTGTTCACAAGCTTTTGATTATTGATTGGCGAATAAATTCGGCAGGTGTGAATTCGCTGAAAATTTCCACGTTCTGGAGCTGAATACTTTTGCCTCCTCAAATTAACCTTATCAAATAAAAACTATTGTGCGTCAAAATTATTCGGACGCCCATTGACTTTATTGCATTTGGACAAAATAGGCGCTAATCGCGGGAGAATCAAAAATTTTTTTTCCCCATTTGACAAATTTCGCGGGGAATACGTGAATTGTTTGTCGAAACGGGACAAATTCGCCCATCACTGCTTTTGATTATTATTATTGACCATTATTATAGCAACACATATATAAAATGACTGAAAACCCAGCCAGTCTACTGCTGAATTTCACTATCTGTAAAGAAATGTAAGTGAATATCGGTTGTCTGTTCTCTCCTTACATTTTTGGAAAGAACTAAAGAGCAAAGTATTTGCTCCCTAGACTAGTCCTATTATGGTACAAAATAAGGTCACTGACTATATCCTTGTGGTCTTTGGCAGTGCATGGGAATGAACATATGCCAGTAGTTATTATAAATCTTCTTTTCTACAAGACCAAACCGAATAGTGGCTTAAGTCCTACAACATTGTTTAAATGATTATTGATGAATATTAACATATATTTCTATAGCGCCAACTTATTTAGTAGCTACTTTAAGAAGCACTGTAAAGAGTTTAGATTTTATAGATACAGGTATGGGATCTATTATCTGGAATTCTTGAGATTTAAGGTATGCTGTAATTAGGATCACCATACCTTAAAGGAGAACTAAACCCTAAAAATGAATGTGGCTATAAATACCATATTTTATATTTTAAACTTATTGTACAAGGCCTGGACTGGCAATCTCTGGATTCTGGTAAATGCCTAGTGTTTCAGATTTTCAATAGTAGCAATGATCCAGGACTTCAAACATGACACTGCAATATAGTCATTATCTGTATTACTTAGAAATCAGCCTTATATTGTAACATCTATATTCCCTGTGTACTGTATATTGCATACCTCCCAACTGTACCGTTTTGTACTGATATATCCTGACTTTAACTTTCATCTCCTGCACTGAACAGCCAGAAAAAGAAGAGCCAAGAACAGCCGCCAGGTGCACTATAGTTATATGCAGACTGGCATGATACCCCTGGAACCCACGGGTTAGGTTGGTTTGGGCCAACCTCACTCACCCATTTGCGAGTCCGGTTTGAGGCCTTCTGCCTGCTCTCTTCGCCCACTAAATTACACTGCCTGCTTCTGGCTTCCCCTTTTGTGATGTCATCTGCGGCACAGGTCTAGAAAAGTAAGGGGGAATTTGGCTGCGGGCAGCGTGGACTGAGGGAGGTCAAATCCGGACAAACTGGACCCCCACATAGTGCACAAAGATACTTTAGTAAAAATTTTGAGATAAGTAATTGTAAGAATTAAGATATACGGGTCTCTTTTAAAGAATTTAGAATCACAGTTTAAAAGGCAATTCAAATTCATTAGCAAAACTGTAATAACTGGAAAAAAAACAAAACACAGAATGTTTTTTCAAACTTTCATAACATGCCAAATTTTGTAAAATGAACATGGTAATTAGGGGGTCACAAACAGGACCACCATTAGAAATCACAGGACCACGTACAACAAATTTTCAGGGCCTGCCCACCCCCCCAAGCCCCACCCCAGATCCCACATCACAGTTAAAAGATCACACAGACAACAGCACTACAAAATGGAAACTTCCACACACAAGTTGTAAAAATCCATTGATGGTCAGGGCCCCCTTATAAGTAAAATAAAAACTGTGGTCCCCCCATAAAAGTTTTTTTTTTTTTTTTAA
>CM044442.1:39131997-39187540 GCA_024363595.1 Xenopus borealis | reverse complement strand
ATTTGTTTTTAGATGGTGTCAGTGACCCTCATTTGAAAGCTGCAAAGGAACAGAAGAAAACTGCAAATGATTAAAAAACTATGAAAAATAAATAATGAAGACCAATTTAAAAGTTTCTTAGAATTGGCCCATCTACAATATACTAAAAGTTAACTTGAAGGTGAACCACCCCATTAAGTCTTTTTTTGGGCCACCTCTGTTTTAGAAAGGACATGAAAAACCCTGTGAGGCTCTGTTGTGGTTAATAGGGTAATGCTCATTTATAGGGTAATGTGTAAAAAAAAATATTTTCAAACAGCTGACTAATAAATGTGACTTGCTGATTGGCTACCTGTGGTTACTAGACAAGTAGAAAGTGTTGAACTGTGTATTACTTTACTCCAGAACAACAAGAAATATTAGTTGTAGCCTGCCAGTAATAAAACAAAGTACATTGCATACCTCCCAACTGTCCCGTTTTTCACAGGACATTCCCCATTTTGACAGCTCAACCTGTAGTCCCGGGTTTGTTACTGAAATGTCCAGGCTTTCTATTTGATCTGCTGCACTGAATAGCCAGAAAAAGATACATTCCACTATATGTTATAAAAGGCACTAAGTTTGCCCAGGGGCAGTAACTTATAGCAACCAATCAGCAGGTAGAATTCACTAGTCACCTGTTTAAATGCAAGTTTCTTATTGGTTGCCATGAGTTACTGCTCCTGGGCAAACTTAGTGCCTTATATTACATATAGGGGATTGTTTCTAACATAATTTGCTTTTGAGAGAGTCCAGAATAGACACTTTTGTAACAATTTAAGATAAGCAAGTCTCTTGGGGAAACTGAGTTGCAGCTTAAAGGGTAAAGCTTAAAAACCACAGAAATATGTTCAAACTTTCATAACCTGCCAAATTTGATGAGAGAAGTGTGCAATATGATCTTGTACAGCTGATCAGGTATTACTTGGATAAACAATCTGTAAGAGTTGTAGGAAGGTACGGGGAGCGAATGTTAGATGGTTATAAGGAGTATGCAGTTATAGACTTCTGAAAACATAACAAAATACCCAAAACAAGCAAACTCCAGTCAAAGTCTTGCAGGATGGATAAATCTAAAACTGCACAGTCCTTTTACTCTTACTCAGAGGGACAACTTTTAGCTAATATATGTCTAACTGGAGATCTGTGGGCTGCATACCACCCTCTCTAGGCTAGCATAGCATACTGTATATTAATTTAGCCTTCCCTAAGCAGTCATCATCTCATTGCAAACTAGTCACTATTGTATTTAAAATCCATTACAAGAAGCAAGGTGGAGACCAGGTATGGAATTAACGGGGCATGACCATGTGGATAGGGCATTACATTAGAGACCGGCATGGGTTGAATCATACCTCCCACCAATCCCGTTTTCATCGGGACAGTCCCATTCTCAGCTGAACAGTCCCGTTTTTGACAGCTCAACTCGCAGTCCTGCATTTGTACTGGAAAGTTGTGACTTTCTCTGCACTGAACAGCCAGAAAAAGAAACAAAGTTTCTAACTTAATTGGCTTTTTGCAGAGAGCCCAGAACAGCTAACAGGTGCAAATAAGATTCTTTATAAGAATTTTAAGATAAGCAAATAAGTAATGGTAACACTTTAGATAAGGAGGTCCCTTGGGAAAAGTTAAACTTATAGCTTAAATGACAATTCACCATCATTAGCTTTGAAACTGTAATAACTGGGTAATTATGTGGTGTGGCCACAAAAAAACCCAGACTTGAAACCTGAATTTTTATCAGCTCATGCCTGCTGCACAGCCTGAATTTTTACACACAACTTCATCAAATGATGTCCCTGAACCATGAAAGTAAAGCACATTTTACCTTTTTTGAGAGTTAGCAGAAGGCTGGAAGAGAGAAGTAAAGCAAAACCCTCCACCATGTCTTACCTGGGTCCTGCCAACCTGAACTTGATTACTGACTACTCTCCCAATACAATGCGGATACCTGCAGGTACCATTCCAATATAGGTCTGTGGGCTGAAGAGACAAGGCAACATACTAGTGTATGGCCACCATTCTATTGTTCTGTTATTTGTTATTTCAGGCCAACAGTCTGAGAGTGAAAAGGGGCTGCTTAGCTGAAAAACTGACAGATATCTATGTATATAGTCAGCCTACACATACCAAAAATAAAGGAAAATTTTCTATCATACTTACCGTAAATTTATTTTCCTGGCCACTTATCATTTCAGCAATACTACAGTATTTGCCCTGCCCCCATACCCCAGTAAGCTCTGCCCGTCCCCCCAAAAAAACGATAAAGGACCCAGCCCATGCTCACTTGTCTCATAATTTAGTCCATAGAGGGTCGGTTAGCTGACACGATAAATGGCCAGGAAAAGAAATTTACAGTAAGTATGATAGGAAATCTTCCTTTTTTCTGGCCACTTCATGTCAGCAATACTACGGGCTATATCCAAGCAATGACAACCAATCATAAAACAGTTTTAATCAACAGAAAAATACCAAAGAACTGCAGAAGCAAAATGCTGCCATCTTCCAAATTGCTGATTCGGAAACCTCTGTCTCTGCCGCCCTCGCTGAATGAGCCTTTAGCCCCCTGGATTCCTACTGAGGGGGCTTCATGTGACAGGTTCACTGAATGAACAGCCCTCAGAAATTTGCCAACCTTCTCAAGAGTTGAATTTGATAATAGTCAGCCGCCAGATGTCCCATACTAACCAGAATGAAGACTAAGCAAAAACAACAAGCAACTGAGGATGGGCTGGGTCCTTTATCGTTTTCTTTGGGGGAGGGACAGAGCTAACCGGGGTATGGGGGCAGGGTAAATACCCATAGTATTGCTGACATGAAGTGGCCAGGAAAACATGAATTTTCATTTTATAGAAATATATTGAAACTTTCTTTTCCAGTCTGGGATTCTGCATTGAGACTCTAGATTCCCTTTAGAATTAAGTACAGGTACTGTATGTACTTGATCTCAACTAATATACTTATTATATAATCCTTATTGGAAGCAAAACCAGCCTATTGGGTTTATTTAATATTTATATGATTTCTAGTAGGCATTTAGAGAAAGATCCCTTATCCAGAAAACCCCAGGTCCCAAGCACTCTGGATAACATACCTGTACTTATCTTCTCATTTTACTATTATCAATACATTTTACTGCAATGAAAAGGCTCACCTGGGACCCATTTCGACCCCAAGGGAATTACATATCAAGAAACAAACTTGTGTAATGTAAATAAACCTGTGTATGACATTTCCTGCATGACAATTGAAGAAGAGCCGAGTGGGAAGCCAGTATTTAAAAATACAGTAATTGTGAACCATAATGATTTATGTCTCTTCTGTGTATTTAATATTTAAATATTCCATATTTCAATGTTTCTTATTACGTCAGTAAGCATACTATACAATATGTGAATACTTTATGCATTTCATCAGTATGAAATATACATGGGTTATGAAAAAATAATAATCTACATACTATGGGCAGACAAGGCTAACTAAAAAACACATGCAATTATGCATGCCCTGAGAATTGTACAAAATGTTACAGATTGAAGTCTTAATAAGGAGTCAATAGTTTAGCTTTTAAAACTATGGCAAGAACTGAATTTAAATGAGACGTTCATGAAGGGCGATTGTCGACCAGAGTTCATTAGCACACTTTACACAGGCATATATTTGCCCCATGCTGTAAACATTCTACATATAAAATATCGAGTGCTGGTCATTAACCCACTGTTGTGTATTTAGGGTCTCAATAACATATATACACTATAAATTGAAGGATTAGGTTTATATTAGCGGATCTCAGCCTGCGGAGAAACGCATGCCAAGAACCCGCTCTTCCACTTGTCCTCTGCTTTATGTTGTGCCTACACATGAATACTTTGCCTCGGCTTCGGTG
Source organism: Xenopus borealis (assembly GCA_024363595.1). NCBI lineage: Eukaryota > Metazoa > Chordata > Amphibia > Anura > Pipidae > Xenopus > Xenopus borealis. The sequence continues at coordinate 39,183,636 of CM044442.1, read as the reverse complement.
TTTGCAGACGCAGTGGTTTTGGCACAAAATGCTAAATCTTGTGTTTCAGTTGAGACAATGTATTCGGGTGCAGGCACGTCACATAGCTTTTCAACCTGCATTTCTCTGCAGTTTGAGATCCACTACATGTGGCACTAGCATTATGCCTCCTAAGCAATAACCTCAAACAAATGCTAACAATCAAAAACCACGGCGTGACGAAATCGACGCGCGTAAAAAGCGTGCCGCAACTCGTTTCGCGAATTTTTTCGCCATTTCGCAAATTTCTCTGGAAATTCGCAAATTTTTCTGTGAAGCGAAACTCGGGAGATTCGCCCATCACTAAAAATGAATAAAAGCTACCAAAAAGGATTTATTGTAAGACCACAACATCCATTCAGTTGTACCACGTACAGAGGAATACATATCCCTGGCACTGTTCTATGGTCCCTCTTTGTATAACGAAGAGGTTCTTCGAGCTGAAAGGAGCCAGAGATTCACCTGAAGTTGCACTTTAACCTGTCGGCATCCCAAATATCTACAACTGGGATCCAGCTGCAGTCTACTGTACATGCATATTATGTATTAAAAGTACCAGATCAAAGTAGAATTTTTCTGTAAAAATGTAGCTGGTGTTTTCCTTCATGTTATTAACTGCAGAGGGTCACTTGGCAGAACCAGTTAACCTGTTGAAGGGGTGCAACAAGACTACAAACAAGTGGTGTGCGTGTTTACCCTCCGGTTGGGCAGGTTCGGGCCGACCCCTGCATAAAATCTTTTTAACAAGCTCTTCTCCTGCTCTCCCAGTCTGTGACCTTGCACTTATAGACTTCCGCCTGCACCACCCTGCTTTTATGACTTTACTGCTGGGCACGGGTCTATAAATATAGGGCATCAGCTGGCTTGGGCCAGGTGCAGATCGGGAGGGGGCGGGTTAGGGTTAAGGAACTAGTTGCGGATCAAGAAAAATAGAACCCACACCTGACTCAGACATGATGCCTCCCTATCTGAACCCAAGTCAATCCAGTGCAACAGCTCTATTTATATACCTGTGTCTGACTCACCCATCTCTGACATCACAAAATGGGAGGTGCAAGCACATGGCTATGAATAGAGGCTGCTGCCATGAAAAGCTGGCATGGGAAAGCAGGGAGAGTGGAAGGAAGAGCTCAACCCAGCAATCATCTGAGGGAGTTGTCCCAAATCCACAGGTTCCGCCTCACTACTAGAAACACTGACGATAAATGCAGATTCTGATTCCAGGTCCCAAGCACTCTGCATAATAGATCCTATACCTGTAATATATTCAACTGACAGAAATAAACATAATAGTCTTAGGGGCAGATTTACTAAGGGTCGAATTGTCGAGGGCTTTTAGCTTTTAGCTCAAATTCGACTGGCGAATATTTGGCGAATAAATATTCACCAAAATCGAATAAAATATTTGCTGGTTTTCGACTATTCGCCAGAATTGTACGATGGAACGATTCTACGAAAAGTCGCAGAAAAAACATACAAAATTGTACAAATCGAACGTTCGGCAAAAGACTGGGGGATTCCCATAGATGGGGGATTCCCATAGACTTCTATTGCTATTCGGTAGGTGCAATCTGGCTAAGTAGGCAGTCGAATAAAAATTTAAAGGGCAAGTTCTTTGACTGGCGAATAGTCGAACAATCGAATATATATTTATTCGATCTATTCGATGCGACCGAATATTCTATACTTGAAAATACTTAATTTGCTATTTTGAATAGTCGCACAATCGAATTTAACTATTCAAGTGAATATTCAAATCCTTCACACGAATTTAGTAAATCTGCCCCATAGTCTGCTGAGCTGACTATACACCAAGTGAAAATGGTAATATCTCAAACAAATTAATAAACTTTTGCTTTGTATTAGTAGGAGGCCACTTTTCAAAGGCAGTGATTAAGCTGATACATTTCAAACGGCACAGAGGAATTATTCATGGTATTATTACAAATGACTTAATTCTGGATCTTTACCAATAAAATAATATATGCATTCGTACATTTTTTTGCCAGTCATTTCCCACTACTGATTATCAATTAAAAGCTTCTGTTATGGGTTTAATACGTATTGTTATTTTATAACTTGCCATCAGTGTCAATATCAGTCTTTTTAATGTTCACAGTCACTCTTCTCTTTCCATTTATATGGAAGACAGTTTGGCAAATGCATTTTCTCACTTTCCTCTGTAGCTTGCAGGGAAATATTTCATTACATACAAAGATCCATGCACTGTAAATATTTCAGCTTCTCCTGTACATGTAGCTCTGGATTTACTCATGCAGAGATTGGGGGCGGCTCTGCATACATCTTGCAGAAAGAAAGTAGGTCATGGTGAAAAGTGTATGCATTTCATATTCTAGGAGCCTTCTTACATCATGTAACTAATTCTATATACATATATATGATTGTTATACAGGTATGAGATCTGTTATCCAGAAATTACGGAAAGATCATGTCCCATAAACTCAATTTTATAAAAAAAAGAATCCAATTTTCTATTGTGAAAATGAAAATGTCATATTCGCTTCAGCATACCGAAATAAGAAACTTTCTAAGTACAATCAAGTAAAAATTCTGTCAGGTTCTGAAATAATCAAGTTTGTCTGCACTATCCCTCTTTCAGCACCTGTTTCTCTTCATACTCTATAATGCAGGAGTCAGATATTCATTGATTATATCTTATAGGGAGGTTTTTTTTGCCTAGAAGATGTATTCTAGGCTTTTCACCTTGTTTATTAATGACCTGGATGTGGGCATTGAAAGTACGGTTTCTATTTTTGCAGATGATACTAAATTGTGCAGAGCTATAGGTTCCTTGCAGGATGCTGCCACTTTGCAGAGTGATTTGTCTAAGTTGGGAAACTGGGCAGCAAACTGTAAAATGAGGTTTAATGTTGATAAATGCAAGGTTATGCACTTTGGCAAAAATAATATAAATGCAAGTTATACACTAAATGGCAGTGTGTTGGGAGTTTCCTTAAGTGAGAAGGATCTTGGGGTTTTTATAGATAACAAGTTGTCTAATTCTGGGCAGTGTCATTCTGTAGCTACTAAAGCAAATAGGGTTCTGTCCTGCATAAAAAAGGGCATAAACTCAAGGGATGAAAACATAATTATACCTCTTTATAGATCCCTAGTAAGGCCTCATCTGGAGTATGCAGTGCAGTTTTGGACTCCAGTCCTTAGGAGGGATGTAAATGAGCTGGAGAGAGTGCAGAGACGTGCAACTAAACTGGTTAGGGGGATGGAAGACTTAAATTATGAGGTGAGACTGTCCAGGTTGGGGTTGTTTTCTCTGCAAAAAAGGCGCTTGCGAGGGGACATAATTACACTTTACAAATATATTCGAGGAAATTATAGACAAATATCAGGGGACCTTTTTACCCATAAAGAGGATCACCGCACCAGAGGCCACCCCTTCAGACTAGAAGAAAAGGACTTTCATTTGAAGCAGCGTAGGTGGTTCTTCACAGTCAGGACGGTGAGGTTGTGGAATGCACTGCCGGGTGATGTTGTGATGGCTCATTCTGTTGATGCTTTTAAGAGGGGTTTGGATGTTTTTTTGGACAGACATAATATCAAAGGCTATTTTGATACTAAAATCTACAGTTAGTATAGCTATGGGCATACAGGTATATGGTTTGTGTTTGAAAGAGTGGAGATGTGTGTGTGTGTGTATGTATGCTGGGTTTTTTAATTTGGAGGGGTTGAACTTGATGGACTCAGTCTTTTTTCAACCCAATTTAACTATGTAACTATGTAACTATGTATTAGAACTCACTCTATTAAAATTAGGGATGCACCGAATTCATTATTTTGGATCCGGCTGAACCCCCGAATCCATTGTGAAAGATTTGTCCGAATACCGAACCCTAATTTGCATATGCAAATTAGTGAATGGAAGGGCAAAAGCCAGACGCTTAAATTTTTTTTACTTCCTTGTTTTGTAACGAAAAGTCACATGATTTTAAGCATTCGGTTCGGTCAGGCACAAGGATTCGGTTGAATCCGAATCCTGCTGTAAATGGCCGACTCCTGGCCAAATACCGAACCGAATCCTGGATTTGGTGCATCTCTAATTAAAATCACCAGAAACCCTGTCTTTCTACATGCAGAATTTGTACAAAAGGCAGTTATTTTGTTAGATTTTGTTTGTCCTGGAATCAGTTGTTTGAGTGAGCTCTAATACATCTGCTAGGAAAGGAAGCTCCCTATAAGATATATTGGATCTGTCAATGATTATCTCACACCCAACCGCTGCATGAAGACAGAATGAAGAGAAACAGATGCAGAGACAGGAATAGTGAAGATAAACTTGATTATTTAAGAAATTATTATATTTAGTTTCTTATTTTAATATGATGAAGCTTATATTATTATATTTTTTTTCAAAATGCATCAGTTAATAGTGCTGTTCCAGAAGAATTCTGCATTGAAATCCATTTCTCAAAAGAGCAGAACAGATTTTTTTATATTTCATTTTGAAATCATGTGATTTGTGCTCTGAAAAACTTCAATCACTCTTTACTGCTGTACTGTAAGTTGGACTGATATCAACCCCTCCCTTTCCCCCACCCAGCAGCCTAACAACAGAACAATGAGAGGGTAACCAGACAACAGCTCGATAACACAAGATAACAGCTGCCTGGTAGATCTAGGAACAGCACTTATTAATAAAAACCCATGTCCCATTCCATTCAGTTACATTGAGAAGGAAAACAACAGCCTGCCAGAAAGCAGTTCCCACCTAAAGTGCTGGCACAAGTCACATGACCAGGGCAGCAAAGAAATTGACAAAATGTCTAGCCCCATGTCAGATTTCAAAACTGAATATATAAAAAAAATCTGTTTGCTCTTTTGAGAAATGTATTCCAGTGCAGAAGTCTACTGGAGCAGCACTATTAACTGATGCGTTTTGAAAAAAAAACATGTTTTCCTATAACAGTTTCCCTTTAAATTTTCATTTTAGCGATCGTTCCCCTTTAAACTCAACATTATTTTTTAGTAGACTTAAGGCATGAAGATACAAATTGCAGATACATTATCTGGAAAACCCCAGATCCAGAGCATTCTGGATAACAGGTCTCATACCTGTATAGGGAATAGTATACTCACTATTGTAAAATATAAGAATATTACTAGTAACTAAGGAGTTCCATGACCAAATAAAGGCACAATGCCGAAGGAAAATTGCTTTTACAGAGGCCACAGAACTCCAAGGTGATGTTTAATATGCTTATATTCTCTGGTGGGGGGGGGGGGGCATTATTAGTTATCATAAATACGGTTGAGTGTGTCATGTGAATACATGACTCTTGTGTACTTTAAAACTATTTATTCAATATCCAATCCTGTTAAATGTGTAGTTGAATGAAATACCCCTCTAGATATCTCATACAAGCATGTGTTTATCTATAGCACTTTATTTAGGTACACAGTCAGCCAGATGGTGAATATACAGATGCAGTCACTTGGATTTGTAAGTTAAATGTGTCGTGACTCAGGGCTAATTGAAGAAACTGTGTTATCTAAAGTTATCTTAACTCATTTAATGCATTTAACCTTTTCATTAGCATACCAAAGCTCCATTGTTTTCAATGGTGACCTCTTTAATTGGATGGGATGCTGTGACACAATATTCTGTGCTAAGTGGGATAAATGAGATAGATGAGTTAAGTCACGACGCATTTAACACACAAATCCAAGTGACTGCATCTGTAGGTGATGTAATGTTCAAGGTATTCCTTAAACAGAGCAAGTTGCTCTAGTTGTTTGGGAGGAAATTTAGGCATAGCACATAGTTTGAAGAACTTCCCTCATTTCTGAGAAATAGGCTGCTAACTAGTCATACTATATATTAGGGTTCATTAGAGCCAAGCTGCCATTTATGTATCAGATACCTTCTTGATTTCTACTTTTCTTTTTTCTTTTTAGAAAGAGTTTAGGGAAAGAGAAAAACTGGGTTAGAAATTCAATTATGGTTGTCCAGAAAGAAACAAATGCTTATAGGAGAGAAAGGAATGACAGTTTTAAACTGACAGATAAGACATTTGGGGAACCAGGATATAAAGAGTAGAAAAGAATAGTAGATTAAAGAAGGTTATTGATGTTCATGAAAAGAGCATATTCATACAAAAATCAACAGCATTTTTGCAATGGGACAAAATATATACATAAAGCAAAGAAAGCAAAGATTTACACTAATGTCTTAGAACAAGAAGCATTTTTATAAATAGGCAAAACATTTGTTCAAGTCAACCAATACCAATCAGAGGTGCAATTAGATGGGGTTAGCCTTGTGGAATTAGACAGTTCCAACCACATTGGTTGTGATGAAATGATGCTTACATTCTGGGAAAACACTGCACTGTGGGTAAGAACATGGCTACTGTGTCTGATATTGCACTTTGCACACTTTTGTAGTCGTAAATAACCTTTTCCTCCTCAAAATACACCCCCAGTTTCACTCAAGCAGTCTGGACTGATTTCATCTGCTCAGGTAGGAAGACTATGAACTGTCATATTATATGCATTTCCTTGCATAGTGGTTGGATGCCTATTAATAATTACTTGGATTGCCATTCACCTTCTTTTGGATTTTCTTACAAACAAACCTAAAAGAAACAAAAGTGTGTAGAAGTTTAGGGCAGTTCTGACACAAACGTTTTGGGGAGTGGGACTACGTGAGCCTAGCAATTTTTACCCCTTTATCTCCCCTCCCTTGTTTAACCCTTTGTATTTTCCTACACTCCATATTACATTCAGGAATCAGTGGTGGAGCAATTGAGGGTGGTGGGCTTTCCCCAGACCAGCAGTGATGTTGGGTGCAGATTTAAATCCAGGTCAGGTTGTGGATGGGTTGTCCCTGGGCATGTTAGGGTCAGTGACTGGAGTAGAGAAAATTCTACAGAGGTTACTTAGGACACTCTGTGGCAGGCCTGGACTGACAATCTGTGGGTTCTGGCAAATGCCAGAGGGCTGCTGTAAGTTGCTATAGATACTCACTATTTAGTGGGCTAGTGGGGGCTCTATGGGCCTCTGTGTACTTGAGATGCCAGTGCCTATTTTGATTTTCAGTCCAGACCTGGACTTGCGGCATGCATTATTCTAATTACTATATTTATAATATATGGAAACTTTTAATTAGAAAACAAGAATACTGTGTGTTCATTCCTACAGGAGCAGTGTGTATTTTATTGTTGTGTCTCTGTCCCTGTATGCTTTGGCTCATTGATAAAGAATGATTTGAGCACTTGAGCCAGTAAGGCTTTGACCTACAATGTTCCGAAAGTTGTCTGACAAGAAAAGCAGGCTGGGAGCTTTAATGGCCCATAGCTTACTTAAAACCCCTAATAATCAGATCACATCGCTGACTTGAAGCCTTGTGGCAAAAGTAAATGATTGCAGGGTTTCAAAGTGTGCCCATTACCTTGCTCTAACTAACATTAACAAGATAAGAAACAAAGTAGGTTATTAGTCTGAGACCTATTCTTTATGGATTTCATGCCATTTACTGGAGAGATAAACCATCAAGACAGACTGAATTTCACCTTTCTTCAAAGTAGGGTTTAAAGTTGTTTTTCTTTGCTTAGAGTGCAGTCTGATTTCTAAATGGCAGGAGATTTGAAACAAGTATAAAAAGTACAAGGCAAAAAGTATCACAGCAGTTAGAAATGATTTGGAACTGCAGAAAGAATGGCTCAGTGAACGTCTATGAAACGAGGCAGGTAAATTAGAGTGAGTGTTAAAGTCATACTGATACTTTACATCTTTCATCAAGGAAAAAACCTAGAAAGGTTTTTAGATAATTTTTTAGAACATAAACAGTTCTAGGTGGGTTATAGCTTTTATAACATTCATTGTTAGGAAATCCATCATACAGAAATCTCCAAATTATGGGAAGGACATCTTTTAATCAATAATTACAAATTTAAAAAAATATTTCGTTATTCCCTGTAATAATGAAACTTTGTACTTGATTCCAACAAAGATATAATTTATCCCTCCTGGAGGCATAGCAATCCTTTCTGGTTCAATATTTTCATTATTTTTTAGTAGACATAATTACGCAAAGAACCATGGAAAACCCCAGGTCCGAGCATTCTGGATAACAGATCCCATACCTGTATGCTGTAATTGTTATAGCCCACCAGCAGTAGTACCAGTACTGAGTTCACAGATGATGGGTCACAGCTAACTCCTCACAAAAGCCTCAGATTGCTTGGCAAGATAAAATGTCTCAAGGACACCACGCACACTATTATCATACGAAACAAGGTTTCCTACGATATTCAGTGCGTTTATGGGGGACATGAGCCAACCAATATCAGCAGAAGGCTTGGATACCGGTTGGCTAATTGATCAGCCCACTGTTAGTGCTGAATCATCAGATAAAGGTAGAATTCTATTGTTTTTACCTGAATTTATCTGATGATTCAGCTCTACAGCTGTGTGTTTGTGCAAAATCCTTTGAATCGTTCGATGCGAACAACGCAATTGAACGATTTTTATTCAATCTAAAATGGACCTATGCGATCGAAATAGGTCCATTTTCGATCGAAAGAGCCGTTTAAAAAATTTTCGAGGGTTGAATTTCGAAGTTTTTTCACTTTGAAAATTCGGCCCTTAGTAAATCTTCCCCTTAGTCAAGCCAATATAGGAATGGCCCATCTACAGCCCTCCTTTGGCAACTGCAACTCTAAGCATTCAGCAGCATTCCTACCTGCTTTCTCAGCAGTCTTACTACCTTACTGGGCAGTACCAGTATTTTCTCCTTTAACCTGGTTGACCCCCCTCTGGAGTGACGGGTTTGCAGGTCTCCAGTTTAGATGGTAAGTAAACTCACTGGGGGTTGGTACGAGTTTGGATATACTGAGGTTCAGATGATTATAAAAACATACTCAAATCCCAAACCAAATCTTAGATTCAATGTTTCCATATTATATAGTAACAGTAGAAAATGCAATGATAGCTCTATTTAGTCTCTGAAGTGTTACAAACTGACCCCTGCAGCTGTACTACATGAGCAGTCCTGTGTTAATCCCTGGTTTAGCTTTGAGCAATTTTTTTTTCTGGAAAATTATGCACAGCTGGAGTATAATATTTGTCTTTTATTGATTGACATTGATATGTTACTATGCACATTAACAGGGTTGGACTAGGCGGCCTGAGGCCCACCGAGGCTGCTGTCACCTGGGCCCCCCGCTGTTTGCCCTGCCACAGTGCCGCGATTATGAATGCGCTCTAGGGATTGCACATGCGCACTGGGAGGTTTTTACTGTAATTGCACATGCACTCTGGGGTTTTTTGACACAATTGCACATGCACACTGGGTTTTCTATAAAGCAATAGCAAATGTGTACTAGGGGGTTTTGATGTGATTGTGCATGCACACTGGTTGTTTTGTTTGCACGTGATTGTGCATGTGTGATTGGGTTTGCTGCAACCCGAAGATCATTTTTGGAGGAAGTGGGTCTGGGCCCCTAGGGCCCCCAGGTTTTTTCCGGCCCAGTCCATTACACATTACAATGGAAATCTAAAAATAAGTATATATTTGGCCAACTAGAGACTCAAGAAGAGGATATTTGAAACATATTATTGGGTGTCATTTATAAACAATGGGTAGTTTTGCACCTGAGCAGTAAACACTGGCAACCATTAAATGTTGGATTTTATTGTATTACCTTGCACTGGCTGAAAACTAATAACTGATTGGTTACTATAGGTTATGTGGCCATTGTTTATAAATGAGCCCTTAAATAAATACTTAAAGAGTTAAACGCCACTATTATAATTGGGAAAAATTAAAAATATTCTGTGCCAAAAAAGTCCCTGTACAATACTGCCAGTGATTCCTATTTTAAAAACAAATTCATTAGAAAAGATGTAGAGAGAAGTTGTTTTGAGTTTAAATGCAGAGAGAGCTGTGTATTAATAAGAAGCACATCCTATGCCTGCTCTGCTTTCAGATAATGGACTGCCTACACATACATTTTGAAGTGTAATGACATTCCTGCTTATTAAAGACCTCTCAGCTGAAGGGGCAGCATATTATGAACTGGATGAACCATTCATTTTCTTGGATGTGTTATTCAGTATTTTATGCTAAACTAGCAATACACCATCCATTTTAGTACAATGATCCTTATGTTCAATAAAACCGAAGTGCTGCACCATAAATCATTTGAGTCATTTATTCTACATTAGACACATTAGCCATTATATTCCATAATCTATTACAATAAGGTGGATTTAAATGCACCCCAAGGAACTGCAATAATAACGTGAGAACCAAATATAGCAATTAAGAATAAAATATGCTTAACCTAAGCCCGAGCTTGCTGCAATGACAGCTGTGAACTAAGAATGGAACGAAAGGCTGATAATGGAACTTTTCTAATACATTTAAACTGACGGAGGGAATGGGGGAATTTAGAAGAAAACAAATACAGAAGCACCAAAAAGGCACAAAAGACCCAATTGGAAATGGAAGAGGTCCATGTGATTCTCATCACATCTTAAGCTGAACACAAAGGACGAAGTGACTAACACCATCGAAAATTTGCCAGTGAGTGACGTCATTTCATTACTTCACCGATTTACTAATGAGCGCAGGCATCCCTTCATTAGCAAAGGAGATAGTCGCTAGCCTTGCTTCACATTCTAACGCCAGGCAAATTTTGGCTCTAGCGAATGGACGTAAGTCCGCTATAATAACAGGAGCAAAGTCTGAGCATGAGTCATAGCAACACTGTTGCTGTTCAATTGCAATTAGAAAAAAGACATCATTACCTAATAATGGTACTGATAGGGAAGAAACGTTCTAGCCTAAGCATAGTGCACCAGCATAAGATTTTCAATCATCTGAGTGTCTTCGAAGGATGATTGGCCAAGTGTCTCTATACCAGACAGTAGGGCACAATGAGCAAAATTGTCCCAACTATCCAATCAGTTTGGACAGTGTCGGACTGGCCCACAGGGATACCAGGAAAACTCCCGGTGGGCCCAGACGTCAGTGGGCCCACTTGCTTCTAACAATTTGGCCTATTTCATGTTCATTCCCTATTTCTTTATGTGGAAAAATACTCTTAACAATGGAAGAATAGAGTATAGTAAGTAGATCTAAAAGAATAGGATAATAAAGCGGTTAAGTGAGGAGCGAAGGAATAATAGTTTGGAAAGTTGGACCCCTGGTCTAAGGTTTTCTGGTGGGCCCCTGGCATCCCAGTCGAACACTGAGTTTGGACCTGTATGGCCAGCTTTAATCATAGCTTGCTCATTATTTCCCTGTGAAAACTCTTAAGCAGGCCATACATTGAAAGAGTTGCTCATTTGGCGAGGTTGCCAATGCGCAGCTCAGTGCCTGATGTGTCCACATTGATAGGGATAGAGGCCATCAGGTTGACGACCACACCAAAAAGCAGATGATTGGTATTCCGACTGATATTGGCTGATTTTCAGCCAGATATAGGAGTGGTAGGCCTGTTGGAGGGCACAATACAAGGACAGGTAATCAGTCTGCAGAGGACAAAATTATCTAGGGAATCTATCGTATATACATATATTATACAAAAAAAAAAGTATATAAGTTGTAGTATAAAATGCACTCTGTAGCACAGTGATCCCCACCAGTAGCTTGTGAGCCACATGTTGCTCCCCAACCCCTTGGATGTTGCTCTCAGTGGCCTCAGGGCAGGTGCTTATTTTTAAATTGGCATGATTTGGTTGTATAAAAACCAGGTTTCCTACCAAACAGAGGCTCCTGTACTCTGCCAGTCCACATAGGGGCCAGTGATAGTCAACCACAACCCTTATTTGGCACCATCCAACATTTTTTATGCTTGTAATGCTCCCCAACTTTTTTTACATCTGAAAGTTTCTCACGGTTGGGGACCCCTGCTGTAGCAGATTAAAGTAGAAAATACCTAAAACCCAAATCACCACTGAAGCTAAAATAGTGTGTATATTGTAGCCCAAATAAACAAAATAAACGCATTCCTATTACAAAATGTAATAAATGTTATCAATAAAAAAAGCTCAACAAAGCTATCAAAGCAACAAAGTCTGCTTATAATTTATTCTATTTTGAGTTCATATTATTACCCACAAATTATACTCTGCTGTACTTAGCATCACTGGGTCCAAGTCTTCACTACCTATTGTAGCCAGGGGCGCTTCGCCAATGAGGTGAGGCACTCGCTTCAGGCGGCAGCGCCCCCCCGGTTACCAGGGGTGGCACTGCCGCTCCTGGTAACTAAGAGCCGAATTTCAGGTTTTCAACCTAGAAATTTGGCTATGCCCTAGCGCCGTGGACCCCCCCCACCACCACCTCTGTCCGGCGCTGGAAAAGTGAGCACCGTGGAGAAGGGGGGGGTGGCAAATTCAAGGCCGCCTCAGGTGGCGAAGTGCTTGGGATCGCTCCTGATTGTAGCCCTATGGCCATCAGCATGAATGGTCAAATCTTACTGTTTGCGTTGTACCCCACTTTTTATAAATAGTATTTAGGTTCCACTGTTTTTCTTCTTTGGTTTATTTATTTTTGCTACAGTAGGGATATTGGGAATAGTATTGAATTGAAAGAAAAGGATGCTGTGATGGAATACTAAACTATCGTGTCAAACTATTGTAATGATGTCATATCTTAAAAGCGATTTCCTGTCTTGTACCTTAAAGGGGCTGTTCTGTTTTATACTAATTTGTGACTGCTGAACCCATGTGCTTGAGAAAGGGGACTGAGTACTTCAAAATGTTGTGCTGTTTGGGTCTGAGTATTGTTTTTCATATATTCAAGTCTGCATCAATATGAAGTGAATGCTGTTGCCTTTTCTATATTTTTTGTTACTGTAGCACTGAAAGTTTTTCTGACTACGTGCGCAACATACTAAGGGTTGTGCAGCATAACTCATTATAATTTTCTATTTTAATATACTGTATGTATTAATGGGGAATATTTCCCATTATGGTCTATTCTCAGGAAGAGGTGAAATATTGGTTTTTCTGATATTGCAGGTGAAGAATTTTAGAAAATTTATTCTATCCCAGACTGAGACAATTTGTACCTCTTTAATATAATAAAGTAAAGGGGATATGTTGCATTTCTAATAATATTGCATTGCTCATTTTATCAATCAGTTTAGCTTGTAAATTTAAAACAGAAACTCATTCAGCCATCTGAGCTATACGTGGGAATATCTGTCAAATGAGTTCCTCAGCATCAATACAGAAAGAAATCCACCAGTCTCTGAGCTTCATAAATTGACCTTCGATTCTCAAATATAATTGTTTGCCCTACAGAAATAATACATTCAGCCTTCTGGGCTTGTACAAATCTATACTAGACTCAGAGCAAAACAGAAAATTGATAGCTACATTTAAATTCTTTTGTAAGTTCGATGTACTGGATACTAGTGGTAACTTGTTTTACAGGTGAAATATTTATTACTGTATAGGAATTCAAAAAGAGATCGTCAACAGACTTTAAAGGAAGGCTGTTTTAATAATGAAAAAAAAAAATCACTTTTTGGCCACGGGAACAAAGAGAAAGACATTCACCAGCACAGAACATTATCTCTGACAAGCAACTATTGGGTCCAAAACTGAGACTTATGAGAAAAAAAATGTATCAGAAGCTATAAATAAACTACAGGATTTCTTCTTATTGTGATAGGATGGGTTGGGAACGGGAATGTGCATAAATGTTTGGGCATCTCCCACTTGACAGATAAAGCCTTTCAAGTTCTAACTATTGATATGTTAAGCTATGGGTTTTTGTGAATGTAACAACTGCCTGAATGCAGAAAATACTGTATTTTAATAGTTCAAATATCAAACTACTTTTGCTATACATATGTTGTACCGTATATATTATATATCCCTTTCTGGCACTAATTTTAAGGCATCACCAAAAAATGAAAGTGTTGCCCTGCACTGGTAAAACTGATCTGTTTTCTTCAGTAACACTACTATAGTTCATATAAACAAGCTTCTGTGTAGTGATGGCAGATATTGAAAAAAGGCTATATGGCACAAGTTAAATATGGAGCTTATCTGCTATCTGCTGTGTAACCTGAGTCTTTTCTCATTTTAATGGCTGCCCCCATTGCTACACAGCAGTTTTTTTATGTTACTGTTCCTTTAAGTAGTTGGGCAATTGATGCCTGCCGACTTGGCCACTCCTAAAAGTGTCAGTGTCTTATTGTACTGTTTATGGGGTAAAATGTGCCCAATGCTCGTCTAGGCATCAGGCTAGCTGGATCATCCTGTGGGGTGAGAGCTGTATATGGCTATGGGTGCATTCCTTTCATAATATATCTTCACAGGTTCTCCATGTGATTGGATTGTTTGCCTAGGGGATAAATGACCTGGCATTCTTGCCAAATTATCTCCCATTGAATTTTACATTCCACAAATTCAAAGGTGACCTGATAGAAACCTTCCTATTCATATGATACCTATTCCCAACTTCTCAAACGATTCAGCCCGGTGTTTTGGCGAAGAGGACAGCACCTCTCCAAACTCAAAGAAGAATACCAAACACTTTAGGGCAAGTGAAGTGGGGCGAACCTCTGCGTGTTTATTCTTGTCAGTGATAGGAACCTTCCACACAGTACTGGGAGAGACCAGAAACCTGGTACACATTGTAAAGTACCTCCACCTAATATTAGTCAAGGGATAAACCTGAGGCGAGGATGGGGGTGATGGTCCAATTTGGAAATAAAAAATTGCACAGCACTCACTTTCTGTATAACCTTGGGAGACAATCTAATGAAAACACAAATGAACTACTATGAGCAAAATGTTTTAAGAATGTCACTCACGTTAAGCAACTTTACATAGTTAAAGGACAAGGAGAGGCAAAAAAATAAAATCTAATTTTTACTTTCTTTAATGAAAAAGAAATCTTTCTCCAATATACCTGTTCTTTAATTAAAAAAAGTATACTGTTTTTATAAAAAAAAACCCTGACTTTATGCAGTGTAATTCTTCCTTCATTTACTGCTGTTTATAGGAATTGACAGTCCCTAACTTCTGGGCAGGGAAACAATCATACATATGAAAAGTTCAGGAAGAAAGTCGCAGATCGTACCGCAAACGAGGATATGGAGAAAAAAACAAGAAAAATATATAGTGCAGTGTTCTTATGTATGTTTACACCTCACAGTGATTACATTCACACATTATCAGTGAGTACCACTTCCCAAGATAAAAAGGTTTAGTGTAAGTGATACAATATTCAATCACCATCAAATTAAAGTGCGTTTGTGCTAAATATGGGATAGAGGCTTCAAAGACTTTGGAAATATTAGAAGGTAGGGAGATACCCACACAGCTTGTGTTCCTATTTTAGTGCTTGATTATACTCACAGACGTTCACAATAAGGGCTAGCACATCAAAATTGGGCTTTTTTCTTCCTAGATAAAGTTTTTCTTTAAAATGTGTGCAGCGTCTTATTCTCTTGTGGACCAGTATTTAGGAGAGACTGTGATTTCTCCACGGCGTATTTTCACAGCGTGTATTAGCCTGCGTGCGTATCACCGTGGGGTATTTTCACAGCATGTTTTCGCCTGTGTGCGGATCACCGTGGAGTTTCCTCAGTTCAGATCCGCATCGGTGAGATTGCTTCCGCAGGGGGATCCCCCGCCTTACTTCCCAGCCATGCAGAACTCCAGCAGCTTGAAGTCGGCGACTGTGTTGAGATTTGTACAGGATTTTATCTTTGCTGCAGTCTGTATATTCTGATTATTAATCAGTCTTGCTGTATCGGCTTCAGGCAGATATTATTTGACTTGTGCTGTTTTAATAATTTAATATAATATAATTATAATATATAATAATTTAATAATTGATGACGATCCCAAAGCAGCCCAGATCACACTGAGCATGTGCACAGTCTTGGAAACAAAGTTAACAAAGTTACAAGATGACAGCCCCCTGTGGCCAACTTTGAAAGCATAAACCTTTTTTTTGATTAGGCTTGTGGTGCAGTAAGTTCATGTTTATGTTTAGTATACAAAATACAGCATTTCTAGCCTTATTCTATTTTACACTTTCCTTGTCCTTTAGGCTGGGTGCAGACAGGGAGAATTGGGGAGATTCTGTCGCCTTGCGACAGAACAATTTTATTGTTACTGTTGGGGTGAAAATGACCAGGGGTTTCCAGATAGGGGAGTTTTCCATAATTTGGATCTCTATACCTTATGTCTGTTACAAGTCATTTAAATAAACCCAATAGGATTGTTTTGCCTCCAATATCTTAAACCAGAGGAATGATTTAAAACACAAGCCTTTCATACTTCCTACATCTGAATAAATGATTTCTGTACCTGTTGATGACAACCTTGGCACAACTTACCTAAATCAGCTATGTTGGCAACCAATAAGACTCTTCTTTTTTTATACCAAAGGCATTAAATTAAATTAAATGGAATACAGCCTTTGTTGATTAAACCTACACTGGAATAAAAGAAAATAAAGCTACATGTGAGTTTTAGCTCCATGAAATGCCATGATAGGAATGAAACTAGAGAGGAAAGTAATTAAAATAGATGGTTTCTGTTACAAAGAACTTTCTTTGAAGCACCAAACTGTCAGCAGGCATTAGGGATTTTCCCTAAAGTTACCAGAGCAATATGCAAATGAAGGAATTATAGGGCCTTCCTCCATCTTACATTTTTATTAAAAATCCTCTTTTTTCCCTCAATTATAGTAAATGACAAGTGAACTTCACATGAACTATAGGTCACGGAAGGATTTGGTATTGGCATTTTTAATCTAAAAATTCTGGTGCCAGAAAATCAATATGTTTCAGTTGCGGCATTCAAATGCAATTTTCTTCAATGTAACAGGCTGGCGTGTGTTTTTTTTTTAAATAATGAATAATTCTGAGCCCTACTATGAAACAAGCAGCTGTATTACAAGGTAATGACATCAATAACGCATTGCATGTAAACAGAAAATGAACAAAAAAAATCATTCAAGGCTCTTTTCAAACTGGTGTGTTTTCATCAGTCCTATTACAAGTTTCATTCACATTATCGGATTGAACCATGCTGCATAACCAAGGTGCTGACAAGCCTTGATTACCCAATAACTCCTGTATTCCTTTCAGGCAGGTTCACAGAAAGGACAGGAATGCAAGGCCTTCCTGTGGGGCAGACTGCCTTCCACTGAGACCAAATCAATGAAATCCAATGCCCTCACACTTCTGTTCTCTAAACTTAGCTGTGCATTTCCTGCTTTGCAATTATGACTTTTCCTTTTTGTTCTCCAAACTGGTTCTGATAACAATTAATTGTGTGAGGGGAGCCAATCTAAACATTTTTGATTCCTTTGTTCTCAATCTTGCAAAAGGAACACTTGATCCCTTCGTGCACTAAATCTCTCCCAGACAATTTCTCAGGCTCCAACAGTCAAATCCCCTTTTCACCGGAAAATGTTTTTTTTTTTGTCCAAGACCTGACACCGTCCCCTCTCCAAGTGGCTAGGATAAGCACAATCCACTTAAGAGACAGTCTATAAAAAGATTCTTGGTGTCATTCAGTCTCAAGTGGGATTGTTTCCCAAAGTTCCTCAGATATGAAAGAAAAGGAAGGAAAAGTTTTGGAATTTCTTATTTGTCTAGTAACATAGACACAATCTACAGCTTATGGCAGTAAAACTCAAAAGCAGATTTCATTTCCCATTACAAAACAAGACATCACAACCATCTACAACTAAACTTAAAGAGCTCACATCTACCATAAATATGTCTATGGTCTATAAACCAATGTCAAATAAATAAAATGGATTATTAGAAATGAAGCTCACACAGTGGCCTTCTTCTCTAGCCTGCCTGTAGGAAATCTGGAACTGTGCAGCCCAAATTGTTCCACTTGTTTTGTTGAACCAAACTATATAAAGGTTCTTGGTATCATACAGTCTCAAGTTGGATTGTTACCCAAAGTTTCTCAGATAAGAAAGAAAAGGAAGCAAATGTTCTGGCATTTCTTATTTGGCTAGTTACATAGATACAATCTACAGCTTATGGATATGGTTGTAAAACTCAACTGCTGATTTCATTTCCAATTACAAGACAGGACATTATATTACAACTATCTACAACTAAACATAAAGAGTCTATAAACCAATGTCAAATAAATAAATAAATAAATAAATAAATAAATAAAATGGACTATTAGAAATGAAGCTCACACAGTGGCCTTCGTCTCTAGCATGTTTGTAGAAAATCAACTGTGCAGCCCAAATTATTTCTAGAGCTATTCCACTAAATTTGTGGACCCAATCTTGATCATATGGATAGAATGGGTAGCCATACTGTTTCATTTAAATACACTCTGGAAAATTGTATTGAGGCTAATTGAGAATTTAGGTATTATTGTCTTTTAGTTTCAGTTCATTCCTAAAAAGTATTTTATTCCCATATAACTGATATATTAGTGGCCATATGCTGCATACTTATTTCTTAGGACAATTTGGAAGTAAGCTCACAAATGATGGGGTGGGAAGATTTTGTACTTAAAAGCAAGTATCCTCCATGGAAGATTTAATGAAGACTTTGAAGGTTGTTTCTATGGAAGGGGCATGATTACACTTTACAAGTACTTTAGTCAGATAGTGAGGGGTTCCCTTAATAAAGATCAACACATCAGAGGAGATTTGTCACAGTGAGGTTGTGGAATATCCTACTGGATGATATTGTGGTGGCAGATTCTAGTAATGCCTTTAATAGTGGCTTGGAAGATTTCTTGAACAAGTTTAATAATGTAATAGTATTACTGTGTCACTATAACCTACAATTAGTATAGATTAGTGCAGAGTGGTACAGATATAGGACCTGTTATCCAGAATGCTCCGTCCTGGGGCTTTCTGGATATCGGATATTTCCATTATTTGCATCTTAATATTTTAAGTCGACTAGAAACTCATGCAAACATTAAATAAACCCAATAAGCTGGTTTGGCTTCCAATAAGGATTAATTATATCTTAGTTTGGATCAAGTACAATGTGCTCTTTTACTATTACAGAGAAAAAGGTAATCATTTTAAAAAATTTGGATTTGGATAACAGGTTTCCAGATAATTGATCCCATATCTGTATATATATATTTAGTTTATATTTGTGAGTGTATAGATATTTCTGCATAAGTATGAGTATATATACAGTTAGTGGTTGGCTGAAGCCACTTATTGTCAAACAAGTGTGTTTATACTCTTTTTAAATCATAATCACTGCTCAAACTACCCAAATGACCCTGATCAAAAGTTTACATACCCCAGTTATATTGCCCCCTTTAACATCAATGACAGCTTGAAAACTTTTGTGGTAGTTGTGGATGAGGCGCTTTATCTTCTCAGACGGTAAAGCTGCCAATTCTTCCTGGAAATTCTTGGGCTGTCTTGAATGAACTGCTCATTTGAGGTCTCCCCAGAGTGGCTCAATGATATTGAGGTCAGGAGACTGAGATGGCCACTCTAGAAACTTCAATTTATTTTGCTGTAGCCAATGACGGGTCAATTTGGATCATTGTCATGTTGGAATGTCCAAGTACATCCCATGCACAGCTTCTGGGCTGATGTGTGCAAATTTTCCTCCAGTATGTAGGAAAAACTGCTAACTTCTGTTACAAAAACACCCTTCAATCATCTCTATCAGCAAGACCAAGAATGTTGGTCATGCACAGAGCATCTAAGTGGCAGAAATCAGCAAAAACAATCCTTGTATAATAAAGTGTGATGATCCTGCAAGGCCCTGATTCACCAAGTGTGCACCAATGACAGCATCCTACCATGGTTGTCATGGCAACCAGGGCCAGAATTAGGGGTAGGCAGAAGAGGCACCTGCCTAGGCCGCAGCAATGTGGGGGCGCTGGGCAGGTGCTTGTTCACTGGTCTTCTGCCTACTCCTATTCCAGATTCCCTCCCCTCTTGCCTCTATCCTCTGTCACTCTCCCCTTGTTACCTCCCTCCCCTCTGCACAACGCACATATGCACATGGAATAATTACATAACGAGCAACAATCACTCTTTACTTTGGAACTGTGCAGCTGTGCACAGTCCCTACTGTGAGCTGATAGGCTTGCTCTACGGCAATTTTACAAAATAAAAGTTTACAAAATAAAATTGGTGATTAGGTACAGCCTGTGGGGCTCTATAACCTACTGTGGAACTAACTAAAGGTGGCCATACATGGAGAGATCCGCTTGTTTGGCAATGCTGCCAAACAAGCAAATCTCTACCTGATATGCCCACCTTGAGGTGGCGATATTGATCTGATCCGACTGTGGGCACTAGCGCCCAACAATCGGATCACAACAGAACAGATACGTGCGGGACCGCATCAACGCACAGATGCAGCTGCGATCCAACAGAATTTTCAATCCGTCCGATCAACATCTGGCGACTTTCGGCCAGATATCGATTGGGGATGCCTGTTGGAGGGCACCCATACACGGGCCAATAAGCTGCCGTCCACACGGACGATTCAGGGAGAAAAGTCGCCTGACGACTAATTGCCGCTTCTTTGGGGCGACTAATCTCCCTGAACAAGGCAATGCTGTGTGTGAATAGGCGCAGGCCACTTTACATTCTAGCATTGCATGGGTAAGCAATTCAGGGAGATTAATCGCCCCAAGAAGTGGCAATTAGTCGCCAGGCGACTAATCGCCCTGAATCGTCCGTGAATATTCCATGTGGCCTAGCCTTTATCCTTTAATATTTATGTTAAAGAGTCTTTTGTGGTTCTCATTGGCAAGTGATAAGGTTATAGATATGCAGATATACTCCAGGCATTTCAAGTACAGGTATGGGATCCGTTATCTGAAAAGCCACTATCCAGAAATTTCCGAATCCTGGAAAGGACATCTCCCATAGACTCCATTATGGACAAATAATCCAAATTTTTTAAAATAATTTTTTTTCTCTGTAATAATAAACCAGTACCTTGTACTTGATCCAAACTATATTTATAAGATATAATTAATCCTTATTGGAAGCAAAACCAGCCTATTGGGATTATTTAATGTTTAAATGATTTTCTAGTAGTCTTAAAGTGTGAAGATCCAAATTACAGAAAGACCCATTATCCAGAAAACTCCAGGTCCCGAGCATTCTGGATAATAGGTCCCATACCTATACTGAGTAAAAATAGAACCAGCACACGTAGCATGCTTAAAGGTGGCCCTACACGTAGAGATCCGCTCGTTTGGCGATGTTGCCAAACGAGCGGATCTCTCCCCGATATGCCCACCTTGAGGTGGGCGATATCGGGCTGATCCGATCGTGGGCCCTAGGGCCCAACGTTCGGATCAATACGGGCGGTCGGATTGCGGGACCGCATCAATGAACAGATGCGGCCGTGATCCGACGGGATTTTTAATCCTGCCCAATCGACATCTGGTCGACTTTCGGCCAGATATCGATCGGGAAAGCCCGTCGGAGGGCCCCCCACACGGGCAGATAAGCTGCCGACACAGTCTGTCGGCAGCTTTTATCTGCCCGTGTATGGCCACCTTAAGGGATTGCTCCCGTGTTTATTGTCTTGCCAACAATGACAACGTTTCAACGTTGTAATCAAGGAGGGGCCGTCCTCCTAAGAATCCATGCACTGTATCTAATTTGTTGGAGAGGCCAGGTGTGCGCGTGCATTCTTCTGCCTAACCCATACCTATACTGTAAATCACTGTTTACCAAACATCTCTTCCTAATTGGCTTTCACTCAAGGCTTCTCACTTCAAGGAATATTTTTAAAAAAAATTTAACATTTACTACACTCACCATTCACTCTACTGCTCTGGAATCTGTCTCTTAATCTGCAACTTTTCTCCATAGGTTGGGCCGGTAAACTTTATGCTGCATTCTCCTGTCTACAATACCGCTTCACAAAATTCTATTTTCAGTCATTTGCTGGCAGAAAACATCAATGTTGTGTAATAATAGTAAGTCCCCCATTGGCCCAGAAGGAAATAAAACCTGTGCACTGAGACAATGTTAAACATTTATGTGAAACGATGCAACAAGCTGCCAAAGTGTCTACCTAATGATAAGAGGGTCCAAGAGCAGCAAAACTAGAAACCCAGAAAGCAGTCATCTCTTAAACATCCTTTTCCTGTTAATTTCCCCCCAGGCACTGTTGTAATCATTTGCATGATCAGTGTAGTACAATGACCACTATGCACCTTTAGCAGAGAGAACTACAAAGCACATTTTTAGATTCAAACATAAAGAGGAAACAAAGTTCTTCTTTAGGCCTCCTAAATTGAACTCCTCTACTTCAACTGAAATTATATTTTTTAAATAACCAAAATGTAAGATTTGACATTAACATTGTAAATGAGCGGTGTATAAAACAAAATAAAATGAATACATTATTTTCTTTATATTAATTATGTTGTAATTTGTTGTTGCAATTCACTAATTCATGCGTTTAAATGTAATCCCAAACTTGAAAAAGGCAACAACAGCAAAAAGGGGCATACACTGCATATATTAATAAGAAAGACATCATTAAACAAAAAATGGTGAGATCTGAAAGAATAATACCCTCAAAATACCCTCAATAAAGAAAATGTATTTTAAAGGGTAATAAATAACCTTAAACGTAAATGTTGGATCCTATACATAAACTTTAATAGGTTGACAGTTTTGTGGGGATGATTTATACTCTACACAGAAAGAAGATCAAGCCATCCAAAAGTGATGTCACAGTTGTGTTGAAAACTGAGGGTTAGACCTATTATTAATTTAATGTTTAATCTCCATCCTTAAAAGCTAACATCAACATCACAGCTCCGTGATTAATTTAAGATACGTAAATGGTCAGACCCTTCTAACAATGAGACTCAATCGAGCCAAACTCTTGAACCCTTGAACTATTCTTGGTTATTAGAGGACATCTCAATGAAAACAAAATGAATACCCCCCAAGCTTAGTTTACCTCATTTCGGTGTGCTTGAAGCACTGAGCTTTAGCATTATCAGTGCAATAATATCACACACAGTGTTTGAACCTGTTCATATCTTGAATTATTTTGGACATACTGGAAACCATTTCAAACAATGCAATTGCATTAGTATGAAAGCAGTGACATATCAATATAACCAACTTGGTATCTAATATGTTTTAAAACATAATAATATGCAGCTGAATTACAGTTAATACAAGTAGTAACAAAAAAATACAATTACGGGCTTGTTATGAGGGAAACATAAGGTCAGGAGATTTCCAGGCTTGTCTGTTGGAGATGCAACCTTCCACGTTCCATAAAAGTTTTCTAATAAATGAATACCTACTGTATAAAAATTTCATTTTTAATGGATCTTACCTTACTCTTCACTGGTTATGCACCAACATGAATCTAAACACTGCTGCTCAACCTTAATGTATTCATTTATTTCATACTACCAATTCCAGCAAACATAATCAGGGTTGTATTCTTGAAGCACCATCACTAAACAAAACTTTTTTCCATCTATTTGTGCTGGAGAAAGGTGTGATGAGAATTGATTGCACCTTGTCTGTGTAAATTTACTCACCAAAAAACTCAGTGTGTCCTTCCTCAACAATTTGCACAGAACCCATTGTAAGCAGATTTCTCACTACTGAATTAAGTTTGGGACACTGATTTAAAAAAAAATATATAGGGGCTGCAGAGGGATAGCTATACTGTGAGCTTATATTCCCTTTAAATAAAAGGAAGAGAGACAGAAGGATCTTGTATTTGACAATGGTTTGTTTTATGTTTCCATCTCTTACTAGAGTGCAGTTATTCTAGAGAAGAATGCTACTCTTCTACCTTTGTATGCATGTGTATGTATGGTAGTGTATGTCATAATCATATTGTACAGAAATGTTAAGTGTGTTGGAATGTCATGAGAGGAAATAACTAGGAATGAAAACATGATGATCATGGTTATGATTATAAGATTTCTTGGGGTGTATGTTCTTGTTACAAACAATTTTCATCACACATTTAACTCCTTGTCCTATAATACTATTTCATTTACTTTTAACAAAAACCTAGCAATAGCACTGTCTCTCATCAGAGATCCAGATCTCATATTAAAATATTTAAAAATTTAAGGGCAGGTCTTATTTTTGCTCTGCTCCAGTAAAACGTTGCTGTCTCTTTAATTCTACTTGTTAAATTAACCACTGGCATCTCCAGTGTAGTAAATATTATTGGGGCTTCCAGATAAAGGGCAATTCATTCTATTAGTCTTGTGGGACAACAGCTCTAATTCTGATTGCATATCTAGAATCCCTACCATACAGCTGACAGCAAATGGAGTGTCTTCTTTTCCTGTACATTTTAGCTATTGGAAAATGCCAAATTAGTTCCTGACATCTAATACATTGGTAGTTTTCAGTGCCACTAGTAGCTTTGGGGTGAAGAAAAACGCCCTATATGCCATCAGTCTAAAGCAGTTATCAACAGAAAGAAGACAGAAACAATCCAAGGACTGGATTAAAAGGACAGAAAGAAAATCCCCAGAAGAGAAAAAAAATTAGAGCATTTTTTAAAGAAGCCCTATCAATTCTAAAAATACATCTATATAGGTGCATTTTGCACCGACTCTTCCAATCAGCAGAACAGCTAAAGGTAATAGTGTTTGGCCAAGCACACAAATGCGGTTAATACAAATCTGTGCTTTATAAATGCCTTCATCTATAGTTTGCAGTCGGTTGTCCAATTTTATCACCATCTGTTTGGTTTATGTCAATATAATTTGCTTTAATCAGTCAAACTTGTCAATACTACCTAATCACGAAGCACTCTTCAATAATGCTTGTGTCCTCTTATTCTGCTATTGATGGACTACAAGTCATTGATTTCCCTTCATAATTCATATAACATAAACATTGATATATTATTAAAATTATTTTTTATTCATTGCCACAAATGATCTGAAAACTATTAAAAGATGGATTAACACACTTTAAAATTGTCCTGTGAATTACAACTTTCCATCATATACCTGTAGTAGTTTTTTATTAAGGGGAAAAATATTAAACCCTTTACTTGTCTGGTGTCATCGATCATGTCTTCCATATTGGCAACAGACAAGAGCAACTTGAAAACATGATATCTACGATGTTGGTAGTCAAGTTCTTGACACCTAATTCTACCTAATTTACATTATGTTGTAACCAAGTGGTTATTATGTAGTCTGGTGAACCGGCATGCAATGGCAAAAGATGTCATATGCGTTAGAGATCATTTGACAGGGTCAGACTTGATGCTCTGCTGTGGTTTTACAACCCATATTAGGGGGCCATTCATGACGCCTCAAATTTTTCTTGTTTTTAAAAAACTGAATTTTTACAGGGGAAAAAAAAATCATTTTTTTCTATATTTATTAAGCTCCAAAGCTGCTAAAAAGCTGAAAGTATTCCAGCTAAAAACTTTCAAAATCACGTAGAAGTCCATGGCAGATAGTCCCTTTAACAATTTGTTTCAGGCAGCAACTCGAAAAAGTTGAGTTTTCAGAGTTGCGCGATTTAAATTGATGCTCTATTTTTTCACAGCATTGGTTTTTTTTTCACTGTTTTTGTTCTAGAAAAATCATTGATAAATAAAGGGCATTTGGGGTTGGGCTATTTTAATAAATAACCTCCTAAATATGTAATTATACAGTATATCTAATCTATTCTATGGGGAAATTCACGAAAGCGCGAAGCTTCTAACGCTTGAAGTCAATTTGTTACTTCGCAAATTCACTAACACCTGCTCTGGCGGATTTTCGCTAGCGAAGTAGATAGACTTGTGCAACTTTGTACCCTTACGCCAGGCGAAGTTGCGCACTGACGAAGGATCATAATTACGCAAATTCACTAAGATGACCATTTTACTGAATGCTACCACTTATGCTAGACGTTACTTCGCCAGGTCAGACATGGCGAAATTCAATACAATAGAGTTCTAAAAAAAACCCTAGCGTCTTTTACTTTTTTTAGTCTGAAAAATAGCATAATTTTTGGGGGTTACCCTCCTTCCCCCTACATTTCCTAACATATGGCAACTCAACTATACAGTGGACAAATGTTTAGGGCAATAGGACAACTTATTTTTTTTATTAAAGGTTTCCTGGGCTTGTGTATTACAATGTAATTGCTATAACATATGCACTTCTATTAGACTTTGAAATTCGCGCCATATGCAAATTAGGCATCGCTAGCGTAAATGCGCTTTGCCTAGCGAAGCAACACCAGCGCAACTACGCTACCGTTCGCCGACCTTACCGTAACTTCGCACTTCAGCGAATTTGCGTAGCGCTTGCGAAAATTCGCCTGGCGTAGTGCGGCGAACGTTAGCGAAGGCAACGCTAGCAAATTTTCGCCGCTTAGTGAATTTCCCCCTATGTCTGCCTAGTTAACTGCTTAGTGCCACAGACTGGTGGATTAATGGGAATTTTCACTAACCCTAAACACATGTTCTGATTGAAAAATAATCCTCATAAAAGAACCAATTAACCATAAAACATTATAGTTAACTTTTAGTATTTTCTAGAATTGATCATTGTAAGTTACTTAAATTGGCCCTTTATTTTTTATCTGTTATAGTGTTTTAAATTATTAGCCCATCTTTTTCTGAATCTTTGCAGCTTTCAAATGGGGGTCACTGACCCTTTTGAAAAGCTACAATTTTACGTACTCTGTGCCCCCTGTATAGTTGATTTGCCATATGTTAGGAAATGTAGGGGGGGGGGAGGGTAACCCCCAAAAATTATGCTATTTTTCAGACTAAAAAAAGTAAAAGACGCTAGGGTTTTTTTTAGAACTCTATTGTATAGAACTTCACCAGGTCTGACCTGGCGAAGTAAAGTCTAGCACAAGAGGTAACGTTCAGTAAAATGGTCATCTTAGTGAATTAGTGTAGTTACGT
Organism: Xenopus borealis; assembly: GCA_024363595.1. Classification (NCBI taxonomy): domain Eukaryota; kingdom Metazoa; phylum Chordata; class Amphibia; order Anura; family Pipidae; genus Xenopus; species Xenopus borealis. The sequence continues at coordinate 39,156,742 of CM044442.1, read as the reverse complement.
CCCTTCGTCAGTGCGCAACTTCGACCTGGTGTAAGGGTGCAAAGTTGCGCTAGTCTATCTACTTGGCTAGGGAACCTTCGCCAGGAACACTGTTAGTGATTTGGCAAAGATGCGAAATTACGTCACGCAGACGAATAAGTGCTAGCGTTAGACGCATCAGGCTTTACTGAATTTGCCCCTTAGATGGGAATACCCTGCAGATGCTGATTCCTCCATTCTGGACCCCTCTCAAACTCCCTGTCTCTCTAGGCACAGCATCTAGATTCCCTGTGCCAGCCTGATCCAAATGACAGCTTTTGGTGGGCCTTCCAGTTCTCTGGGCGCACTGGCAGTGCGCTGAAGTCTAACCATCACATGGTTCTCCCTGCTAGGCTGTTCTCTGCCAAGCTCTGCTACTTCCTCTTCCTGCCTGCCTTTTCCAGGCTGCTCTGCCACTTCCTGCAGCCCTGACATCACTATGCAGCTTATACGTCCATTTTTGTCTATGGACTTATAATACTTTTGTACAAAATGATTATTGCATGAGGGGAACCTAAGGAATTCATCTGCAAACAGCAGGATAACTGCCAGATCTGTTGAACAGGCCAGCTTAATTGTCTCATCACATTTAGATTTCATCCATAAACAAAACTATAGCTATCCTGGTTGCATAGCATATTTAGCTTTTAAAAAGTACAGTATATGAAGATTCATCTGTCACATTATAGTTTGAGACAGGCTCACATCCTTGCAAAAGTTTTGATAAAATGTTGGCATTTTCTAATAATGAATATATATTTTTTCTACACCACCTTGTGATTTCTACCAGAATGTATTCATCAGGAAAAATAATTTGTATTGAGTTGACGATCAATGTATAAATACTGTACTTTGTCAGCACTAGCACAATAACTTGCATTCCATTATGATGGTACTGTCACAAACATAAATAGAAAAAAGAAAATCCTTAAAATCTTTTTTTTAGACAAAAATAATAAACCTTTTCCAAAATATATATGTTTGTAAATATTTAATTTGCATTCGAGAAGTAATAAATACATCCTTATAAATATTTGGATTTATTGAAGTGGTTTTAACTGCATAAAGGAAATCTTTCTTTGCAACAATCTCCTGTCCTTATTCATTATCCTTAACCATTATCCTTAATGCATCACTCCCAAAGGCTTAACACCTTCTGTACCATATGTTTACACAATACAGGTATGGGATCCATGATCTAGAAACCCGTTATACAGAATGATACAAATTACAGGTAGGACCTCTCCAATGGACTCCATTTTAATCAAATAATTCAAATAATTTAAAAAATTATTCAATTTTTATCTGTAATAATAAAACAGTAGCCTGCACCATTGGTTGGGGGTAACTTTTTTTGCCTGCACTTGCGGGGGGCTTTTTTTTTTTTTATGCGGGCTCTATCAGCCTGCACCATTGGTTGGGGGTAACTTTTTTTTAGCGATAGGTGCCCTAAAAACTCCCCAGGTCCCAAACATTCTGGACCAATGAAACACTCACTTGAAGGCTCATTTATCATGCATGGGGCTGCATGAAAAGTGCTAAAATTAGATTGCCATGTTTATTACACTTTGCAACACTGCCTGTCAAGTGAGCGATTGAAGAACAAAATGGATGGCAAGAACCTATGAATACACTGCTATACAAGTGGGAGAAGGTATGTGCCTCCAAATTCAGTGACTCAAAGGAGCCCTGTACTTGCCACCGGCGTGATGGTACAGGTGTAAGTGCAGAGTGAAGGTGTGTCCTGTACTTAAGTTCTAAATGAGCACTAAGGGGTGATGTTGCACCCATTAGTGCTCTATAGCTTGTTTCCAGGGCATTATTAAATGAGGCCATTGATATTCCTCTCTATGAGCTGTTATTTTAAAAATCTGGAAATGCCAAAAAATGTTGAAGATGTCATTCATAAAATGAATCATCTGAATATAACGATATAATTTGTACTTTACATGGGTAAAGAGTAATTCAGTGAGTTTTACAATACGAGTTATGGCTTTGGATAGCATTCAAATAAGTGTGATGTAAGTATTAGTTCAAGTGGCCCTCAAAAGACTCTCTGCCACCTCTTGGCTCAGCTAACAGAGTGCCTTGTTCCAGCAGCCTTTAAGGCATTCCTCTTGATCTGTAATATCCAAACCAAAGAGAAGAGATTATAAAGCACAGCACTGGTAAATTTAATTTGCAAGTGAACAACTGTGATAAACGAAACAGAAATGGAGGGGGGGGGAACTAAATAATTGAAATCATTAGTGGGTTACAGATTATACTCCTGAGAGAAGAACAAAAAAGATGCTCTTTTGTTGCAGTGCATTTGTGCCTTTGAATGTAAACATTGTTCTACAGACCATATTTTCTTCGGGCGATCTTTAAACGGCAATAAATTATAACTTGGACAGCCATACAAGCTGCTACTAGATGAGAATGTGAATGTATCTGTAGAAAGGACTGACTTTCCATCAAAGTCTATTGAAAGAATAGTTGCATTTTCTAAAGAAGCTTGTTGTGCCTATTAACCAGCTTACAAAAGAGGCCATTTCCGTGATTTATGGGAAGTTGCTATAGAGATCGTGTTGCAAAGACTGGCAGGTGAAGCCCGCTCTCTGGAGTTAGTAGTAGTTGCTCTAGGGAGGGCACAGCGGTACTGAATGACTCCATAAACAAATGAACCATGCTGGGTCAATTACTAGAGATAAACAAATGGTTATAGTTCATTCAAACCATTAAAACACAAGGTTTCCATATAACATTGCCTCTTATTTCATACCATTTATTTTCATAAAGTAGCCAAATGTGGAGCAAAAGCATCCTCAAACCACCCTAATTCTTAAAGGGCACCTATGGGCAGAAAAAAAAATCCCCAAACCGAAGGTGCGGGCTGCGTATGCAGGGGGCAATTTTTTTTTTAAACTACTAAAACCCCAAACTGGAATGCGGGCTCTATCAGCCCGCACCTTCGGTTTGGGGATTTTTTTTCTGCCCATAGGTGCCCTTTAAAGGAACAGTTCAGTGTAAAAATAAAAACTGGATAAATAGAAAATAAAAACTGTTTTTAATATACTTCGTTAGCCAAAAATGTAATGTATAAAGGCTGGAGTGACTGGATGTCTAACATAATAGCCTGAACACTACTTCCTGCTTTTCAGCTCTCTAACTCTGAGTTAGTCAGTGACTTGAAGGGGGGCCACATGGGACATAACTGTTCAGTGAGTTTGTAATTGATCCTCAGCATTCAGCTTAGATTCAAAAGCAACTTTTATGGCCCATGTGGCCTCCCTTCTAGTTGCTGCCTGGTAAACGAATCAGTGTGTAGGGATGTGAAAATTAGACACCCTCACATATTTCTGTCAGGCACATCCCTAGTAATATGGACAGCTAATGGGTCCTAATGGGGACCTTTGTGCTTATGTAACCCCTGTAGTTCTCACAGTGCACACAAGGTGGCACTGTGTAAAAGTATAAAGGTTATGGGAACCATGCGGTCAGTGTTCATTGCTTTAGCCCAACCTTGCAGGCTGGAAGGGAATGGGCATGATCCCTAGACGCAAAGGCCCTAGTAAAGTACAGCTATACTCTGTCATAGATCACTCTAGGAGTGATAGAAAGGTAGCTAGTTGAGCAGCTCATGCTCCGACAGGAGAAATAGAGGGATTAAGATCCCCGGGTACTAATAACCCAGAAATAGGGACTAAGTGTACAGACCTAGGGATAGGGTTTCCCCTCAGGTTCCACTTAGTACAACGGCTGAAATCTAATGCATATCTGTTCACATTCAAAGCTCAACTACTGCTGACATGACCCCTTGCCTGAAGGGATTCAGGCCATGTATGGTGCTGTGAGAATATGCTCCTTTATGCTGTGTGCTCTGTACTTATGCTGTGTAACTGTATGAAATGCTCTATACTCCAATGTGGTGATTGTTTCTATTTGCTCTGCTGTTCAATAAATGCAGTTTTGGTTAAGCATAAAGAATCACTGGCGCCCAACTTATTGTGCTAATTGCACATGGTTACAGTTCAACTATATCCTTCCTCCACCCTGCTGCGAGGGCTCTTCCCTGAGAAAGAGAGTTTCATTCGTGGTTTAATACCATTTGAGTAGCTATAACTGATTCCTGTCACACCAGTTTACAAAACGCTACAAGTGGAAACAAAGAGAGCTGCAAAGCTGGAAGTAGTGTTCTTGCTATTATGTTAGACATCCAGTCACTCCAGCCTTTATACATTACATTTTTAGACAAATAACTATATTAACTAACTATATTGATATCTATTTACCTAGTTTTTATTTTTATACTGAACAATTCCTTCAACATGGCAATTGTCTCTGACTTTAATACCTAAAAAAATGTTGACATTCCCTTGCAACACAATAGTACTAAGTTTTTGGACTATTTAAAAAAAAAAAAAAAATTAAAGAAAAGGTGCTCAACGCAGAAAAGCAGTTTATCTAAACCGTGCCTATACAAGGGGCCTGAATGATAGCTATAACAATGGCTGAGCACTTTATGTTTAAAGGGTACATAGGCAATGGGCAGCTCCATAAAGATTCAGAATGCAATCTAATGTAATGTCAGTAGTGACATTGAACTCCCTGTACATTAGCCAAGTTTCATGAAGTGGTCATTTTGAGCTTGTTATTTTAAAAGGGGCAGATAGGAAGGATTATCAATCAAAATGCTTCCAGCGTATTTGCAGTCAACATGGGGAGATAAAGTAAAATTGCATTTTGAACATTTTCTAGGTTCGGTTGGTATCTTTTCTGGATTTCAGTGTGAGAATGATCACCTTCATTGCCCAAATGTGTCCCCTTGAAATGAATAAAGGTTTCACATTCAAAACTTCCTCTTTACTTATTAAAGGACCAGTAACATCAAATTTTTTTTTAAATCGTTACTATACAACGAGAAAATAAAAACACCAAGACAAATGAAACTTTAAAATAGCAAAGTCTTTATTAAGAAATAACTTACAGAAACTCCACTTCCCCTCCTCTTCAGAAAAGGCGACAGGGCGACCATCCATCCTGTGGTGCTCGATCTCTACTCCCTGGCTTCCCTCTCCCTTGCTCCTGTAAGTCGCCTTTTCTGAAGAGGAGGGGAAGTGGAGTTTCTGTAAGTTATTTCTTAATAAAGGCTTTACTATTTTGAAGTTTAATTTGTCTTGGTGGTTTTTTTTTAGCAGTATAGTAAAAAAATGTTTTTAATTTGATATTATTGGTCCTTTAAGTCTTGGATTTCATTATTTAAGTGTTCCTAAATATTATCACAGTACAGGCATAGTATATTTTATCCAGAAAGTTTGGAAATTGAGGTTTCTAAATAAGGGGGTTTTCCATACTTTGGATCACCATACCATAAAGGGATACTGTCATGGGAAAAATAGTTTTTTTTCTAAATGCATCAGTTAATAGTGCTGCTCCAGCAGAATTCTGAAATCCATTTCTCAAAAGAACAAACAGATTTTTTTTTATATTTCGTTTTGAAATCTGGCATGGGGCTAGACATATTGTCAATTTCCCAGCTGCCCCAAGTCATGTGACTTGTGTTCTGATAAACTTCAATCACTCTTTACTGCTGTATTGCAAATTGGAGTGATATCACCCCCCTCCCTTTTTCCCCCCAGAAGCCTAACAACAGAACAACAGCTCCCTAACACAAGATAACAGCTGTCTGGTAGATCTAAGAACAGCACTCAATAGTAAAAACCCATGTCCCCCTGCATTCTATTCAGTTACATTGAGAAGGAAAAACAACAGCCCTCCTAATGTGCTGGCACAACTCACAAGTGAGAGAGCCTTCATGTATTTCAGAGCTTTTTGCATACTGGATTTCTTGGACTGTTCCACACTTTATATATAGAAAATAAAGTAATCCACCGATTTCTTTAATTGATATCACTGTAATGAACACATTTTACTCCCATCACAATTTGATATCCAGCTTAATAAATTGTCATTTGGAAAGGAATTCGACAATAAAAGAAAGTTTGTTCCTTATGATGGAATGGAAGGAATGCTCCAGCCTTGGGCTGTAGACATTGGACACATTTTCAACAAACATCTTGTAATAATTCCCAGTGAATGCAATAACACCTATTGAACACCATCAGTAGACTGAAAGCTGCCCTCCTGCTGAACTCGAACACACAGCTAGTCCTAACACGTTTCACACTTTTTTCACTCCAGAAATGTTTGCTTTTCTTGTCAGTATAAACTAAGTATAGATTTAATCTATTTATGGTGTCAGCAATTCCAAACTAGCAATCTGAAACCTCTCTTGTATCATAAGCCTAATTGCTTAAAGCAAGTTCAGGTGGCAGAACCCTATTTAATAATGTTTTCATACTGCAAAAGATGTGCGTGTCCGGTGGCGTAACTACTCCACAGGATGGGTACCTTGGTCCCCCATCTCTATAAATTGCATGCTGGATTGTTGATGGCATGTGTGCTATAAAATCTCCCCCTAGATAACCACCTACCATCATAGCTCCAATGGGCCCCAAGGGGGTGTGGAATTGCACCCCTGGTAGTTACGCCACTGTGCGTGTCACTGAAAGTGCAAATTAACCTGCAAAATGACATATTGTTAATGAAAACATATGTAGAACATCAGTCCAGTACCTAATAATGATTACGTAACAATAAATCATTATCTGTGTGAAAAACACACATATTTTTACAAAAAATTAAATTTCTGGAGGAAGATGCTTGAAGAGTCCCGATAGATCTGTTTAGAGTCATCCTAAATGTGGAATCAACTTTAAACTAGTTTTGGCCACATGGGCATAATCACAACCATCCACAGCTATGATTACTAAATGCCCTAACTGTGGATATTTTAATTTCTCCTACAGCACAGAACAGTGCTTGTCGAACAGTTCAAGCCCCATTTTGGTAAATGTAAATAAATGCAAATATGGGTATAGATCAGTCCTTCAGTCATTGTTTCAAGAATATCCAGAACATCAAATGCTGATTTCAAATCCTACCCTAACTAATATTCAAGCTGTTGGGGATCTATGTATAGGTGTCTCTCCTCTTTGTTGTATTGGCGCAAGGAGGGGGAGGAGCAACCGCCCCTGTGAGCTGACAGTAGGGTTGACACTTGTCTGGTTTTGACCCCGACAACCCGATATTTTGAAGGACTGCCAGGGTCAAAACCCTGTGTCAACTGGGCAGGATTAGCTATGATTGACATGGGGCCAATCATGGCCGCATCATAGCCCCCACCGACTTCACGGCCAGCCCCTTCCACGTCACAGCTCCTCCAAGTCATGACCCCGCCCCTGCCTGGTCTCCACTGGGATAAAAGTTAGCAGAAAAGCACACTTTAATTAGGGTGCTGAAGGGAAGTGAGTCCTTGTCAGGGCTCTGAAGAACAAAGTGTGTCCTTCTCAGGGCACAGAAAGCCAAAAGGAGTCCTTGACAAGACTTTAAAAAAAAAAAAAAACACATAAGTGGGGACCCCCAGCAGTCCAGAGCTAAAATATCATGTAAAGTTGCTCCTGACTGGCAGGCTGGATGTATCAAGATTATTTAAAGCTACAGTGTCCTGCAAATAAACCTTTCCTCTGTGTGTGATTATGGATCAGAGAAGTTCTCAGAGATCGATATCAGAGCCCAGTCTGTTCTGAACCTGGGTGGAGCCACGCTTAATTATAGTGTACCTGCTCTCCCATGTAGTGGAGATACAGGACTCCAGTAGTGCCACAAGGAAGAAATCAGTACTAGTGTTCTTTCAGTAGCAGACTAGAGCTACAAAGCTTTCAAGTGTATGTACAGTAGGTGAGCAAACTGCTATTTTCCCCCTGAGATGAATCCTTCCTAACACTATGCTTACCCCCCTGTGTCACAAGCCGCATAGTTTGGGAACCACATCATAGAGCTTTTGTCCCACTTCCAACAGCTAACAATCCATTATAAGGCTGAGCCACTCTAAGTTGATTTATTGGCCAATGTGAACCATCATCTCCAGGGTTCTGTGTGCACTATACACACAGCATATACTGTAATATGCAATCTTAAAGGACAAGGAAAGTTAAACTAAAGAAATACCTAAAAATGTTGTACATGATGTTTTGTGCTTCTGTACCAGCCAAGGCAACCACAGCCCTTTAGCAGTAAAGAGCTGTGTCTCTAAAGATGCCCCAGTAGCTCCCCATCTTCTTTTCTGCTGATTCACTGATTCACATGCTCTGTGCTGCTGTCACTTACTGAGCTTAGGGACCCACTCACAATATACAGTACACATAGAATAGAAATAATATAAGACAGATTAGTCATTAATACAGATAACTACTACATGGCAGCTCAGAAACCAGTGTAATTAGTATCAGAATATAATAATCAGCCCTGTAGCATCAGCTTATATGACAGGCCAACTTCATTTTCTGCTTGATAATTAGGGACGACCCCTAAGCTTAGCTTCCCAGCAGCTGCTCAGAGCCCACTGAGTATGTGAGTGTCACAGACACTTTCCAAGATGGTGACCCCATGTGACAAGTTGAAGTCCTGGATCATTGCTGCTATTGACAAACTGAAACTTTAGGCTCGGGTAATAAGTTCAGTGGCATGGCATTTTTAGCCCTATTCATTTTTATAGTTTAGTTCTCCTTTAAAGAGAACTGTGGGTGTGCTAGGTTTTAGACTTGGTGGGCTGGCTACAGAAAGCAAGATTTAAAAAAAAAATGAATTGTGGTTTTTGTTATTTGCTTATGTTTATGGGCAAGACCCTCATAGTGCTCTCTTTCTCAAAGCACATCACTTCATCGATTGTCAAATCTTCTTTACTCCCATAATCCTTTTTGCAAACTGCCCTTGAGCAAATATTAAAACATCAAACATTATCACCAATGACAATAATAGATGTTTAATTGCCTGTTTAGACATGCTAAGATTGTGGGGATATTAGCTGCCCAGCGACAAATCTCCTCTTCTTCGGGCGACTGACGGAGAAGGCGGTTCGGGGAGATTGTCGCCAGTGATTAATCGCCAGGCGACAGAATCTCCCGAGCCCTAAAAGTATATTATATATGGTATCTTTAATAAAGTCTGGTCAGCTATTGCTCTCTGTTTGTTTACTCTTCAGCTGGAAATGTGTTTTTTTATTTTAAAGTGGTACATTTCTATCTCCTGTAGTTTACTATAAGTGGAACAGGATTTCTTTCCACTACTTCTAGGCTAATGGTACACATGGCCAATCCAACCCACACCTGTCCTGTGTATGTAGTGCATGAATAACTGAGGGCTGCCTGTTGCTGCTACACACGGTACATAATTTGGACAGATAATCCTTATGTTTGCAAGTGCCATGCCATTCACCATAATATAGTATTGCTGCCCCTGCCCCATGTTAATAACTAGAACAGGAATCCCCAACCTTTTGTAGCCGTGAGCAAAATTCAGAAGTAAAACGAGTTGGGGAGCAATACTATCATGAAAAATGTTCTTGGGGTGCCAAATAAGTGCTGTGATTGGCCATTTGGTATCCCTTATGTGGATTGTCAACCTACATTGAGGCTCTGTTTGACAGTACACCTTGTTTTTACACAACCAAAACCTGTCTCCAAGCCTGGAATTAAAAAATAAGGTAATGCTTTGAGGCCACTGAGAGCAACATCCAAGGGGTTGGAGAGCAACATGTTGCTCACAAGCTACAGGTTGGAAATCACTGAACTAGAACATATCTGCAAATAACGAATATTTTATTGATTGTATATGCTATATAAATTACATTGTTTGTTTTTTTCCACTGCAGAATGAAAGACACTTTAAACCATGGCTTACTGTTGTAAAGAAAAAAATCATAACAGTGTAAAGGTAGGGATTATGTAATCTAGAATGCTTGGGACCTGGAGATTTCAAGAGAGGAAGAGGTCTTTACATATATTTAGAAAGACAGCAATAAATACGTTTACACTAGCATACACTTCAGCAATATAATTGTTACCTTCGTCTTTACTCCTCGTTAAAAAGTAAAATATATTTCTGAATGATTTAGGATGGCAACATTTTAATTTGCGTGGTCATATGCAAAAGCTAGATGCGCTTGCTGAACCACTCATCTTCTAGTTGTATGGAGTAATGTTTTAAAGAACGTAATTACTTTAATATACACATTAGGTCCCAGTCATTAAAAATCCTCCAAAACACAGCAACATGACGGCTCAGGCTATTAGAAAGCTTGGCAGTCACCCAACACCAACAATAGCTTCTAATTAATTGATCTCACCTCTAATCTGCTATTGTTAGCCTAGTGCTGATCATTTGTTTGGTCTACAGATCCTATTGCCCCTTTCATTTGATTGTATTTGTTACTGTAACCCTCTGTATCTCTTTCAATTAAGCACAGGTTAAGTGGTTCAACCGCAAGAGAATAGGAGATAATGGCACCAATAAAAGTAATCTCTTTAATTTGCTAAATGGATTACAGGGAAACCCCAGCCAAAGTGAAGTCATACTGAAGCGAGTGGCCTTGACTTGAACCATCTAATGCTTAACCTTGTGCATGCCAAATGCTGAATAACAACATGTATAAAACATTACATTGGAACTGGAAGCCCCATACTGGTTTGCAGTTACACGTGGATTTCACATTATAGACTTCTTTGCTTGACTACATAAATATTGCTCAATTCTGCAAAATTGTACAGTGCTGTAATGGCTGTTCTTCATTCCAGAGTAACCTAATCTTTGTGTGGTGCCAATTCTTCATTTAAAGCCAAAGGTATTCAAACAAACATACTGAAACTGAATAAAATGTATTTCTGAAGCCATACCTAAGCTCCCCTGTTATAATTTATAATGAAAATGTGCAGGATATAATTATGCTGAGGAAGTGACATATCCTTAACATGGGGAAACTGTGAATAACAAATTCTGATTGAGATAGTAGAAATAAAAAAAAAGAAACCTTTAATAAGGAAAAGAAACCCCCAACATTTTGACACAAGCTAAGTCAGTTGGGCTTATGGAAAAGAGTACAAAGAAAGAAAAGTAATCTGTTGAAAATTCTCCACCTCCACCCTTCTTTAGTGGGCAAACAAAAGGCAGAAAAGACCCGATGATATGTCAGTTATATTTGAGAGAATTAAAACATGAGAAGGGGAAAGTGAAAATGGCTTAAAATATAGGAAGGTCAGTGTAATCCCCGAAAAAGACAAATTACAACATTAATAAGGTAAAAAAATGGTTAAAGGTTTGTTCACATTTGAGTTAACTTTTAGTATGATGAGGGTGATTTGCAATTGGTTTCCATTTTTTATTATTTATGGGTTTTTTTGAGTTATTTAATGTTTTATTCAGCAGCTCTTCAGTTTGCAAACTCAACAACCTGATTGCTAGGAACCAGATTACCCTAGCAACATGCATTGATTAGAATGAGAGACTGGAATAGGAGAGGCCTTAATAGAAAGATGTGTAATAAAAAGTAGCAATAACAATACATTTGTAGACTTACAGCACATTTGTTTATTTAGATGGGATCAGTGATCCTCATTTGAAAGCTGGAAAGAATCATAAGGCGGCAAATAATTACAAAACTTAAAATTATACATTCTATAAGATTCTGTAGGGACCCATAGGGTTAATGCGCCCCTATGGCTTTAAATCCCTACACTTCCTGATCTCTCTAGTGAGATGCCGGACAGATGCCCATGTAGCTAGTTAGAATTTGAATAGTTGTATTGTTGGCCAAGAGGCGTTGTGAAGACACTTTGGTACAGTGAGTGAGAAGGGGTGGAACTTCCTCTTTGGTTCCTGTATGTTGACCAAGCTGGATGATTCCAGGGAGTCTGGGGACAACAAGGCCCAGTAAAGCCTGCTTGCCCTAGAGGGACCTGAAACTATAGAGAGTAAAGTTTGGGAGCAGGGATCACATGAATGAGGCCAACTAGAGCTAGAATACTACCTTTTATAGGACACTGTAGGAGAGTAAGATGTAAGGTAGTATAAGTAGCAAGAGCAGCTTGACTCTAAGTAGGAGGGATAGCTCTTCCCTCAGGCAAGACTGGCCTGTAAATATGGACACAGCTTAAAAGGGAAATCCAGGTCACGGTGCTGAGATCCTGAAGATGTATCTATCCAGGTGTTACGCTATCATCTCGAGGAGTTCCACTGTGCTGTCTCTGAGGGGCATGTTGTAGTCATGTTGTGATTATCTGCTGGTGCCTCTGTGGATTGTGAGTACAAAACTTGTGGATCATTTGTTTTGTACAAATAAACCGTTTTATTTTTGTTGCAAGAACCTCCCAGTGCCCTGTATTTTGTTTTTCATGCACAGTAGTAGATGGGATGTGTAGCTGTACTATACTGTACCATACCTTCATTACTTCCACATAGCGAAGGCTCATCCTGGTTTGTTACAGTCCAATGTAACCAAATGTGCGGGCTGATAGAGCCCGTATTCCGGTTGGGGGTACTACTACTTTTTTTTTTTTTAAATGCCCCCCGCCAGTGCCAGCCAGAGGGAGCTCCCGGTGAGAGCCGCCTTGACAGTTGCTGCGTATGCGTGTTTGCGCACGCGTGACGTCATGCGCATTAAAGGGAAACTGTCATGGGACATGTTTTTTTTTAAACGCATCAGTTAATAGTGCTACTCCAGTAGACTTCTGCACTGAAATCCATTTCTCAAAAGGGCAAACAGATTTTTTTATATTCAGTTTTGAAATCTGACATGGGGCTAGCCATTTTGTCAATTTCCCAGCTGCCCCAGTCATGTGACTTGTGCCAGCACTTTAGGAGGGGACTGCTTTCTGGCAGGCTGTTGTTTTTCCTTCTCAATGTAACTGAATAGTACGCAGTAGGACTTGGGTTTTACTTTTGAGTGCTGTTCTTAGATATCTTAATATGTCTAGCCCGATGTCAGATTTCAAAATGAAATATAAAAAAATCTGTTTGCTCTTTTGAGAAATGGATTTCAATGAAGAATTCTGCTGGAACAGCACTATTAACTGATGCATTTTGGAAAAAAAAATTTTTTTCCCATGACAGGATCCCTTTAAGAAAAGCGGTCACTGTTGGTTAGGGTAACTGTTTTGTACGATAGATGCCCTTTAAAATAAAAAAATACACAAAGTAAAAATACATATCAAACTGTCCCCATGTGAAGATATGGATGATCAATTTCACCATTATCAGGTCCAACAAGATTGCCTCATCTGTTCTAAAACTTGCCTAGAATTATGCATACAAGCAAAGTGATTTACACAAATAATTTCACTCCTTTAATCCACTTACTTTTCCACCGCTAACTAGAGAAAAATGAAGGTTTGAAGAGGCAGTAAAGTACCACTCAAGAGAAACATGACCTGCATCTTTATCGCTTCAAGATGAAATTGAAATTCCCACAGGTAACACTGAGCATAAAGAAACGTGATATCTAAAGCATTCCAACAAGATCAGATGAGACAAGAAAATCATTTAAAGGACAATATAAAAGATTATGTTTTATGTACTTAAATTCTGCCTGTGGTCCTTTCTGCTGCAAACTTGCAGAAATAAAAAAATGAGCTGCTACTGCTAAAGTCGGTAAAGGATTTCCAGCCCCCAAATATTATCAAGCCTCATGATATGGCAGAAGCAAATTTTACAAATATGGCAGAAGCAAATTTTACAAATAAGCTACAATATCCTCATGGTTGGGTATATTGACGATATATTTGTGATATGGAGGGGCGAAAGGGACTCGCTTGATTGGTTCCATCAAGAGATTAATGGATTACATCCAAATATTACATATACTGTACATATGGATAACATATCTATACAATTTTTGGACGTCAGAATTATTAGACAAGGGAGTGGATTTTCTACGGAATTGTATTCTAAGCCAACAGATAGAAACCAGTTGTTACATTATACTAGTTATCACCCGGCACATACTAGGGACTCTATCCCCATTAGTCAATTCACTAGGGTAGAGAGGTTAGTTAGCCAGCCCGAGAGACGAGAGCAACAGTTAAATGATATGTTTGATAAATTTCTTAAACGTGGATACCCAAGGTGTGTCCTGGATAGAGCCAAAACCAGGGCGAGGAAAGCTAAGGTTCAACATAAAGACAGAAATCAGTGTATACCATTTGTCACGTGTTATAATGATCGCAGTAACATGGTGGCTAATGTTCTCCGTAAACATTGGGGAATTCTTCAATCCTCATACCCGGATGTTCAAGAATTTGGTCGGCCTCCACTGACATCATGTAGAAGGGGGAGAACATTGGGTAGTCAGTTGGTACACTCTGACACAAAGGAAAATCAGATGTTAACACAATCATACATGGGTACAAGATCTCAGGGAATGTTCCCCTGTCTATCATGCTCCCAGTGTTGTTGTGTGCATAAGGGTACAATATTTGAGCATCCGACCACTGGTCGCAGATATCCTCTGAGGGGGTACTACACGTGCTTGTCTAAATTTGCCGTTTATGTGGTAATTTGTCCCTGTGGTCTCCTCTATGTTGGGGAGACCACGTTACAAATAAAAACACGGATATCTCAACATAGATCTACAATCAGGAAAGGCAATGTAAAGTTGCCAGTCTCGAAACATTATGTGGAGAAAGGTCATCGTGATACAGATTTGAAGTACATGGTTCTGGAATGTGTACCCCCCCTAAACAGGGGGGCGATAGAGAGCTGTTGTTGAGAAAAAGGGAGGTATGGAGGATACATCAGTTAAATACGTTAGCCCCCAAATGGGCTGAATAAACACTATGATCTGTATGTATTTTTATGATGGGTTAAATATTAGATTTATATTCATTTCTGTTTTTTATTCTTTGTTTTGTTTCCTTTTAGCTTTATTTGGATATGCAGTGGACTAACATTAAATGGGTATATACCTATATGGAAGAAATTGACCAACTAATGGGTTAATGTGTGAGGATCGTTAATGATGTCATATGCTGTATGTAACTTCCTGTGTTACTTTGTATAAATCTGTGGAAACTAATGCATGTTATTTGAATGATGCCCTTGGCTTGAGAAAGGGGTCTGTATACCTCGAAACGTCGCTACGTAACTACAATTGCAGACGAATGGCATCCTGGGCGACAGTTTACAATAATTTGAGATTTACTAGGATTCAAACTACATGATCCACTAAATACCAAATAGAATTTATTAAAGGGGTTGTTTACCTTCTAAACAATTTTTTTCCATTCAGATGATTTCAAATTATTCACCAGTTTCAAGTATAATGTTCCTCAGTCAGCTCAGCAATCCAGGTGCAGATTGTGAACTGTTGCTCCATTAGTTAATACATTTGATACATTTCTAGGCAGCATCTTTGGAATATCATTCCCTGGTCCCCTGTCATATAAGTAATCTATGCAGTTGCATGTGTACAAAGACAGGGGTTTTTTAGTTACAAAATTATGATCATAATTTTGTAACTAAAAAACCCCTGTCTTTGTACACATGCAACTGCATAGATTACTTATATGACAGGGGAACCAGCGAATGTGCATTGATCAATCTCTCCTCTTTTTCCTCTATGTGTATAGTTAATTTGGCCAGATCAGTAGCACTTCTATTGTATTTTAGTACATTTTTATTTAGCTATGGAGTGCTCACACAACCTTTCTTTTTTACTCTTTGGAATATCAGCAACTAATTGTATCAATTCTAAAAGCTGCCTTTAAAGGGCACCTGTTGAACAAAAATGTTATCCCCAACCACTCCGGTTGGGGTAACAGTAGTTTAAAAATTGAGCCCCCGCCAGCACAACTATATTATCGAAAAATGTTAGTACAATGTTAGATCCCTCCCGGCTCATAGTTCTTGTTTAAATTGCTTATATGC
This sequence comes from Xenopus borealis, assembly GCA_024363595.1. Lineage (NCBI taxonomy): Eukaryota > Metazoa > Chordata > Amphibia > Anura > Pipidae > Xenopus > Xenopus borealis. The sequence goes on along the minus strand of CM044442.1, from coordinate 39,140,926 downwards.
TGCTGCTTGTCTAAAGTAACATTATTTTTATGGGAAATGTTTTGTTCCAGGGCTTAAAGGGGTTGTTCACCTTTGAGTTAACTTTTAGTATAATGTAGAGAGTGATATTCTGAGACAATTTGCAATTGGTTTTAATTTTTTTAGTTTTTGTGGTTTTATAGTTATTTAGCTTTTTATTCAGCAGCTCTCTAATTTGCAGTGTCAGCAATTTGGTTTCTATGGTACAAATTACCCTAGCAACCCTGCATTGATATGAATAAGAGATTGGAATATGAATAGGGCAGGGGCTGAATAGAAAGATAAGTAATAAAAAGTAGCAATAACAATAAATGTGTAGCCTTACAGAGCATTTGTTTTTAGATGGTGTCAGTGACCCCCATTTGAAAGCTGCAAAGAAACTGAAGAAAATTGCAAATCATTAAAAAACTATGAAAAAGAAATAATGAAGACCAATTGAAAAGTTTCTTAGAATTGGCCATTCTACCACATACTAAAAGTTAACTTGAAGGTGAACCACCCCTTTAAAGGAGAAGGAAAGGTTAACACTACGTAAGCTTTATCAGAAAGGTCTATGTAAATACACCAGGAAACTCTCAAAGTAATGCTGCTCTGAGTCCTCTTTCAAAAGAAATACTGCATTTTTTTCCTTCTAGTGTGTACACATGGGCTTCTGTATTAGACCTCTTTCTTTCAGCTCAAACCTCCAGGGCAGGGCTCATGCTCAGTTTGCTCCACTCCCCCCTCCCTTCTCCCTCCTCCTTGCTGTAATCTGAGCCCAGAGCTATGAGTGAGCAGGGACAGACCCAGACAGGAAGTGATGTCACACAAGCCAATATGGCAGCTGTCATCCTGAACAAACAGAGAGTTTCTAGAACTGTTTACTCAGGTATTGTAAAGAATTCTACAGAATAAATATAGCATTCTAGCTTACACTAGTGTGTAGGGTTGGACTGGGTCGTTGGGACACCAGGAAAAATCCCGGTGGATCCCAGGCAACTGTGGGCCCCGCCGGCCCAGATCCGCACCCTGTGCTGGTTCTTTTACTCCTGGTGTGACCTCCCTTATAGGGGCCGGTTGTGGCAAAACCACATTGTGTGTGGAGGGGGACCCTAAAAATGGGCCCCGGGCCCCCCAGTGAAGGGGGGCAGCATACTTTTTGCTCTCCCAACGAAATCCTTGATCTATGGAGGAAGTGCAGGGTTTTTCCCGGTGTCCCGCCGGCCCAGTCCGACCCTGTCTATGTTCCATCTAGCTGTGTGCTTGCCAACATGAAGACATTTTAGGACCATACCCACACAAATAAATATGGCATTTAGATAAATTATTTAGTACCATGCTTTAAAATTGTATATATATGCTGATATGTTACTGATTCAAATATATTCATAAATTATTAATAAAAATATTTGCAAGTCAAAAATAGGGAAAGGTCGTTTTCAATTCAGCAAAGCTTGACAACTTTACATCCGTTCAAATACTTTTCCAAGACTTTCTGTCTACAAAACTACTGATGTCAAGGAATGCTCTTGATATACAAAATATGTCTAGCTAATTGATTCTAAGGATTACAGAATATTCAGGGCAGATTTCCTACCTTTTGTAAAAAAATTTGATCGAACGATTAAATCATTTAAATCAAACGATTCGAACGATTTTAACCATTCGATTAAATTTTTTTTATTCAATCAAAAAAAGCTAAAAAAAAAAACCTATGGGAGCAATTTGGTAGGTTTAATCTGGCGAACTAGGCAGTCGAATAAAAATTTAAAGGGCAAGTAATTCGACTGACGAATATTCGAATATAATTTTATTCGAATCATTCGATTCGATCGAATTTTCAAAATTCGATGGTCGAAGTGACCTTCAGAAATATTCGAATTAGAATCTCTTTAAAAATTCAATAGAATTTCGAATCATTCATGTGAATTTAATAAATTTGCCCCCAAGTTTTGAGCAGGGGAATCGTTGCATTGATATAAATCTCAATGATGGAACAGAACCTTTTTTTACACAAGCCTTCTCTGAGTATTTTTCATGGATGTGACTTATCTTGGGTAACTGGAATTGCTTAAAGGGGTGGTTCACCTTCAAGTTAACTTTTAGTATATTGTAGAAGGGCCAATTTTAAGAAACTTTTAAATTGGTCTTCATTATTTATTTATCATATTTTTTTTAATGATTTTTTTCTTCTGTTTATTTGCAGCTTTCAAATTGGGGTCACTGACACCATCTAAAACCAAATGCTCTGTAAGGCAACAAATGCATTGTTATTGCCACTTTTTATGAATTATCATTCTATTCAGTCCCTCTCCTATCCATATTCCAGTCTCTTATTCAAATCAATGCAGTGTTGCTAGGGTAATTTGTACCCTAGAAACCAAATTGCTGACACTGCAAACTAGAGAGCTGCTGAATAAAAAGCTAAATAACTATAAAACCACAAACAATAAAAAATCAAAACCTATTGCAAATTGTCTCAGAATATCACTCTCTACATCAGTGATCCCCAACCAGTAGCTCGCGAGTAACATGTTGCTCTCCAACCCCTTGGATATTGCTCCCAGTGGCCTCAAAGCAGGTGCTTATTTTTGAATTACTGGCTTAGAGGCAAGTTTTGGTTGCATAAAAAACAGATGTCCTGCCAAACATTCTCTCCTGTAGGCTGCCAGTCCATATAGGGGCTACCAAAAAGCCAATCAGAGCTCTTATTTGACATCCACATGGACCTTTTCATGCTTGTGTTGCTCTCTAACTCTTTTTTAAATTTAAATGTGGCTCACGAGCAAAAAAGCTTGGGGACCCCTGCTCTACATTATACTAAAAGTTAACTCAAAGGTGAACAACCCCTTTTATCATTAAATAGCCGGCGAAGCTTTATTAATATAGTTATCACTACACAATTTCTTGTACTTTCAAAAACCATGCAGTAATGTCCTTATTTAGGGCTGCGACCATTACAAGCTGGCAGAAAGGGCCAGAGTGTGGATCAGATTGGGGCATGGCAGATTAAAGAGAAGCCTAGGATGTATGGTAGACGCAACAGGGTGGGTATGGGATGTAACTGGGCAAATCAGGGAAGATATTAAAAGTGGTGCAAGAAGTTAAATTGGGGTTAAATGTTTAAAGGATATACCCCTTTACAATGCAGATCTCAAGAAACATCTATTGCATAAAATAACTTATATGTAAAACCCTGCTTCATCTAAATAAACTATTTTTATATGAATCTACTTTTTTTATGTACCGCTGTGTACTCCTAAATAGAAAAATGCCATTTTGACATTTTAAATATGAAGGGCCGCCCCCCTTGGATCATATGATGATATATGATATCTTGCGGCACTCTTCTATAGGAGATAGGCAGGGAGGAGAAATAGAGCTCCGCAAGATGGATCGTCATCATATCGCTATCTCAGAAGAAGAGTGTATGCAGAGAATCGGTAAGTAATTTCTTATTTAAAACTTAGCGATTTTAAAGATTTATGTCTCTTTTCGTTTATTTTTGTTAAAAAACAAATAATTAAAAAAAAAATTTTACTGTTCCTTTAAAGGAACAGTTCAGCGTGAAACAAAAACTGGATAAATGTTTCTAATATACTTATTTGTCCAAAAAATGTACAATGTACAAAGGCTGGACTTAATTACTTTCTGCTTTTCAGCTCTCTAACTCCGAGTTAGTCAGTGACTTTAAGGGGGGCCACATGGGACATAAAGCTTCTGTGAGTTTGCAATTTATCCTCAGAATTCAGCTCTTACCTCTCTCCACGCTGACCGGCGAGGATATGGCGCAGTGACGTCATCAGTGTGCGCTCCACGTGGTTGTCAAAATAGACGTTTGAGTCAAGTCAGACACACAAGTCTAAATGGACGCAGGCAAAAGCACACGAAAAGCAAGAAGTAGTGTTCTGGCTATTTTTTAGCTATGTTAGACATCCAATCACTCCAACCTTTATAGCTTACATTTTTTTGGCCAACTAACTACAGTATATTAGAAGCATTTTTATTTTGCACAGCCTATCTATTTTAACCAATTTTTTTTTTTACACTGAACTGTTCCTTTAAAATAAAAACAAACATCCTTCCAAATGTCAGCTTTGAATTCCCTACGCCCTCTGTTCTTCTAGTGATGAGTTCTTGACAAGACATTTTCAAGATCAGTAACAGAAAACACTACAAATGCTATTTTTACTTGTATTCATCTCTGTGTTTACTTCCGTTTAATTAAGAAGGAAATAAAAAGTGAGGTAAATAGATAATTAAGGTTAGTCTCTTCATTACAGAGGTTGCTACACAATTACAGATGCCAACAGTGCTCACACAGCGTTACCTTTGGAATCTAATTAAATATATCACAGTTGTCTTATTTAGTAGCACTCAAGACTATTTCCACTGGCACATTTTACACTTTAGAACAATGTGCCAGCTCTTGTAACCCTCTTTCTGCTTAACGGCCCCAGAACAAAACACACTGCTTGTTCCCTTCAGCACAACAACAAACTGAAGGCCAACAGACTCGCAAAGGGCTGCCAATGGGTGTCTGACAGGGCAAATATTCAGCATTAAAAAAAAAAAAGGTTATTTTATTGTTGCATTTGTTTTGTCAAATTACAAACACGGGTGAGAATCACGTCCATAATAACACATCACTGATAGGCCTGTCACCTGGAATCAGCTCTTTTGTGCAACTAGAGGCTGACCTGCACACATTCTTCTCATAAAAACTAATATACTAGCTATCACAAAAATCTAAATTTAATATAAGCTTCCTCATACTGAAGTAAGGAATTTTCTAAATACAATCGAAGAAAATGCACACACTCCTGAAACCAGTCGGTGAAGTAAAAATTGGACTTTATTCCATCAAATTAAAAGTCATATGTCCTGACGCGTTTTGTATCAAACGATATGTAGTCATTACTTTCTAAATACAACCAATAAACAATTCTGCATTGCCTCTGAATTAATCAAGTTTATATTCACTATTCCTCTCTCAGCATCTGTTTCTCTTCATTCTGTCTTCATGCATCAGTTGGGTGTCAGATGAAAGATCCAATATATCTTATAGGGGGGGTCCCTTTCCTAGAAGATGTATTAGAGCTCACACAAATAACTGATTCCAGTACAAACAAAATCTCATAAAATAATTGCCTTTTGCACAAATTCTGCATGTAGAGAGACATGATGTCTGGTTATTTTAATAGAGTGGTCTCTAATACATCTTCTAGACAAAATGAGTCCCACTATAAGATATATTGGATCATTCCTGAATGAAGACACATTTAGGAGAAACAGGGTTAGAAGGGTATGAAACAACCATTCACGTAAAGGGGTAGTTCACATTTAATTCTTAGTATGTCATAGAATGGCCAATTTGTAGCAACTGTATAGTTTACAAATTATTTCCTTACCCTTTCTGCTTTTTTCCAGGTTTCCGATAGGCATCCAAAAAAAAAAAATGATAGCAACTTAAAGCTACAATTATATTGTCATTGTTACTTTTTTTTTTACAGTACAAATTCAGGATTACATATTCCAGGGAACCAGGTCAAAAAAATTCCAGTGAACCGTTGAAGAAAAAATGCAAACTGCCTGAATGGGATCATGAAAAAATGGCTTCAATTCTAGAAAACCAGTTCCAGTCCCTTATACAAGCTACTGCCTTATTGCTAGGCTTATTTGTACCCTATAACCAGGCAGCTGCTGAAATTCCAAACTGAGGAGCTGATGAGCAAAAAAGGCTATTCAAAAGCCACAAAAAAAATAAAAATAAAGACCAACTGCATATTTTCTCAGAATATCAATGTCTACATCAAAATTGAACTGCCCCTTTAAAAGAAAGCATTGAAACTTACTTCTAATGAGCTGTAAGTAGCATCTCTCCATGGGGCAAATTTACTAAAGCTCGAAAATGGGCTAGCGACAGCTTCGTCGGCGTTCGCCAGGCAAATTTTCGCCAGCGCAAAGCAAATTCACTAAGATGCGAATTTTCGCTCAGGGTGGCGAACAGTAGCGAAGTAGCGCTACCGTTACTTCGCCAGGCAAATTTTTCTGAGCACAAGTCACATGACTTGGGGCAGCTGGGAAATTGACAATATGTCTAGCCCCATGTCAGATTTCAAAATGAAATATAAAAAAATCTGTTTGCTCTTTTGAGAAATAGATTTCAATGCAGAATTCTTCTGGAACAACACTATTAACTGATGCATTTTGAAAAAAAAAAATTTCCCACTACAATATATTGTGGCCCACACAGCAAATTTATCAGAAGCTGAACAATGCTTTCTATGTGATAGTATTTGTATATATTCCTGTATCATGGATCTCTATCTACACTTGGTCATGGAACTTACAGATGGACGCACACACATAAACAGTCATATGAAAAAGTTTGGGGAACCCCTCTCAGCCTGAATAATAATTTACTCCACCTTCAACAAAAAAAGATAACAGTGGAACCTCTGAGTACTGGGGTGTTTTCTGAACAAAGATTTTTTGTGAAGTAGTATTCAGTTGTATGTAATTAAATCAAATGTGAATAACAGGCTTTACAAAAATTTGAGTACCCTTGCAATTTTGCTAATTTGAATGCATGTAATTGCTCGATACTGATTACTGGTTGGTTGGATTATCTCGTTCAGCCTTGAACTTCATAGGCAGGTGTGTCCAATCATGAGAAAAGGTATTTCAGGTGGCCAATTGCAAGGTGTGCTTCTCTTTGACTCTCCTCTGAAGAGTGACAGCATGGGATCCTCAAAGCAACTCTCAAAAGATCTGAAAACAAAGATTGTTCAGTATCTTGGTTTAGGTGAAGACTACAAAAAGCTATCTCAGAGGAACTGTCAGTTTCAACTGTAATCAAGAAATGGAAGGCCACAGGCACGGCTGCTGTAAAACCCAGGTCTGGCAGACCAAGAAAAATACAGGAGCGGCATATGCGGAGGTTTGTGAGACAGTGGCTTGTATGGCCTCGGGGACCTCACCTCATTTAATGAGCACGGCTACAAGACAGAATGCCATTCGCCTATTCCTCATGCCGAGCCATGCATTCCAAAATGGTTCAGTGCTGAATTGAAAAACCTCCTGCACATGGTGAGCATAGGGATTTATAAAGAGTATAGTTCTGTTATACTAAATAATCTCTGAACTGATACAGTTCCTTGTGACCCTATACTTACAGTATATTCAAAATTTTCCTTTGTGTACCCCCAGCTAGACCATGTACCCAGGCACATAAGAGAACTTTAATGACCATGTGTTTCACAGGGCCAAACATCTGGTCGACTTTCGGCCAGATATCGATCGGGGAAGCCCGTCGGAGGGCCCCACTCACGGGCCGATAAACTGCCGACTCGGCCACCTTTAGAGCTCTTTGAAATTACTGATTCCAGTACAGACAAAATCTAGCAAATAACTGACGTTTGCGCAAATCCTGCATGTAGAGAGACAGGATGTATGGTGATTTTAATAGCATGAGCTCTAATACATTTTCTAGGCAAAAGGACCCCCCCTATAAGATATAATGGATATAACTGGCAATAAATATCTGACACCCAACTGCTGCATGAAGACTGAGAGAGGAATAGCAAAGATAAATTAGATTTTTTCAAAAACAGTACAGAATTTTTAATTGATTGAATTTAGAAAGTTTCTTATTTCAGCATGATGAAGCTTATATTAAATTTTCCCAATAGTTCCCCTTTAAAGGTGGCCATAATCATAACAGACTTTCCTTTTCCTTCTACTCATAACTATTGCTCCCGGATTCATTTGATTCCATAGCAAAGAGACAATGCTACACACTGCCAATTAGAAGTTTGATACATTAAGTGCTTACACATGTAGCTGGTGCTATTAAGCATAACATCACCCAGACTTGCTTAATCGTAAGGGAAATCTATTGGTGCCCTATTAATGTATTTAGGGGGGAAAAGGCAGTTTTATTGTTTCTGCTGCTCATTGAGACTCCAGTAATGTGTCAGTCTAACAGCTAAATGACTGAATCTGCAAACCCAAGATCCCTCCCTGGTGCTTCAGGAGCGTGTCTGTTCAAGGACACATTTGTTTTCTGACCAGAAGAGGTGAATCACATTACATGCGCTTTACAACTGCTCATTTTTAGATTTTTTGCTTAGAGAATTGTTCTCTTCTTCCCGAAGGTACCAGTTAATCCTGTTGATACAGGCAGAATGCAGCTTTATGCAGAGTTATGACCACCCAGACTGTTACATTTCAGAGAAGTAAATCTGGGCTAAATGCACTTTATTGTTTGTATAGTTCGCTTACTCGCTTTATATTTCATGTCATGGGACTAGTAACAAAACATATGTTATTACTGCTGGACAATGCAGACCAATTTAAGTGACTTTACGGTGTTTCGCTGAAATGCAGTTAAATGCTGTGAAAATGCTTGTCTTAGATCCAGTAGCACAATTCACACAGCATTCTCATGCAGGAGTTGCTTTATTCAGAAGCATTAAACAACTGCTCTGTTAGAAAGCTAATAAACTATATGCTAATGGTCTTGTTCTGTGAAATAATCATGACTGCCAACTAGCTTTGGGTGCATGAGAAACTCACTAGAACTGTCCCAGATACTCTGGATCTGTGATAGGACACAGGGCAGCTTTCACATTTAGCAGCAGTGAAAATGATACTGCCGTCAAGATTCCAAGTGTCAAAAAGCAGAATTAAAGTGCTGGCAGAAGCAGAAGAGTATTAGTAACCAAATTATGGCTGCCCTGTTTTTTGTAAAATATCGCCTGAATTAAGTTATCTATAGTGAGGATTTTAAAGGACCATAGTGCCACAGACTCTATATCAGCCCTTTGATTAAAGCCACCCAAACATTTACTTGCCATGGGCCACAGAATATCAAAAAGCCACAGACACTCAAGAGTTGAAAATGCAATTGCCTTTGGGGTTACCCTGT
>CM044442.1:39065296-39092280 GCA_024363595.1 Xenopus borealis | reverse complement strand
CACTACAATATTATGTTGACTAAAAACCATAGTCTCAAGGACTCAAGTAATGGATAAAGACACAATTTTTCTTTCTTTACATATAAATCAGTATAAAGCCATGAAAGGTCAGCAATACCTAGTGCGACATTGACTGCAAAAATGAAACATTCATGTACTGAAATTATCAACAATGTATGAGTCATAGATCATACTGACATTTAACATGATATGCACAAATAACATGAGAGTGATTTTAAACTATACCTCAAAGTTAAACCTTTAAAAAAAAATTAGAAGCTAACTTTTGATTCTCACTTGCCTTCTCCACTTGGGGGAGGTATTAGTCCACCTCTTGATGCCACCCACCTCTCCTGTTCCTCTCTCTGTGGCGCATGTTTAATAAAGTGTGATTTTTCTCATTTCTTCACCAAAGTTCCTCTCACACAAAGCTCTTCACCAAAGTTCCTCTCATACAAAGTTCTTCACCAAAGTTCCTCTCACACAAAGTTCTTAACCAAAGTTCATTTCACATGTAATATTTATTAATAAAAAAACACTGTTGCAAGAGCAATCTGGTGAATTTTATCCTGGGTATTTTCCCCATAAAATATCTTGCTGATCTTCTGCACTACAAGTAACTTTGTCCTTCATTGCCACTGTGGTCTTTCCAATTACACTAAGGGGCAGATTTATCAAGGGTCGAATTTTAAGTTTATGGGAGGTTCTAAAAACTCCTATAAACGTAAAATACTTGAATGAATACGATCGACCTGCAAACTCGAATTGAATTTGAATTGCATTATATTTGAGTTTCTCACACAAAAAAATAGTTTTTATCAAAAGTCCACCCTATTCGGATGGCGAATAGTCGAATTTGAATTGTTAAGAAAACAGTACATGATACATTTCTAAATTCGAATTGAGACATTTTTTTTCTTTACTCAAATCGAATTTGGACTCTCCCCTCGTCGAATTACACTAAAATAAACACAACATTTTTAATTCAATCCTTGATAATTCTGCCCCTAAGTCATTCTGCACAACTCATTGAACATTTGAAATGCCTTTTCTGTTTAATTCATTGCTCAAACATCAGATAATAAAATTGCCTTCCCTTGCATTCACAACCACAAAATTAACAAGAATTTGAAAAACAAATAAAATATAAAGGAATTACTTCCAATTTATTTTCCACTGTCCTTCTCCTCATTAAAGGAGAAGGAAAGGTTTTGTGCACTTGGGGGTGTCAAATGTTAGGCACCCCCAAATGATTGTATATACTTTATTATTATTAACATGTATTTCTATAGCGCCAACTTGTTTCGTAGCGCTGTAACTTTACTGAAACTCCAGGCCAGTGCTTCTATCAGCAGAAAACTGCACCGGGCCAGGGTTATACCAGTGAGCACTTACCTTCTGTCTTCCACTTTCTTTGCACGGCTCCGCATGAACAGTAGAACGAAAAGTCAAACATTAAATAAAAATTTGCCAATTTATTTCAGCTGTGCATGCATTTGCCCCAGGAAATTTGAAGACAGAAGAAGCAGGAAAAGGATCGCTCCGTGGTGCTCACTGGTAAAAGCCCGGGCCGGTGCAGTTTTCTGCTGATAGGAACACTGGCCCTGGGTTTCAGGAAAGTTGATACAATCACTTGGGGTGTCTAACATTTGGCACCCCCAAGTGCACAAAGACTTTCCTTCTCCTTTAAAGAATGAAATATCATAGTTGGCTATTTCACCCCGCCCCATGCTTGTTGGATTACACCATCCTCTTCTTATTCTCTAACACTGCTCTTTGTAACAAGGTGGGGTTTCTACAGATGTGCACAAGGGTTCTTTCTTTTCATACCTTTGTGTTGTCTATATATAATTATCATGGGTACCTCATCATATCCTTTCCCTACCACCTTTACACAGATGACACAAATATAATTTCCTCCTTTCAAAACATATCCTATTATTTCCTAAACCTTCCCATTTGTCTCCATTCTGTTAACAAAATCACAGCATATCCAATCTCTCAACCAATGTGTCTAGCACTCACTCCTCATTTTCTAAGTCCATTCCGAATCTAGTAATACTGATACTCCTTCTTTAATAATGATTACTATGATATAAAAATGCCTTTTAAAACATATAGAATTATTTATGGTGAATTAAACATGCATAAAACAGAGGCCATATTCAATGCTGCCATGAGTACGTGTGTGAATTATCTAAAAATGTTTTGCTGCTTCTAGGAAGCCAACATATCAAAGATTACTTTAAACACAGCTACAAAAGACAGAAAACAGAATGGATGTTTTCCCCACTTGAGGAAAGAATTTAAAAAGCATATATTAGGCTATTTTGCCTCATTGTTCCGGAAAAATATTAAAAGTAGAGTTGATATACTTCATCTCAAGTAACTAAGAATAAAATTAATGTTACAGAAGAAGAATTGTCTTTTCAGCGATTATTTTAACACACAAGGTGAAAGACATGCAATATTGTGTCTCAAATAAGACCATTACATGCCAGATCTATTTAAACATAGTTATTACAAAGGCGTTATGCCCTGCCAATCGTTAATATACTCGCTCTACTACTGTTCCAACCCGGAACTAGTGTTTAAAACAATTGATATATTGTCTACACTGAGTAATACATTTGCTGTAATGAATACATGTGCCAGAAAGACAATTATGGCAAAACATTAAAAGATCAATGTCTCTTACTAGAAATAAAAATGTTTATCATGCCTTGATTGATTGTATTTTAACATGTTGTCAACAGACTGACTGAAACATTTTCTGGCAACAACACATTGACCCAGAGTGAGACAAAATAGCTTAATATTATATTTTTGAATCCTAGTAATCTCCTGTGAAATACATTTATGCCAGCATATTGTTTTATAAATTATGCTGGGAGGACACAGGAACCAAGCTAAGAAGAAATACTGCAATCCAAATAAAAAGAATGAGTGGCTGAGCAGAGCGAGACAGATAAGACTGAGCTGTGAAGCAGAGATTCTGGAAAGCCTTCAGCAATGGATGGTCTTCACCCACTTTGTAAAATTTTGTTTAAATTTGCAAGCTTTCAGTTGAGAGCAAACATTTTCAATTGAGAGCAAACATTGCCCTTTCAAGTGCCTTTTATTTTGGCAAAAGAAACAACATCAATTCATTGTATAACTAGAAGAAAACAATAGCAACCAAAAGTACGTCTGTAGATAATGCAAGCGATAAGAAAGCGTTACAAATTGCACTTACTTGCTGGGGATGGAGTGCTGCTGCCACTTGTTGGAGGGTGACCATGAAGTCCATGCAGAGCAGGCAATGAGAGTCCACCAATGACAGGAGGGAAAAGGAATGGATAGTGACTAGCTGGATAGTGATTCATATGGCCATTCACAGGTGGGGCAGAACATGAACGGCTGCTTGTTTTCATATTAATGGGTCACTTTCTGAATCAAATCATCTATGTATAGAATTCAGCCTAGCGCTTTGTTGAAAAAACAATAGATTCTTTATGATGCAATGGCAAATAGATGCCAAGGTTTTTAGAAAATCTGCTAAATTAAAAAAGGTTCCTTTAAGAATCCAAATTGGTTTAACTTTGTTCTGTGTTTTGACACAAACTTGCTGCTCTTTAAATTATGCTGGCCTGGGAAGTGTTTCTGTCTTGTGGAGTTCAATTCCGGCTTGAGAATGTATGATATCCCAGTACCTGCATAGGTTTGCTGGCAGTTTAACTGGCTGGTGAATCAATTGACCCTTCTTTGTGTGACTATGAAAAGGGACCTTAGACTGTAAGCTCCAGTGGGGTAAAGAATGATGTTTTGTCTATATAAAGCCCAGTGAAAATGTGTCAACATTATGTTATATAAATACCAGGAAAGGAAATATCTGCTTCCTTGTTGTTTGCCCCTTTCAGGAAAATATAAATCCAATCTCCATTACTGCAATGGCTGTACCTAAAACATAAACATACAAAAGAAAAAATATTACAAGACCCTGATATTATGTAAGGAGACATACATTTCTATGCAATGTCCAGGTATAAAACTAAATGCCCAGGTTAAAAACTAAAATCTGGAATCTATGGTTTCTGAACCCTGCCACTGCCCCATGACAATTTCAGTATATTCACTAAATAGCCTAGGCACATCTTCCAACCCACTTCCCCCGTCTCTATCTCTGCAACACTACAGTTTCTACATCTTTTTTCAAGATATAGAAGTGCAGTTTGTTTCTGAACAAAGCATGCTTATTTTCATATAAACAAAATAAAATGAATATGCCTTTATATCACCTTCCTCTGGATCAGTATAATAAGATTTGGGAAAAAGTTAAAAGTTTGTTCCTTTTCAACCTCCACTACAATACTATGTATGCAACTATCTAAGTATACATTCGCATTTTCCAGCAGAGTCGTGTTTAGTTAAACAGAATACTTTAAGGATTCAGTTGCATCCCAAAAGCATGGATTTGTTAGATCCCTACTTCATACATTAAATACTGACTTTCTCTTTTGGTTCGCTAACAGAGCTTAATTTTCTCCATTTTGCAGTTCAAGGCAACTAATGACAGGGTTGACTATTGTAATGGTTCCAACGCATACAGTAAACATTGCGCTAGTGATTTCGGTAGGCAAATCTCCTCCTCCTCAACTTCTCATTTTTCCACAGAAAATTCCAAGTATACATTTTTCCTTTCACACCCTTTACAGATTTTTTCTGTTGCCAAAAACAAAGCTTTTAACCTTCATAATGCATCATATTGTTACCTATTGGAAGAAAATCCCTTGCATCACTTTGCTGTTTATTCAGCTAATTGTTTACTGTTCCTCTATTCAACAATGCTTTCTGGGAGTTTATTTCCCTCTTTCCGAACGCTTACTTTTGGATAGAAAAATGTAAAAAGTATCTGAACAATGTTCATAAAGTATCAAATCAGATTTTTAACTACTGCTGTGCCTCTGGATTATCATGGGTTAATTATTTTAATATAACCGTTTAAAAAAGGCAGGTATTGTGTTTGCAATTCCAAGCTCTAAACCTCCATTTCCATGAATGTTTTGTGGATGGCTATATCCCCTCATAAAAATCACTTAACCAAGGTACTAATGTGTTTTTTGGAGTTGTTTTCTACTAAAATCTTAACTTGAGTTCAGGAAAAGGACAAACACTGTTTTAAATGAAAATAAATGAACTGCTTATTGCGGCTAATTAATGAAACGCATTTTTTTGGAAAAATCGGTCAACAGTCAATGGACAGTCATAATGTTGTATGATCTGGGAAACTGCAGTACTTACATGGTCTGCAAGCACATGTCAATCTCATTTCATGTCATTGCCCACCATTAAGATACCGGGAAGGAGAGACAGACTTCTATTTTATAAGTATATACTATTTGCTTCATAACCACTATTACTCCAAGGGACAGTTTTAAACCATGTTGCTGCTGACTTACTTTATATACCATGTGTGTGTATATATTATATATAAATATATCTGGGAAAACAAAAATGACACTGTTATTGCGTTCTTAAAGCTTTTAAGGCATTTAGGTAGTTATGTTGGCTGTGTTCTTATCCATAAGCACAGCTATAAAGCTTTGGATTTAGCTCTATAAATCCTGAGGTATATGTTATATTATCAAAACCTGGAATGTCTGGATTTGCAATGGCTAAAACCTCTATAGTAGATAAATATGGATTTCATCTAGTGCTTTTCATTCTAAATTACAGAATTTCTTTACAGTGGATAATAGAGAACATAGAGTGCCAAAAAGGAAGAGCGTTTAATTACCACAAAAAACAAGATATACTGTTAGCAAAAAAAGTAAGAGCTGTCATTTGATAGAAAAAAATGTGGTTTTGTATGCAGTATATATTACTGATATAAGTTTTTTCTTGTGAACAATAATGCGACGAGGGGTTATGTTTTGATGATTAAAAGGTGTTGTTCTGATCCCCCTATGCTTTGGACTGTTGGCCCTTTCTGATTGAAAGTAAGACATTTGTCCCACATGTATAAATGGCTATGTTTAGGCCAAGCTTTTCTTAAGATCCTACATTTTGTTTTTGTTTGCCTTTGAATGCATTTATAGGGTTTTATATGACAATCCCTGGCTAAGGTCCTCCTACCAGATCATTTCTCCATGTTATCTTTAAATTAGTAAAGGTGGATCAATAATGGACTGGGCTTAATTGTATGTTGCTAAGATGAGCAACTTGTTTTTTCTCTAGTGCAAATAAAAATAATTATAATCTATGCATGTGTTTTTAATTTTGTTTCAATTAGGTCTTCTTAGAAGCACAAGTGGATCAATAACGGTGCATTGAAACTAACTGAGTTTAATAAGATGTTTTCCCGGTGAAAATAACTTTGAATGTATCTAGAGTTAAAGGGGACCTGTCACCCAAACATAAAATGGTAAAATAAAAGTCCTTTTTAAATTAAACATGAAATCCAAATTCTTTTTTTTTTATTAATACAGCTATACCTGTTATAAACTTGTTTATAAGTCTCAGCTGTCAGTCATGTATTGCCTGCCCCGACTCTATGCATAGAGGCAGAGCAGGAAATTACTTTCACTTTCCATTCTGCACTTTTTCCCTCCCTCCTCATCATCGAATTGTGTAGCCAGTGCATGAGCATCAGGTACCCCATTCTGGTACATAAACTATATTTTGGCATGATGCACAGCTTGCCTTAATAACAGTGTTAGCAAAATGGCTGCTGCCTACTTGCTGTGATTGTGAACTCCAAGACAAAAAAAAACAAGATTTAAATAATTTTTAAAGGGCAAGTGACATTTTGTTGTGTTTGGTAGCCGAGGATAAGAAGAGTCATTACATAACAACAGTAAGTCTTACTTTCACTTTCAAGCTGTACAGAAAGTCCTGTGTATGCACAGTGCCACCTGCAGGCCATTTGTATAAACACCACATATTCTTCCTATAGTAGGAAAGCATTTGGACCAATATATAAACAGTAACAATTAAACCATATGTGTCTTAAAGCAATATATACATTCTTCACATGACATAGTCCTTGGTCCAAGCAGGTAGTTTTCGGATTCTCTCAGTATGCCTTATAGGTTCCCTTTCTTCTGCCCTATTGGGGTTGGCATTAGGAGTAGGAAAATGTCCTTCCTCAAATGGAACATCTCCAAAGTCATATCTAGCAGGAGCAAGACGACTTGCATTCCATATGCGTCCATCAGACAGTTCATATGTGTATGGTCCTCGCTGGCGTCTCACTTCAAGTGGTGTAGTAAATTTAGATCCTTGTTTCAGTATTCCTGGTTTCTTAATTCTGACTAAAGATCCAGGCTGAAAGTGCACTTCCCTTGCACCACGGTTTCTATCAGCATAAGCCTTGCATTTGGCTTGGTGACGTTTGACAATGTCTGCAGTAGATGGTTTTGTAGGAATAGTCTTTGGTGGAAGTGTGACATCTGCAACATGTAACTTAGTGCGCATCTGTCTGCCATGTAATAATTCAGCTGGAGATGATTGGGTTGTTGCATGGCACGTTGCTCTGTAGTTATGTAAGAACTCTGTTGTAAATACTTTCCAAGATTTCCCAGTAAGATTTACTGTCTGTAGTGCTTCTTTCAGACATCTGTTGAATTGCTCGATTTCTCCTGTGGTGTTTATACAAATGGCCTGCAGGTGGCACTGTGCATACATAGGACTTTCTGTACAACTTGAAAGTGAAAGTAAGTCTTAATGCTGTTATGTAATGGCTGCATGACCTGCTAATAAAGCACTGTTATACTCTCCTTATCCTCGGCTACCAAACACAACATCTCCATTTGCTTGTGGGTAATACAGTGAAGATTTCCTATGCACAATATTCCTCTCTCTCAGAAAGGATTCAAACTCATATGAGACAAACTGTGGTCCGTTGTTAACTCCTTTGGATTTCCTTCTCTGCTGAAGACTGTAGACAGAAATGTTATTACTGTAGCTGATGTTACATGAGAGACAAATGCAATTTCTGGCCATTTACTGTAATAGTCTATCAGAGTTATAGCAAATCTGCAGTCTATAGGAGCGTCTGCAGAAGGACCCACAATATCAATAGCAAGTTTTTCTCATGCTGAATCAGGGAATGGTACTGGCTGAAGTGGTGGTGTATGTGTGATAGGTGTTTTGTCATGATTCTGACAAGTAACATAAGAATGAATGGCAGTTACCACATCAGCATCCATTGCTGGCCACCAGTACAGTTCTCGCAGTCTTTGTTTTGTACATACAATTCCTTGATGACTCTCATGTGCAAGTTATATGAGCTTTTCTTGCAAGGTCTCTAGTACCAATAAACGGTGAGCTCCACGGACAACATAGCGATCTACTAAGGACAGTTTGTGTCTAATTCTGTAGTAAGGTTGAAGATCAGGACTGAGTTTCTTCTCAGCATTTGGCCATTTGTTTTGTAAAATATCCCGTAGTTTTACTTGAATTGGACATGTGAGGCAAGCTTGCTTAAAATCAGCAGTTGTAACTGTAGATGATAATATATCAGTCAGTGCTACAATTTCCATGTCCTCATCCAGCGTATCAGAAGCTGCAGCGAAAGGTAAACGTGACAAACAATCGGCAGTAACATTTTTCAAACCTGGTTTGTATTGCATTTTGTAGTTGAAATTCAATAGCCTTGCTGACCATCTAGCTATACGCATTCCAGCTCTTCCTAGTCCCTTTGTTGTAAGCAGTGTAGTTAAAGGGCTATGATCCATACATAAGGTAAATTCTCTACCCCATAGGTAGGTTCTCCATTTTTCTGTTGCCCAAACACACGCTAGAGCTTCTTTTTCAACAGTTGAATACTTACGCTCTGTCTCTAAGTGTTCTGGATGCAAATACAGTTTTCTCTGAATGATCAGCATGGATCTGTGTGAGAACTGCACCAATGCCATAGTCTGAGCCGAGGATGAGGAGAGTATAACAGTGCTTTATTAGCAGGTCATGCAGCCATTACATAACAGCAGTAAGTCGTACTTTCACTTTCAAGCTGTACAGAAAATCCTGTGTATGCACAGTGCCACCTGCAGGCCATTTGTATAAACACCACACATTTATTTTGCTTGACTATCATCATAAAATAGGATTTGGAATTATTTCATAAGGTGACAGGTCCCCTTTAATATGTACAAGTCTGTTTGGCAGCATACATCCCATTTGTCTCTCTTTAGGCTGGACAGTAATCCCCATCTATGTGACAATTGGTCACAGCCACTGACAAACTTACAGATCGGTCAGATATTACTGCACAGAAGGATTTGTTACTGGGGTTTGTGCGAAGTGCTTGTTTTCAGAGGTGTATGCAAATAATTTGTAATTAAGATATAATTCCCTAATGAATGTTTTCAGTTCCATAACTGCAACCAGTTTAGGTCTGAACACCAGGACATTTTTGTGAATGTTTAAAAAGTGCAAGTAGCTTGTACTAACCTTTATTTAAAAATAGGAGAAAATTAATTTTTTTAAACATTTGCAACATGCCCCCTCCTGAGCAACTTCAGTTCTGGGTCTTCTGCTTTTGGGCTTCAGAAGGAAACACAAGGACCTGAAGCACCCCCACCAATGAACACAGCTCTGTAAGCATTCCACCAAATTGTATTCATGAGGGGTGGGCTGGGGGGCAGGACTCAGGTACCACCTACCCCCACAAGTTTCAATGAGCACACACTGCTGCATTGTAATCATGAAGGGCAGGCTGGGCTGGTACCACCTATCAATTATAGTAACATTTTAATCTACTGCACACAAATCTAAGGTTTGCCCTAAGTATGTATTTGAAAGGGTTTTCACATGGTTTTCACGTGCAATTTTCCTAAAAGAAAACAATGGTCTAGGCAAAAAAAGTATGTGATCCATTATCCAGAAACCCATTATCCAGGAAGTTCAGAATTACAGAAAGGCCATCTCCCATACACTTTCCTTTTCTCTATAATAATAATAATAATAATAATAATAAAACAGTACCTTGTACTAACCCTTATTGGAAGCAGAACCAGCCTACTGGTGTTTTTGATGTTTACATGATTCTCTAGTAGATTTAAGGTATGAAGATCCGAATTACAGAAAGATCTGATATCTGGAAAACCCCAGATCCAGAGAATTCTGCATAACAGGTTCCTTTGCTGCATAGATAAGTTTATATGTTATTCTCCAGATTCATGCTTGTCTTCCCTCAGATAATACAAAATGTTTTATTGGTTGTCACAAAGCAAAATAAAAGCAAAATATCAGCAATTCTAAAGGAAAAGTAATGCAGTTCAGGAAATAACTCATTTATTTCCTATACATAATGTTTTAAACAATCTCCTCCCTGTAAATAGCACTGCAGAATGCATGAATTCTGTTCCCATTTTTATTTTATTATCTAACCCAACGGACACATTTTGGGGAAGTTGACTTAAACCGAACAATGTACGGAAGCAATTGATTACAAGCCAAGGAACAAAATGGCACAAGATATGACAGCAGGAAGCTTCAAAAAGTTAAAATATGCATCTAGATGTAAAGCATACGGGACACAAAAAAAGCTTGGAAACAGTAGGGGTTAGTGAATTGCTGTAAGCTGAATAATAAAACAGTTACATCTTCAAACCATTCCTCTTGCCATAAAAAAAGCTTTATATTTGGTTCTCCGTAGTGTATGCTTGATATGTCACACCAATCACTCCGTGATGTGTTACAGCAAAATAAAAGTTTTAAAAGGAAAAAGTGTATTTGTACATATTTACTATATGAGTAGTATATGAGTGGTTGAAAGTCACAAAACCTATTTGGGATTATTTATGCAGTCCCTGGACAGTCAATGCTTTGCCCAGGGTCTGCCTGTGATCTGCCCCTTGCACCAGACCTTTCTCAAGCACTTTCAAAAAAGTGTAACAGAAACCAGGTATATAAAGGGAAAACCTGCTAAGTGTACAGGCTCCAAACTAATTACAATTATCACAATACTGAAAAAGCAATCCAATACTTGTTAGTGACAAATAAACCTTATGCAAGATAGAGCTGCTAAAGAGCCTAATCATTCCTTCTATTGTAGCACTATATTGTATTCTTCATTGTGCTCCTGAAAGATAGCATGGAGTATAACAAAAAGTTACAGTATTTCATCTTACTTGCTTTTTCTAACTCGTCTGTTGGGGGGATGCAATAAAAGTCACTAAGGGAAAAACTATTCACAATGTAAAAATGTATTAATTTGTGCAACAAATTTTCCTTTGCGTGAATTAAATATAGCTTCTGTGAACGAGGACACTGTTGAGTGACCACTTCCAACAGTGGAATATGGATTGTAAATTTTGTAGTTTGCGCCAGGGCACAGTGACTGTAATAAAAGTTCTTACTAAAATAGTTAAGTTTGCTAAAAAAGATTCCGATAACCTTCAAGCATTTTATTTTAAGTGCACAATGCACAATTAAAATTTGCAGGTCAATAACAGTCTAAGGAAGACTTTTGCAATTTGTGAACTGCAAATTGTTTTTCTATTTGTAACTTTTATTACAATTCCCCCTTAGTGTTTGCAGTGGCATTGTTAAAAGTAGGGATGTGCCGAATCCAGGATTCGGCCTTTCTCAGCAGCAGTAAGTGCTTGGCTGATCTGAATCTGAATCCTAAAAATTTGACTTGACACTTGACGTCACTTGACAAAGAAGCTAAAATTAGGATTCGGTTTGCAATTCGGCCAAATCCTTTAGAAAGGATTCTGGCCAAATCCCCAAAAAATTGATTCAGTGCATCCCTAGCAAAAGTGACCAAATCCTGTGCACGCTCCCTGGTCACTTCAACTGTCTATGCTCTGTGTTGGGAAACTAACAAGAGGATATGAAGTACGGAAAGATGGCACCTATCAACCCCATGGTACAACTCAGCATTTTTATAGCATGGACACTTTTGACTGTAGTAGGCAGTAGATTCCACTTTCACCTACTTCTAATGATGTCACTTCTGGTTTACAATGACAACACTTCCTCTTTTTTTCTGATCATGCCTACTTCCGATGATATCTCTTCCGGTTTACAATGCCAGCACTTCCTCTTTTTTTTCTGATCATGCCTACTTCCGATGATGTCTCTTCCGGTTTAGAATGACAGCACTTCCTGATTCTTGACGGTCAGCGGGTCACGGATTGGGTTGCGGACAAGGTACTTACGGGTCGTGTAGCAGATCCAAGAGGGTAAGAATGCGGGTTGCGGGTTTGAATTTGCGGATCGAGGGTACGGGTCGGGTACGAGTTCTGAAAATTGGACCCGCGCAGGACTTTAGTAGGCAGCACAGCAGTTAGCGGGGAGGAGGTCTGAACTCCATTTTAAAGACAAGGATGACTTACTTCAACCAGTGCAGCAATTTCCCAGATGCAACTGAATGAGCAGTATAAGGCATAATTTTGCATTCCTTATTGTACTACCACTTGCACCCTTTGTAAAGGATATCAGTGATCTTAGGAGAGAAGAAATTATAGAAATTTTTTTTTTATAAAGGGCTTGCATGGAAAAAATGTGATGATAGAAGAAAGTAAAGAAAAAATCTATAGAACATACATTTTAAAGTTGCCAAAATAACTACTACTGTGCCAGACACAGACTTGTTTAATGGAGACAAGGTTTGTGCAGCAGACTATTAATAAGTGATACAAATTCTTGTATCCCTATTTAATGACACTCATAGAGACATAGCTGGAGACTACAAGCCTGTCAGTTTAATGGCACTATTGTCTTGATACATATCCATCAAATCACACTGCTTGCCTAATTTGTCTTACACACAGTACATAGACTAAGGCATTTTTTTTAAGTATGAAAATGTCAGTAGACAGAAATTATATCCTTGGGTCAAGTTAAAGCCCTCGATATTTTTTTCTTCAGTGGTATTCCAATTAATGTGTCTGTGTTGCTTACTTATATACCTCTCATAGGCATGGAAGCCTGAAGCGGCCCACTAAAGAGTAAGAGGGCAATCTAAATTCTGGGTAGAAAGTGTGGCATCTCAGTTATGTCGGAACATCAAACAATTGTATTTCCATTGTAAACTCCTCCAAACAACAGCTAATGGCACATTTTCCAGACTGGAATCTTAGAAGCATTCATGCTATTCTGATAGCAAGCTACAATTCTCATTTTAAATATGACACTAAGCAGACTAAAATGTTTTACTTCAAGAGTCAATGACTGTCTCAATTAAATTAGATTAACAATCTGCTTCTGTGTTTATTGTTCTAGGGCTCTTGTTTAATGTTATATTGCAATGGTCTCTCAGTGCAGTGCTATATAAGTTTCATTCTTCCCATCTAACCTAAAATAAGGTCCGATTGTTTATTGACTGCTTACTTGTAATGTAATCTGATTAACTTCTCTTACTTTCTACCATGACAAACATGAACGTACAGATATACAGTATTTCCTCATGAAGCTGTGTCGTAACTATTGTTGATGTTTTTTGGTTAGGAAAATGTGTACAGTACAAATATAGATGTCGGTAAATGTCCATTTTTTGCTGTTCAGTGATGACATTTAGTGAAAATTCAAATTACATTTTTTTTTATTTAGCAGTAATTTTTGGCTACTTGGACTATAAAATAGCCCAAAATTCGATTTGAACTGAAAGAATTAGAAAATTCCAATTTTGAAGTAAGGTCTCTTTAAAAAATTTGAACATTTCGCAAGCTTAAACCTGCCGATTTGCTATTTTAGGCAATGGGGGACCTCCTGGAACCTTTAAAGTTTTAAAACATTTTTGAAATATGAAGGATTTTTTCCCATGACAGCATCCCTTTATGCTCTTTGTCGCATGACTCTGAATATATTTATTATGTGATTTGTCTCCCCGTGTATACTTTTATATATATATTGTACTTTTATGCACTGTGCAGCGCTGCGGCTCCTTACCAGCGCTTTACAAATAAAGTTATACATGCATATAATACCTGTATTATAGAAATACAAATAACTATGCAGAATAAACTATACTGATATTTTATACTGTACTGTATTTAAATATAGAAAAATCAGAAGACAGGGCAATAAAATGCAATAAAAGTAGGATACTGTATAGTCATATCATGGCGTGTTATGAGCTGTACAGGTAGGGGTCTTTGTCAGGAGAACATGCATGAAAAGCACAGGCCAGCATTTTTCATGCATGTGTCACTGATGAAGACCCCTACCTGTAGGCATTGGACTTTTTTTTCTGTCTTACTTTTAAATTCAATACAAACACAAATACAGTAAGGGGCAGATTTATCTACGGTCAAATTTCGAGTTCATAGGAGTTATTTAAAACTCCCATGAACTCCAAATTCGACCAACAGCAATTTTTTTAAAATTTGAATTTTTAAAACTCACGGTTTTCTCCGAATAAAAAACTAGAATATCCGGAAGCCTGCAAATAACTCCAAATAGATCTCAGGACATTCCCCAATAGGCTAGCAATTCGGCAAGTTTAAGGTGGCGAATAGGAAAGTTCCAATTCAGTGCATGATAAATTTTGAAAATCAAATAAAAAAATTAAAAAAAAACTGAAATCGAATTTGGACTATTCCTTAGTCAAATTTAAATAGAACATTTTAATTTTCACTTCAACCCTTGATAAACCTGCCCCTAAGTGCCTTACCCCAATAAGATATACCTTAAAAAAAAGTGAATACAAAAATTCATTAAAGTGGAACCCACACAGTAAATGTGATTTTTTTTTTTACTCTAATAAATTTGAATGTACTCACAATTTGAATGAAAGGTTATTTATGAAAAAAACTCAAACGTCTAATATCCAATCAAATACAAACAACCCAAAAATTTGAACAGAACTGGAATCGAGTTTTTTTTCCCAAAACAAAACTTGAATGTCAGGAAGGCAATTCCCATCTTCAAATGGTTCAACATACCTCTGCCATTGACTTGTAAATTCTACAGGTTTTAGGTGAATATTTGAATTAGAACTGTTTCTAGGGTCGAGGTGTGATACATATTTAAATTCAAATCGAGTTGGCGAATTACAATTCCAAATTTGAGTTTTGACAAAAAAAATCTCAAATTTGAATTTACCATTCTAACCTTAATAAATCACCCCCTTACATATGCATGCAATTATACACACAAAAGCATACATGCAATTATACAGAAAGAGTTAATCATTACATTATTTTGTGCAGACTATAAAAAATCATATTAACGAGTATATTCTGGCTTTAGGGAAAGAACGTTTTGTTGAATAATTGATAATTTTATGAGGCCTGATTGTTCTTAAATCCTATACAGATTTGCATTTGTCAAGGAC
Organism: Xenopus borealis; assembly: GCA_024363595.1. Classification (NCBI taxonomy): domain Eukaryota; kingdom Metazoa; phylum Chordata; class Amphibia; order Anura; family Pipidae; genus Xenopus; species Xenopus borealis. Next base: position 39,077,012 of record CM044442.1, on the reverse strand, counting down.
ATATGTAAATGCTGAAAATGTGCAAATGTATGACATAGTAATAATTATATATACTTTTTTTTCTTTTTTTATTTAAAAGGAGCTAATTAATGGATAGATGTTTAGGATTTGTTATCCGGAAACCAGTTATCTGACTGTATGCAGTGAAATTCCCCGTTGCTCTGACTGCTGAGAATAGGTAACTTCAGATGGTCTTTAACTGCTCTGCAGGGAAACGGTCATACTTTCAAGGGGGGAGCCCCCCACCTTACTTCCCAGAACTCAAGCAGCTTTGTTTGTTTTCCTGTAGAGCATTCACAACTGTGTAGAGATTTGTATCCACAGACCCAGTGCAGTCTGTGTATTCTGATTATTAATCAGTCTTGCTGTATCTGCTTCTATGGCAGATATTGTTGCTATTTTGATGACAATCCCTAAGCTAAACTTCCCAACTGAAGCCCAGATCACACTGAGCATGTGTGTGGTCTTGGTCTTGCAATGATGTTTAAAGGGATACTGTCATGGGAAAACATGTTATTTTCAAAATGCATCAGTTAATACTACTGCTCCAGTAGACTTTTGCACTGAAATCTATTTTCTGAAAAAAATATTCAGTTTTGAAATCTGACATGGGGCTAGACATTTTGTCAATTTCCCAACTGCCCTGGGTCATGTGACTTGTGCCAGCACTTCTGGCAGGCTGTTGTTTTTCCTTCTCAATGTAACTGAATGGAACTCAGTGGGACTTTGGATTTACTATTGAGTGCTGTTCTTAAATCTACCAGGCAGCTGTTATCTTGTGTTAGGGAGCTGTTATCTGGTTACCTTTCCATTGTTCTTTTGTTAGGCTGCTGGGGGTGAGAAAGGGAGGGGGTGATATCACTCCAACCTTCAGTACAGCAGTTAATGGCTGGGACAGACAGGGAGATTCTGGGAGATTCTGTCGCCTGGCTAATAATCGCAGGCAACAATCTCCCCGAACTGCCTTCTCCCTGTCCGCCGCTTGTGTAAATGAAAAAGTGCCAGCGCTAATCCACACACAGTGCGGTGATTTCCGGAATTGACCGAAATTTAACTTGTCTAGCCCCATGTCAGATTTCAAAATGAAATATAAAAAAATCTGTTTGCTCTTCTGAGAAATGGATTTCAATGCAGAATTCTGCTGGAGCAGTACTATTAACTGATTCATTTAGGTAAAAAATCAGTGACCCCCTGCGGTCAACTTTGAAAACATAAAACATTTGTTTAATTAGGCAGTTCTGGTGCAGTAAGTTCATGTTTATGTTTAGTATACAAAACACAGCATTTCTAGCATTATTCTGTTTTAGACTTTAGTTTCCCTTTAAATTTAAAAGAACAATTGGAGATGAATTCCTCTTTGGTCAAGTGAAATACACCTTCTGCTTTGGTTAGGCCACCTTGATGTTTCCAGGTTAAGGGGCTGCTTTCTGCTATATACATAACACTTTCTGTGCCATTTTCCTTCATCATCTGCATTATACCAGCTGTATCAATGAATGAGCAGAACCCATGGATTGCTACAAAGTAGGAATGATCCAACATCCTCTTTGGAATAAGATCATAGTGTATGACTAAATAGCTGCTTTTAAAATGGCAAATGTAACTTGATTTTAATGAAAGAACAGTTTGTAACATTTACACTACCCTTTACACTTACACTAAACTGCTATAAAACTGCAACAAAGGAAACCAATAAACTAGCTGGCAAAGAATTAAGTAAGGGCATTGTTTCGCCCAAGCTGCTAAATCACAGAAGAGGAATAATATATTATGCATTGTATATACATAGCAGCTTATGAACCGCTTTGAAAAGACACTGTCACCTTTCCCCCTTATCCTAAAACTTGATCTTCCTCTGCCCTTTGACACTGTTACAAAAAAAAAGTATTGAATATTTTGGGTTATTCTGGACACAGGTTGGGAGTTAACTTAGCTGCTATTATGCTTTTGGCTTTCTTTTATGGTTTGGAGTGTAGGAAGGCTCATTTGTCGCTTAGAGTTCCTATGTGTTTATAGCTTTGCCATGGGAAGCTTTAGCTATCCATCTGTAGCCTTGTTTCCTTCCATAATCTTTGTAAGAACAATCAATATAAATCCCAGTAAGAACAATCAATATAACGATGACACAGTCAATCTTTACAGTAACTCACCTAATCTTAATGTTTAAAGGGATACATGTATTTTTCCCCAAGAAAAAGCAACAGTTAATAGTGCTGCTCCAGCAGACTTCTGTACTGAAATCAATTTCTTAAAAGAGCAAACCGATTTTTTTATATTCAATTTTGAAATCTGACATGGGGCTAGACATATTGTCAGTCTTATATGCACATAAATGAAATAATGAGGAAGAGGGGAGGGACAGTCCAGTATTATGAACAAGTAAGCAGTAAGGTACACTTACCAATACTGTCAGGGGGTCCAGGTGCACATTCCCAAGACCTTCAGCTTGGGGAGGTAATATCATACAATCACAATCCAAATGTAGGAATGGCACAAAAACTGGACTTCACTCCAAAAATGTGTTACAAATAAAAAATTTTGTGGAATAAAACTATTTTTTATTTGCAACACATTTTTGGAGTGAAGTCCAGTTTTTGTGCCATTCCTACATTTGGATTGTGATTATATTGTCAGTCTCCCAGCTGCCCCCAGTCATGTGATTTGTGCCTGCACTTTAGGATGGAACTACTATCAGGCAGGCTATTTCTCCTACTTAAAGGGAAACTATACCCCTTAAATGAATACTTGAGCAGAGTATATTATTATGAAAATGGTTTATTTACATGACGCAGGGTTTTACATATGAACTGTTTTCTGCAATATCTTTTTATAGAGACCTATATTGTTTGAGGGGTATATATTTCCTTTAATTTACCTGAATCAGTCTCAATGGGACTTGGCTTTTACTATTGAGTGTTGTTCTTAGATCTACCAGGGAGCTGTTATCTTGTGTTAAAGAGTTGCTATCTGGTTACCTTCCCATTTTTCTTTTATTAGGGTGCTGGGGGGGTGGTGATATCACTCCAACTTGCAGTACAGCAGTAAAGAGTGACTAAAGTTTATCAGAGCACAAGTCACATGACTGGGGGAAGCTGGGAAATTGACAATATGTCTAGCCCCATGGCAGATTTCAAAATTGAATATAAAAAAATCTGTTTGCTCTTTTGAAAAATGATGTGTTTTGAAAAAAAACATGTTTTGCCATGATAGTATCACTTTAAACCCACTCAAAATTGGACTTACTCCCATACCTCAAAAAAAAAATCATTTTACTTTCTTTTACTAAAATTGATACTAATTTGAAAAAGTACCATAACCAGAAAAAGCTGTTTATCAGATTGCTTAGAATTGACTACTCTAAGTTAGACAATGAAAGCAGAATTTTTATTTGTTGCTATGGATAACTGCACTGGAACAATTAAGCACATATGTGAAAAACAGCCTAGGCTGTGTTCTTTAAAAACTGCTGTTATATTGAACATTTTTCCAAATCTTGGCGACTCAAAGCTTTTAGTTATTTCAGTAAGCCCATTATCTCTCTTAAATGTCTGTAATTAATATGGTTTTTATTTGGTTATGCAGCTATTTAGGACATCTGATGTTGAATGAATATTGATGCCGCTCTACATTCAACCTCCTCTTTATTCAAACTTGCTTCCGCAGTTTCTGTATGGGTTCATTTAGTGGGATTCTAAAGCTATATCCCTTTCCATACTCTTTGAATAAATAAAAAAAAAACAGTGCCGTGTTTAAAAAACACTGCCCAACAGAATCAGCTGCCAGATTCATCCTAAAGTAAAATAAATTACTGAAATTGAAGACAAATGAAGGGTTATTACCTTTTTATGATGAACTTGTAACCAAGAAATTTAAGATGAGGATATATTGAAAATGTTTTGTTTTTATAGCATTTTTATTTAAAACTAGCAACCTTATTACATTGAATATGTGCGTGGTAAAATATGGCTGCCAGACATTAAGAAACATGTTTAAAAATACAGTAGATTTTTTTTATTTACTTAATGCCATATTGTGTATATTTCAAAAACCTCTCTCTTTAAAAGGGATACAATAGGAGCTAAAAGAGATCATATGAGTGAAGGGTTGAACTATATGGACATATGGTTTTTATTATATAACTATGCACTTTATTGAATAAGTAACTAAAATTCCTTTTTAAAATGTATCTGCTCCATTCAGAGTCAGACATAAGCATCAGGAGAAAAATGGGCCAATGGCTTATTATGTCTGTTTTTGCTGATCGCAAATGCAGTGTGCAAAAAAAAAGGATTTTAGATTTGGGTGGTTTCTTGTCCTTTAATTGAGGATTTGGGGGATTTTGTGGCTAACTTTCGCTAGAATGTGAAAAGTGGCAGTTGAGTCAGTATTTTGGCAGATTTTTGTTTGTGAATACGGAGATTGTATTTATACCAGGTTTAACATCACTTTTAACACCAAAAATTGCTTCATCCACTTTTGTGAATGCCCCCCCTTGAGTTACTTTACCTGCTCATTCTCCCAGTGGAGTAACTATAGAGAAAACAGACCCTGCAGTTGCAGGGGGACCCAAACTGTGGGGTCTGCTTCCTCTATAGCTAATAAAATCCCTCCTCCCCAGCCACCTTCTTACCTATGGAGAGGAAGGGGGACCCAAGTCATGCAGCAGTGGGTGGAGTTGGGGTGGGGAGTGGGCAGATGCTGGATGTGGGCAGGGCTGGAGGGAAGTGGTGGATGGGTATTGGAGTGTGCCAGGCCCCTATGAAGATTTTTTTGCAGTGGGACCTGGCGCTCTCTAATTACGCCACTGCATTCTCCTCTCTGTTCAATTTTAGATGTTAGGTCGAAAGGACAGAATAACTAACCAAGATATAGTCAAAAGTAACTTCTAAAGCTCATACAGGCTATTTATCAGCAAATAAATTACATATGAAGACATTTAATAAAAACTATAAAAAGCAAACACTGCAGCCCCAAGGAAATAGATTTTTTTTTCCATTTCAGAAACAGAACAGTTTTTTTTAACAGGCGTCATCTCACTCTAAGACAATTTTGTTTCCGATACGTTTGGGCCTTGGCTAATGGCCACAATATATTTATGTATAATGCTGCAAATCATGCAAATTAAGAGAAAGAAGTGCTATATTGCGCACAGAATAAAATGAAAATGTTTAGAACAGCTTGCAATAAAATAAGCCAATACCATAAATAATTCATGATGGAGCTCATTTGAAAGTGAAACTGGTTATTTCAGACCTGTGTTGTGACTTTCATAACTAAATAAACCTTTGTAGATAAAAAGATGCTAAAATATTGGGGAAAAGTTTAAAAACATTAGCAGTTTTTTCCACTTCACTTAAATCTCAGCATATTCACCACTAAACTCTGTTCTAAAGGGTAGAAAAAGTTCTAAAGCTGCATGATTTTATACAAAGAGATATGACATGATAAATTAATTTGTATTTTTACTCCAGTTATTCCCACTCTGTAATGTTCATTTACTGTGTATTCAGCGTTCTGGTTTTTACTTGACCCTTCGTTCCTGTATACAAATAAATGTGGGATCAGAACTGGGGAAGGATTTTAACTAAAGGGTAGATAGAAGAATTGATAAATATGTCAATTTATGCCATTGTCAGAAACCACAGTCCGTGAAAATTAAATAAGCGTGTTCACATTTACAAGGGAAATTTGTGTATGTCCATAGAGCATTCAAAGTGTTAACAGTTTCTGACAATACCTCTCCCACTGATGGTCTATCTGTTGGGTTGTCCCAAGGGTCTGTCCTAGGGCCTCTTCTCTCTTTACAGTCTCTTTCTTGGTGACCTCATCACATCCTTTGGGTTCTCCTATCGAATTTATGCAGATGACACACAAATTTTCCTTTCCTGACCTGATCTCAACCATCTGTTCAGGCAAAACTCATGCAATGTCTTGCTGCCATTAAGTCTTAGATGGCTGCTCATCACCTTAAGCTTAATATGTACAAGACTGAACTGTTTATCATCCCACCAAAACCTGGCCCCTCCCTCTGTTTAACATTACAGTTGAAAATGTCACTGTCAGTGTCTGGGTGTCACTTAAGATCCATCTCTCACATTCTCAGCCCACATCACATCCCTTAACAGAATATGCTAATTCTTTCTAATAAACATTACAAAGATATGCCCCTTCCTCTGCCCCTTTACTAGCAATACACTGGTCCAGACTCTGATGTGATCCAGGTTAGACTAACATATTATTAGCAGGACTCCCTGAATCATGTCTCCACCGTTTGAATTCAATCCTCACTGCTGCTGCCTGTGTGATCTCACCTGAATCTAAACCAGTCACCTCCTTGTCACTACAAAAATCTTGCAAAAGTATTTGTTTTTCAGCAAAGGCATGTTTACTAATCTTATATATTGTATGTAGCAGACAGATGGTGTCGAAGGCCAAAGGGCAAGACACAGCTATCTTTCTACACCTAAAAAACAAGGGACACTCCTTTGAAGATAGCAATGTCCAAATCTTGGCTAAAGAAGACCACTGATTTGAACGAGGCGTGAAAGAGGCGATTCATGTCAAGGGGGAGAAACCATCCCTGAATAGACAATGCTGTTCTGCATACAATGCTGTTCTAACATCTGTACCCCGGTGGTTTCAGAACAATTCACACATCCATTCATGCAACTCTCACAAGTAACACCTGTGTCTAGGAGTTGCATGGCACATTGGTAATCCTATCACAGTTATTACACAGAATCAACACCTCTGTAAATTTCAGATGTCACCTCTTTGAAGAGTTACAATGTGCCTTTGTGATTGGATTAGTGTAAGAGTTTATATGCTGAGAACTTCCCACACCAGCCTGTTGAACTGAAGAAGCTGCTCGGATGAGTAGTGAAACGTCTTCAATGATTACTCAGCAAGTCCAGTTGTTTTAGAATATTAGATACTTCTTTCAATTGCAATATATACGCAGGTCAGATAAAAAAAACTTAGAAAATTTGCAATTAATGTATAATTATATGTATAATGTATATTGCAAAGTTGCTTAGAAATTTGTTTTCTTTTATTAGGCAAAAAATGCCCTTTAAAATACTTTGCTTTTTTTAGTTAATACAGTAGACCCCTCATTTTACATTTTTCAGGGAACCAGGAAAAATGATGTAAAATCCGGGAAAATATAAAATCAGGGAAATGTGTTAAAGTAATTTTTTCTTGACGTACTGAATGGATATAAGCACAAGTCAGTTTTACTTTGAGATACAATATTTCCTGTGTTAAAGGACAAGGAAAGGTAAACTATGGAAGTAGCTAGAAATGTTGCACATTATGTTTTGTGCTTCTGTTCCAGCCCAAGGCAACCACAGTCCTTTAGTAGTAAATGATCTGTGTCTCCAAAGATGCCCCAGTAGCTCCCCATCTTCTTTTCTGCTGATTCACTGATTCACATGCTCTGTGCTGCTGTCACTTACTGAGCTTAGGGACCCACTCACAATATACAGTACACATAGAATAGAAATGTCACAGTATAAGGCTGATTAGTAATTAATACAGATAATTACTACATGACAACACAGAAACCAGTGCAACTAGCATCAGAATTTAATAAGCAGCCCTGTAGCATCAGCTTATATTACAGACAAACATCATTCTCTGCTTGATAATTTTTGATAACCCCTAAGTTTAGCTTCTTAACAGCTGCTCAGAGCCTACTGAGCATGTGAGTGTCACAGACACTTTCCAAGATGGTGACTCCCCTGTGACAAGTTTGAAGTCCTGGATCATTGCTGATATTGACAAGCTGGTGCAATAAGTTCAATATATAAAACATGGCATTTTTAGCCCTATTAATTTTTAGGGTTTAGTTCTCCTTTAATAACAAAGGTTAAACATTGTAGAAGTAATGTTACACTATGTGTGGGAGGGGGGCATGTGCAAGTCTCTCTGTCAGTAACATATACAACCTAAAGCAATAAGTGATTGGTGCAGGACTGTATAAGGGGCAGACTAATTGGAATTGACCAATTACAAGCAGAACTATGGCAAGCTATACATCTGGTTAGTATTTTAAACCTCTTTATTTCACAAATAATAACATTCAAAGAGGGGGGGGGAAGCAGTTTTTGGGAACATCATCAATTTTTGATGTAAAATCCAGGAAAGTTAAATGCGGGAAAACTTTATATCATGGTACTTAAAATCAAGGTTTCACTGTAGTTTAAAACTTAAAGTTGAAAAATATGGCATACAGAGTTCCCTTATTCCTTCCTCATTCCCATGCATTGTTTTATAATTACAGTATTTAAATTCCATAATTGACACTATCATGTTTTCTAATATTAATAATTGTTAGACATTCTCTCTTCTTATTAATGATTCTGTCACTTCAAAAGCAAATATATAAGCAAGTGTTAATAGCAATATTCAGTGACCTTGGCCGTGTCTATCTGCAGAATTCAAAACAGTAGCAGGTATGCTTCTGACAGATAATAAAAATGCCCTATAAGCATTGGAAAACATCTCTTTGGTAATGAAAACTGCAGGACTGACAGATTTATGGTATGCTCCATCCAAAGACACTTTCACTCAGCTCACAGACCACTGAGTTACGATAGTTTTTTGAATAACATCTGTCACAATAACTAGATTGGAAGAAGATTAATTGATTTTGTCTCTTAATAACAGATTATATTCAAGGACACCTTGAAGATTAAAAGCCACCGTTTTTATATCAATTACGTCCAAGGTGTTTAACGGCTGGATAATATAACAGATTTATTATTTTCACAGATGGAGAATTGTGCGCTGAGAAGTAAAATGTTACCAAAATGTAAACAGCAAAGGAATGTGCATATATTTGTAATGGGAGTGCAGTACAGTATATACAGTGTAGTGTAATCAGGTGCACTATATACAAGACATTAAATCGAAAACATAATACATGAAAAGTAGCAAGAAACCAGAAGGTAGAGATTTCTAGCAATCTAACTTGTGGGCAGACAGCTGTAAAAGCATCATAATGTCCACAAGAACTGGGAAGCAAAATGGGCCTACATAGCAGGCTGGGGAGTCCACTGCAATATCAGGATTCTAATCTGGATTCATGCTGCGCTGTACAGAATGGAAATTGCTTATTTAGCTAAAACTCCAGTGTCAAGACTAAGTTATGGACAGTATGTAGGTCTGGAAAGATGTATAACTTTGTGATTTACCTGTGATACAAATCACTAATACCTAAATCGTTATACATAATTGATCAGCTGCCCATATATTGCGCATCATTTTTCATGATTACAGTAGTTAATGAAGCCTAGTTCTCATCTGTCATCTATTTCTAATTTATTATAAACATATTTTATTAAATTTACATTGATTTTTAACTGCCTGAACCTTAAGATAGGGAAGGCCTTAAAGGAGAAGGAAAGGCTAAAAGTAAGTAAGCTTTATCAGAAAGGTCTATATAAATACACAAGTAAACCTTCAAAGAAATGCTGATCTGAGTCCTCTGTCAAAAGAAACACAGCATTTCTATCATTCTAATGTGTGCACATGGACTTCTATATCAGGCTGCCTGTTTTCAGCTTAACCTTCAGGGCTAGGGCCTGAGCATGCTCAGTTTGTTCGTCTCTCTCCCTCCCTTTTCCCTCCTCCCCTCCCTGCTGTAATCTAAGCCCATCTATTGGCAATAAACTGGCATGGTAGCTTTCCTTCCCAAAGATTAGTGGGCTATTGCATTACTATATCAACTGTATGAAGTATAGTATATTATATATGATTGTGAGTACATGAAAAGAGAACATTCATTTGCAGGTTACTAAATACAAAAGTAAACAACAAATGTATTCAGTGCACAACCTGCATCCAAGCAACTTTAAAATCTATAATAAACGAAGGTCAAGATATAATGATTGTCAAACCGATTTTCCATTACTACCACAACTAAGCTAAAGGCACCCTCCAACCTGCAAAAGATCATTTACAAAGTGGAAGGCAAGGAGAAAAGTGCAATAAAATGGGTATAATCTTCTATAGATTTGAAAATTGTGACTTGCATTCCATGTTAGATGAACTGGGGCAGGGCTCTGCATTTTGTTTCAGAGAACCTGTGGCTGTCCCCATGAATGCTGTGCTGCTTATGTTCAACAGTGCTGCCTTCTCTACCTACCAATACCCAAACTGGCTTACGCCACTAAAATTAGTAACTATATAACTATCATTCAGATGTCCATGTTGGGGAGTGGTGTTGGACAGCAGCTTCCTCAAATCCATGGAATCACTAAATGCCGTATGGCAGGCTGTAGCCTGGACTACAAGTGCAACTAGCTAGACCCTGGACTACTAGTGCAACTACTACTAGGACTACTAGTGCAAGAGCACTAAGAAGTACACTCCTGCATTTGGCAGCACTGTATTTATGAGGGGCAGGAGTGAGGAGTTACATATAAATCCCCCTTACCCCTCCACTAATTTTAGTGGCGTAAGCCAGCAAATACTGTTCTTCTGCAGCTCACACCAGATTTAATGGTGAAATTAATATCCTGAGAAGGTTGTATCATGGTACACATTCTGAAGAGTGGAGTTAAACTATATGTACACCAGTGAAAGTGCATGAAAGAAATGTAACTGGTACTGTAATATAATACATGGTATAGAGTAACATCAAAAGATCACAAAGACAATGTGCCACAGATATATATGGATTTATTAAATACACTGGGCATATTTCAGAGGCAGGACAGATTAATTTGGTTTCACAGACCACTGGATGTTTGGAGACTTTGAATGATATTAATATAAATAAGAATCAAGGAAAAAGTGTCAATATTAAAATTTAAGTCACTTACATTACTGTAATATCATTCTGCAACACAGACTACTATTTTCATATGTATAAAGCTGATGAATGTAAGTATGTATACATACATATATGTAAGTATGTATATATAACAGTCAACAGGAAGAGTGAGGAAAGGCCATATTGCCTTGGCTCTGTATCCCAAGTTGCAGTAAGTAGCCGACATGGCCTCACTTGGAATGAAGCTTAACACCTCTTGCAGATGAGCTGCTGCATAGACAAGCATTTCCGGTTATGGTGAAGCTGAGATAATGAAACATATGTTGAATGTTTCTCCAAAAAAACTAAAATTCCAAATCACTCTGCACTAACAATATGTTTATGAACATTTGTATGTTTGAAGATGGGCTTTTTTATAACTAAAACAGCTTTCAATGATCACAAGATCCACATTACGCTAGCATCTTCAAATTGCAAAGTACCAAGCATATGGGAAGGCATATTGTAAGTAGCTTCAGGAAAGTAGAAGAATAAACAGTTTCCTAAAACAAATCACAAAGGAGCCTGTTTCAATAATGTTAATAACTCGAACTCAATACATTTATAAATGGCCAACAAATGTAAACTCATCTCATACCATAAAGAATATAATCTGAACACTACATGCAAGTAACTTTGATGTGCCACTTGATTTGCAGTTCTCATTACACAAGCAGCTAATGAGCAAAAACGGAATAATACCATCAATCAGGCCTCTAGTGTACAGCCATAGTCTATATGTTCTGTTTTATATAACTATGCAGTGGATATACTTTGTTATGTGTTTTAAGTGATGATATAAATTTATTACTAAGCTCAATGGAAATGAAAGCATCAGGCTTGGATAAGAATGCTCATTTCTTTTAAACAGATTCCATGTATAAAGTTCCTTTAGTA
>CM044442.1:39048249-39060027 GCA_024363595.1 Xenopus borealis | reverse complement strand
GCCCTGAGGGACCCCACTCCAAGTAGAGAATGAACCATTAACAACCACTACCTGATACTGTACCTGATACTGTAGCCAGTTTCCTACCCATTAACGACTTCATTAAGTCCAACGGACCTTAGTTTAGAAAGCAGTAATTTGTGGGGCACGGTATCAAACGCTGTACCTGTACAAAAAAAAAGTTACTTGCAGCAAATCCTTTTTCTAAATAGAACCATTGCAGGAGTATTTATGTACTAAAATGTATCTATGAGCATCTTGCGAAAATTCCTCCCCAGTAGCTCACGTTTATGGATTTCTTTATTGCAGTTGACATGGGCTTGCCCTGGGGACTAACTTGCTGTTCCATAAAGAGCCTTAAAGAGGCACTTTTGATTTCAATCCCGTGCAAATATCAGATTACTGCTTCTGCCAGTGGTAGTAATGGAAAATTGGTTTGGCAATTAGTGCAATTTATTTAAACATATGTTTGACTGTTTATTATAAATTTTAAAGTTGCTTGGATGCAGGTTGTTCACTGAATGCATTTGACATTTACTTTTGTATTTGGTAACTTGTAAATTAATTTTCTCATTAATTTTCATGTACTCACAATCATATATAATATACTATACTTCATACAGTTGATATAGGAATGCAATATAATATATCAAAGATATATGTCCCACTCATTTATATTAAAAAAGTCATATTTATTCAAAATCACATTAAAATTTGTACATACTGACCCTATATGGCCCACCTTACGCATTTCATATCCTCCGTTACTTAGTCATATGTGTCTCTGTCAGTTATGCTCCAGACACAGTATTTATAGGAATGCAATGGCCCACTAATCTTGGGAGAAGCTTAAAGGAGAAGGAAAGCTACCATGCCAGTTTATTTCCAATGGATTTGCCACAATAGTGAAAGCTAGAATGCTATATTTATTCTGTAGAATGTTTAACCATACAGTAAAAGGCTCTAGAAGCCTAAAGTTTGTTTAGGATAGCAGCTGCAATATTCGCTTGGTGTGACATCACTTCCTGCCAGAGTCTCTCTCCCTGCTCACTCATAGCTCTGGGCTCAGATTAAAGCAGGGATGGGAGGAGAGAGGGGGGTAAGGGAGGGGTAGAGGGAGAGAAAAGCAAAGTGAGCATGCTTAAGATAAAGCCCTGGAGGTTTATGCTGAAAACAGGAATTTTTGATTCAGAAGCCCATGTGTACACAATAGAAGGAAAGAAATTAGGTGTTTTTTTTGACAGAGGACTTAGAGCAGCACTACTTTGAGGGTTTACTGAAGTATTTATATAGACCTTTCTGATAAAGCTTATGTAGGGACCCATAGGTTTTCTACTGGCACCTATGGAGTTAAGTCCCTGTATCTCTGTCACTAGGCGGAAGTTTATGTTGCAAGTGTATACTTCTAACCAATACTTACAGCCTAGAGTGTAATGACTATTTCCTGCCACACAGTTTTATAGTGCTAGAAAGGAGTGGCCACTTCCTCTTTGGCTGCTGGTACTGAACAGGCTGGTTGCTCGTTGAGCCTGAGATCCACAAGGAACCAGTAAGCCACATGCCCTAACAGGACTTGCACTGTTAGTGATCCAAGTCAGGGGATAGCAAGATACAGGTTAGCATTTGTAATAGTCTCTCAAGAGAGAGAAAGATAGTCAGCTGTATTTAGTATGAACAGTTCTATGTTCCAACGAGGAGCGGTAGCGGGAAGAGATCTTCCTTACAAAGCTCCCCTTTGATGCTTTTAGTGCAGGGATATCATTGTAAGAGGGATTAGGGCTTAGCAGCAGCTATCCAGCCTTATCTGGTATTTCCACTCAGTCACATTATAGCCACAGGATATTTGTATTGGAATTGATGTACCTTGACTATCCTGACTCTGAAGAATATTCTTTACTGTGATGTGTGTATGAATATCGGCTGATATCTCTACTATCCTGTGTAACATCTGCTACGCTCAATTGAAAGCTCCTGCGTGAGTATCTAAACCTGGGGATATTGCCTTGTGCTAATAAATGTTCACCTTTTGTTTAAATAACCTCCTGGAGCCCATTCATCTTTTATTATACAGTTTGCCTGGTTATTGTAGTTATACTACCTCCTAAAGGATAGCTTCCACATAGCGAAGGCCCTGCCCTGGTGTGTAGGTCGCAGTGTAGCCCATGCTTTACTATCACTAGCTGGACACTATACTCATCTGTGCTGCATAGCCCAAAAAAGCACTTACTTAATATTATCCTTTCCTTCTCCTTTAAAGAGCTGTAGATTTGTCTGTACTTCTTAGCACATTGCCCTCTCTTGTTATACAAGAAGTAAAAAAAAGTCTCTTGACAAGTCTCCTCATAATAATGGTACAAGTAGGCATATAAATATATATATATCTTGTATATAAAATACACAAAAACCATGAATATCATGTAAATTATATCCTTATAAACTGCTCTTACTGATGTAATTTTTGTCTCATGACTCACTAAAACTTGTGTAACTTAATAAATAAAGTACCCTTGTTGGAAAATATGAGAATACTATAATTAACCTCAAAGTTCTGTGACCATATAAAAGCAGAAAGCACAGGCAAAATACTTTTATACTTTTTACATTTGTATAAATGTTAGCAGAGAGTTCATTATTCGTTATACAAAACTCCCTTTTTAAATTTTTCAGGGGACCAGAAAAATATGGTGTACAATCCAGGAAAATGTAAAATCAAGGAAATGTATTACGTATAACATATAGGTGGGACCACAAAAGAACAATGTAAAATGAGGGAAAACTTAAAATCAGGAAATGTAAAATTGAAGTTTCACGGATATCTACGGTTAACTATACCGTAAGTTAGTCAACAACTTTCTCTCTTTGCTGCAGAGAAATGACTGGTAAAATTGTGGCACGTGATATGGGTAATTTCCAGAGCTTTTTTACAAAATAATTATTGCTTATGTTATGTTTTTTGACAAGTGACAGGCAAGGTGCAAGGGGAGAAAGTTCTAGAACAAATCACCATTAGTTATAAACAGCACATTTATAATGATGTAGAAGCACACTTTTATAAGGATATAATTTATAATTTTGTCCCATAGAGAAATGACCAACTGTAGATTGTAACCTTATAATACACAAGAGCTATGAATTACCTGTAAAATATATCATTATAATTGGTGCATAGTAATGTCATCAGCTGTAACTCATCACTCATCGAAACTTGTGTATTATTTAAATTTTGCATACTCCCAGTTGTAAAATGTGGACAACTTCTAAGTTTCACAACCTGTACCTTTATATGGTCATGGATGCTTCTAAGATTTACAATAGGATTTCTACAATAGGAGATTCCTTTTTAGCTCTGTTTGTTTCTGTTGCCTATATCCTTGTCCTCCAATATCTGTCTTTGATGCTGTGAGGTCAGCCCTGATTCTACTTTTTTGTCCAGTCTCCAATAAATATAAAACTGCTTTACACCCCCACAATGCTATCAAATGACTGATTATGATATTTCCCTTCCCTATGTGTACTTTTGTATATTGTACAGTGTTCCTTATATGCAGTCTTCTACAGAATACTTCATTTATATACATTCTGCTACTTAAAACGTTACTGCAAGGGACAAGTGTGATAAACAAAATGGAAGACCTCCTGCCCTATTTCTACATGTCCAACTATCTGATATGATGAAATCTTGAATCTGCAATGCCTAAGGACTGATTTATATGCCCTTTTCTCCCAACGTTCCCCTTTCTTCCATGCTGTGTTCTCACATTTATATTGACACATACTAACTCACATAATGCCACACACAGAAAATATCAGAAATAAAATAATGGCATTGTCGGTATTCTTCAATGCCTAATCACAAGGTGAGCATAAACAAGGTCAGACTGAAGTATAGCCTCCCCGCTAAAAACGTGACAGCTAGCACAAACAGCCATCTGTATGAACCATTTTTATAAAAAGAATTCAATGCATCATAGTGAAGGCCATCTCTAGGACAGTTTACCACCAGGGTTATTTCTGAAGGCCACTTTAATTGTTTTTACTGTAAAATGATTTATCAGTAACAAGCTGAAAATATTTTACTTTAGTTCCATTGACTACAGATGGAGCAACATGTATGCAAATAACTGGATCCTGCCAACTTTATTCAGTTGTCTTTTAAAAGGGCAGTTCACCTTTAAGTTAACTTTGTGTATGTTATAGAATGGCTAATCATAACAACTTTTCAATTAACCTTCATTTTTTTTATTATTTACCTTTTTCTTCAAAATCTTCCCAGCTTTCAAGATTCCCATCACTGATCCCATAAAAAAATGCATTGTAAACTACAAATGTATTGTTATTTCTACTTTTGTTTACTTATCTGTCTATTCAGGCCCTCTGGTATTCATAGTTTAAGCTCCGAATTGAGGATTCATACGATTTTTGGACTGTGTGTCCATTTCCCGGCCTGTCACTAAACTTCAGATCAAATAAAGTAGTAAAAGCACAGATCAGCCGATGTTCTGCCCCTACAGGGATTGTACAAAAGTTGTGTCCGACAAAACCTAGAGACAGTCAACCACTGAAAATCGTATGATTGGCACTACACGCAGAGATATTATCGGCAGCCGACAGAAATTCTCTAACCTGTCTGATCGACCAAACAACCAATGTCCGCCGGACAAAAAATGTCGGGACACACAGCAAATGGTCCGAAAAAAAGGTACAATATTATTTCATTATATTTTTGCTTAGTAGGGTCCTTGACTGTACAGCGTTATATTGGTTTATCTGTTTCTGTTGATTCATATACTACATTTAACCAAACTTAGACATTTGTCTCTTTTAGCTGTGACTTCCTGACCACAAGTGAATTTATTACGTTCTGTGTAATATTTTCACCATAAATCTAACTAACTATAATCATAAAGCAGCACACATTAATATTTATAAGAAAATGAGCATGTTGGAGAAGTATAAGGTTCAGTATTACATGCGCTTTATTTGGATGGATAAAAATATTTATTTATGTAAGCATCACGATCACTGCAATGCTGTAACACCCAATGGACATAAAAGGCTTATTTAAACTGATATTCTAATTCTCCCAGTAATACAAGTCAATCATTGTAACAATTATATTTATATGTCATTTCTATACATATTTTCTTTCTCATTTTTAACAAGGGGCAATGACATGCCACACAACATGATGGGAATAGCATGCCGAATAGCATGCCATTACCTGACTTCTCTCACTGCACTGGACAATAAGTTTGGTTATGCAGCTGAACTGTAGTAGCCATTGATTTGCAAGCATACATATCAATTGTTATATCCATATGACTAAGGATTTTGGCAGTCACATACTAATTTGACATGTGCAGAGACATGTAGGGTTAATTCCCCTCCGGTCTGAGGTAGAAACCGTGTTTGGGACATTCCCTACAGGGTTTCCTAAGTGACTGAACCCTTGGATTGGTGCAGCATAGCTGATCCCAAAGGAAGTCACCGCTGCAACAATTTAAAAAGGGATGACGTACTCAGACAGCCATTACAGATTTCTGTTGTCTTACTGCTGGATGTTACTTCTTGGAGGAGAGAGTAAAAGATGTAGAGGCAGGAGGAATCTGCAGCTAGGGGTGGCTGCCCCATGCCTGGGAGCTCAATCAAGAGGATTTACATTGAATGTGGAAATGCTATTGCTATAGACACTGCTGGGAGCTACAGTTCTGCTGTGGATTCATCAAAGCTGCATTTCTTGAATAAAGAGTCTCATCGTTGTGAATGCCTGTTTCTGCTCTGTATGCCAGCTCTGTGTGTGAGCCCTTGGGTGAGTCTGCCTGGGGAGAATTGAGGAGGGGGAAAGGATCCAGCGGGGTTTTTATTGTGTCACAGGCTGTTTGTGGTGCTACCTGGACCATTTGCGCTCTTGTTGGGAAAAGGGACAGAGACTCTTTGTCACCAAAGGAGTAGTGTGGGACTTGTCTTGTAGGGAATTACCAGGTTAGGACTGGCACAGGGTCACCAGGGTAGTGGGTCATGCGTTTACATGCTTTTACATTCATATGTGTTGATATTTTTATAAAGCAAGTGTGTGTATTGCATGTTATTTCCTAATGGGACTATCCTCAGGTGTATTCCAGGATCCCATTAGGTGGAGGCACTGCCAGAGAAGAGTTTTCCCAGTACCCTTTCACCTAGCAAAGGGGACTCAGGACCTGTGGTAATTAGTAAGAAATTTGATTTTTAACCATTGGGCACCAGGGGGGTGTCCAAAAAAGGTGTTACACGTGTCATTTATATTTTGCAATCACAAATGTTTACTTGGATTTATTGTCTTTGGAGCTTCACAGATAGCGGGATTCCCTACTGGAATGAGGTATGAGTAGCATTCTTATGGTTTATTCAATTGAGAGATATTTTGACTTTAGAATTTTAGTGAAAAGAAATCGGAATCAGTAAAGTACTGCCAAAAGTTCTCGAAAAAGTTTATATATATTTGCAATTTCAAATTAGTGTGTAGCCAATAAGAGAGTAAGAGACACTAGAATCTTTGGAGGCAAAGCTATACTTCTAATTCTTCATTTCGAACTGGCATTGTCTTTGAAAGATAGTAATTTTTTCATACTGTACATTTTGACTAAAAAATAAATAGGTGGGTGGAATGGGTTTTGACTCCTTTGTCTAAACAAATATTGCTTACACCCAATTATTACATACAGACAAAATCACACTGCTATACACTATTATACCCTCAGATTAGATCAGCTAGCATTTAAAGTTGCATCACTTGGCCCTGCGTTTAACATGGACAACAACACTCTTCATCAAAGAAGACTTTCTTTCTAATGAAAAATGGGCATGGAGTTCAAATGTGACTAGAAAGCATGGATAACAATTGTCTAGAAAAAGAGATGTGTAAAAGGTCAACTATGTAACCTCTTTAAGAGAGCCCACACAGCAAAAAAGCAAAGTGCTATGAATCCTGACAACTTGTAATAACAACAGCCCATGTACAGATTAATTAATTCAAAGGTTTAGGAGAGCCAAGAACGGGCAATAAACCTGCTGAAGTTTCAGGAAAGTTACTGATGTTAACAGGCATATAAGGTAAATGCTATAGTGCAAAGTGTACCCACTGTATGCTGTATAGTACAGTAAAAAGACCATAAGGGCAGATGTTAGACTGTTATCAGAGAATAACACAAGTCAAAATTATGTCCAGCCAGGAGGCAGGTGAGATTTCAGTCAAACAATGTAATGTGTAGTAACAAAACTTACAGTAAAAATCTTTTCAATCGTTCCCAGGGCGTTAGTTTTCTATGGCACTGAGATATTAAAGTGTCTAAATAAATGATCCACTTGATTACTAGGCTCCAAAAATATGTAGGAACTAAAGGTTTTCTTTCCGTCTGGAGATATTTATCCAAGCTTGATAAATCGAGTCCTAAGTGTATATAATAATAGAACTGAGAAAAGACAGGGAATAGGTCCCAGTCCACGTTTAATGTACGATGGAAGCTCTAAGAGGGAATGCAAATAGAATTTTAGAAGAGAGAGGGGGGAACATAAAAGTGTAAGAGTATACACCACAATATTATTGCAAGCCTCAAAACTGTTGAGTAATATCAGACAACCTAGGTTTCAGGTAGCACAGAATTAGTCATTTGCTGCTTTGGTTAGAGAGCAGCAATCACAATTATTACACTGGGAACACAAGATATTGATATTTTACCTTGGAAAGCTCAACTTCTGAAACACTGAACTGGTTTATGTGATGTAATATCCATCAGTAACCATACATAAATGCAATCATAGCCATGAAAATGCTAGCCAGTATTTAATCTATACCTTCAGAGACAAGTTGGGAGCGAGAATAACACTGAGTGAATGATAGATACTGTACATAGATATTTCTCTGATATTTCTCTGATATAAATAGTAAAGTTCTTGGCCTGTGTATTAGTAAGGCATGCATCTACTGTATGTAAGTCACTGAGTTTAAAAATTTATATGACTTCAATACATAAATAAACATATAAAATGAAATTTAATTACTGAAAATTATAGTGAATATAATAGCATTTTTTATGAAATATACATTAAACATTGCCCTAATAAAAAACTAAGGCTGGCCTATTTGAACCAACAGTTTTGACCCACCACAAATACAGTATATAATTTAGGACTGCTTATGTTAAGAGTTTTTCCTCCTGCCATAAGACATGGGAAGGAAACTATAAACTCACTTAGGGTCAGCTGGTCTACTGCTATTACAATTATGAAAGCATAGATGGAATGCAAAGGTTGCTATGGATGTCAAGATGTGCTCAAGAATAAGCCAACAACTGATCTAGAGTTGGGTAAATCCAGCTATATAATTGAATTATCAGGCTGACTAATTGAATATTAGCAGAAGTATTGGCAGCAATGTCTTGCAAAGTGGTGTTAGGTATGTTATTTTGGGGCAGTTGTGTTTAGAGTACTATCTCAAATAAGAAAGTAGAGACAGTGCTCATTTACTATATATAGTTATTCTGATAAAGTCTAGAGTAAAGAACATAAGAATTTCTTTTCTGAGCAATGTAACTCAAGTATTGAACTTATTATCCAGAATGCCTGGGACCTGGGGGTTTTCCAGATAGCAGATATTTCTGTAATTTGGAACCTTAAGTCTACCAGACTTTTTTATTGCTTCCAATAAGGATTCATTATATATTAGTCTGGATCAATTGCCAGGTACTGTTTTATTATTACAGTAAAAAAGGAAAATTAAAAAATTTGGATTATTTCATTATAATGGAGTCTATGGGAGCCATTCCTTAATTCTGCGCTTTCTGGATATTGGATCCAATACCTGCATAGAAATATGGTCTGTTCTTAAGGGGAAATGCTCTGTATGTTATTAATGCAGTTAAAACAAAGCTAAATGCAGTTAAAACACCGATATCAGATAGTTCACCTAATATCCTAATATCCTTAAAGGGATCCTGTCGTGTGAATTTGTTTTTTTTTTCAAAACGCATCAGTTAATAGTGCTGTTTCAGAAGAATTCTGCATTAAAATCCATTTCTCAAAAGAGCAAACAGATTTTTTTATATTTTATTTTAAAATCTGACATGGGGCTAGACATATTGTCAATTTGCCAGCTGCCCCAAGTCATGTGCTCTGATAAACTTCAATCACTCTTTACTGCAAGTTGGAGTGAAATCACCCCCTCCCTTTCCCCCACACAACAGCCTAACAAAAGAACAATGAGAAGGTACAGTAAACAGATAACAGCTCCCTAACACAAGATAACAGCTGCCTGGTAGATCTAAGAACAGCACTCAATAGTAAAACCCATGTCCCACTGCGTACTATTCAGTTACATTGAGAAGGAAAAACAACAGCCTGCCAAAAAAGCAAATCCCTCCTAAAGTGCTGGAACAAGTCACATGACTGGGGCAGCTGGGAAATTGACAAAATGGCTAGCCCCATGTCAGATTTGAAAACTGAATATAAAAAAATCTGTTTGCTCTTTTGAGAAATGGATTTCAGTGTAGAAGTCTACTGGAGCAGCACTATTAACTGATGCATTTAAAAAAACAAACCACGTTTTCCCATGACAGTTTCCCTTTAATCTACACCGTTACCCTTTTTTTTAGAACATTCACAATATCTCTATGTTGCTCTGTCCCATATGTTCTCACTCATAAAGACTCCAAAAAATATTTAAACATGTATGTTCTGCATGATAGATCATGGATTCTTAACCTTTTTCCTCAGGGACCATGAATAACGGGTCATTTATCAAGGCTGAACTGGGAATTCCTAAAATTATCCAGGTGTTTTAAATTGTATCCCATTTATTAACACAGTTCTTATTTACAGAAAGATTCTACTTATAGTACAGGGGAGAATTTAAAGGAATTCGGTCACGATTTTTATGGTGTAGTTTTTTTTTTCTAAATTGCACTGTTTATTTCTAATTCACTCTACCATGAAAAATGTAATTCCTGAACCAGCAAGTGTATTTTTTTATTTATAATATTGGTGTGTAGGTAGCCATCTCAGGTCATTATGTCTGGCCATGTGCTTTCATAAACAGCCAGGACTTTAAGATGGAACTGCTTTCTGGCAGGCTGTTGTTTCTCCTAATCAATGTAACTGAATGTGTCTCAGGGGGACTTGGCTTTTTACTATTGAGTGCTGTTCTTAGATCTACCAGGCAGCAGTTATATTGTGTTAGGCAGAAGCTGTTATCTGATTACCTTCCCTTTGTTCTTTTGTTAGGCTGCTGGGGGAAGGGGAAAGTTGAGGGTGGTTATATCACTCCAACTTGCAGTACAGCAGAAAAGAGTGACTGAAGTTTATCAGAGCACAGGTCACATGACTGTGGGCAACTGGGGAACTGACAATATATCTAGCCCCATGTCAGATTTCAAAAATCTGTTTGTTCTTTTGAGAAACAGATTACACGGCAGAATTCTGCTGGAACAGCACTTTTAACTGATGTGTTTTGAAAAAAAACATGTTTTACTATGACAGTATTTCCACTTTTCCCAATGTTATTTTTTTGTCAAAAATATTTTACTGGCCCAAAGAAGTAATTTCCATAGCCTTCCAAGGGCTTTTAAATTGCAAAGCAATTCAGGATTTTACCTATGTTGGCAGGGGGAATTACATTTATCCTCACATTATTGAATTAGGTCAAGGGAAGACCAACAGCAAAATGAATTTATGAGGTTGGGTAGTCTTATTAAAGACATTGCAAGTACTTTCTGATTAAATTGTTGCTGTTTGCAAAAACAAAGAACTAGCAGTTGTAAATGGGTCCCATAATTTAGGAATACCTGTGATAACCAGCCTTATACTGTAGAAAGATGAATTAAACAAATCAATAAAACAAAACCCTTTAAACATACAGTGAAGTCTGTAGGTTTGCAGTATCTATAAACTATTTCAATTAAACAGTTAGATGGAAAATGCTGTTATCTGATACAAATACAGTTATGTTTTATAATGTTTGTTTCAAAATTAGAAACAGTCACGCAGGTTATCAAAATACTCCATATACTGAAGATTAAACTCTCCATCTTCTTGAGCAACAGGAAAAACACAGTTGCTAATACAAAATAATTTTATTAAAACCTAAAACGGATAACAATCCATCACATAAAAATTGCAAATATTGCAGGAAATTTCAAGTTAATTTGAAAACATTAAATTTCCTGGAACTACCAATTTAGCTCAGCACTTAAGTCATAAAAATAAGCAGTTTAGTTAATAGATAGAACGGATATACAACTATTACAATACCTAGCTGACATGCAAACCAGACTGCAGGGAAACAAGTCATACGCAAACAAAGCACGGAAAAGCAGATAAAATCACATCACGCGGTAAGGCTTATAAACAATTTTATTTCTCTGAGTATTATAGTGTAACTTAAAATACAAACTGTTCCCATGCTTTCATATATGGCATGTCACAAATTAAAATGACATTTGCCGATGATTTCTGCTGATATACCATGTCTTCCTAAACAAAAAATGTATATTTAGTTGTAAGATTGGTGTGTAGACAGCCATCTCTGGTCATCGTGTCTGGATATGTGCTTTCATAAAGAGCCAGCACTTCACAGTGGAACTGCTCAGATAAGCTATTATTTATCCGACTTAATGCAATTGAAGGAGTTACAACTTGGGTTAGCCAGACTTGGATTTTTACATATTGAGTTCTGTTCTCATATCTACCACTAGATGTCAGCATCTTTAGCATTTCAGGTGCCAGGATGCTATTATTTGGCTGCCCTCC
>CM044442.1:39018838-39032556 GCA_024363595.1 Xenopus borealis | reverse complement strand
ATGAGAGAGGTTCAGGATATTCCCATGCCAGTTCATTTCCTAATTTTTTCTGGTAAGAGAAACGATATACAGCTCTCTCTGTTGTTTAAAATTAAGCATCTGCCACTTTGTAATAAGTTGTTCCCTTTTATAAGATGGAGCTTCTCTATAGGGGTACTGCAGTTCTTTTGCTGTTTATAGAAGAGACTTGCCATTAATAATCGTAAAAGAAAAATTAGTAATATCCTTGGAATCAAGGGGTCCCTTTTACTAAAGTTTACTAAAGTTCCTAAAAAAATTATCTATAAACCATTGTTCATTATCACTGAAAACATTCATGCAATAACACATTAACGCTATTCACATATTTACTAAAGTGCAGTGAAACATTTCCCATTATAGTAGGTTTTATTAATAAATTCTTCCCCAGTGAAACAAATTATTGTTGCTGCTTATACATGTATAGGATCTGTTATCCAGAAACCTGTTATCCAGAAAGCTCAGAATTTTTAAAAATTATTTCCTTTTTCTCTGTAACAAAACAGTGCCGTGTACTTGATACAAACTAAGATATTATGAATCCTTATTAGACATAAAACCAGCCTATTGGGTTTATTTAAAGGAAAACTATACCCCCTGAACAGTGTAGGTCTCTATAAAAAACATATTGCATAGAACAACTCATATGTAAAATCATGCTTAATGTAAATAAACCATTTTCATAATAAAACACTTTTTTAGTAGCCTGTGGCATTGGGTAATCATAAATAGAAAATAGCCATTTTAATAAGGACAGCCTCCTGGGATCATATGATTCAACAGTGCACACAAACATATCAAACAAACTATAAACTTAGGTCACATGAGCCAATTAACAGAAAGAGTTGTGTATTTTGCTTCCACACTTCCTGGTCAGGTGATCTCTGAGGCAGCACACAGACCATCACGAAATGGTGGTTGCAGGCAAGAGATGTAAAAGGGCAATATTTACTTAAATATATATTCCAGTTTGGTATGATTATTTAATATGCCATTTAATATGATATAAACTACCTGTGTCTCAAGTATTCATTTTGGGGCTATAGTTTTCCTTTAATGTATACATAAATTTTTACTAGACATAATGTATGAAGATCCAAATTACAGAAAGATTTGTTACCTGGAAAACCCCAGGTCCCGAGCATTCTAGATAACAGGTCCCATACCTGAATTTTAAAAACTGATTGTACTCCTCTTTACTATTCAATGTTTGTCTTTTTTTCACATATTGCCATTCTGTGGATAGCAATAAAAATTGGTGACATTTTTTTGTCTATTTTTGGCAACTATTCTGGCAATAATCTTTAGTATGCCTTGTAAGACAACTTGCATAGCATGGATGTGCAAGGTGTTACTATGTTCGCCAGAGTATTTGCAAAGACATTAGTTGCGGGTTTTCGCAACTTATCAGACCCTAGTAAACTGACGCCTATGTATTACTCTGAAAAGGAAATTTCTGAAGGAAGTCACTTTCAGCAGTATGCACAAACAAACCAATTAGATATTTGTGTCCATTATTCCGATTGCACAAAAGCTATCCAGTTACTACAGGCTGTGTGGAAATGTTCCCATTTTACTTGAAGTGGTCACATCAGGTCTGAGTGGTGTAATATAGCATTAATACGTTTTGTAATTGAAATCCCAGTCGCAGACGAATTGATCAACCTGACTCGAATCTATCTTATGAAAAATTAGCCATCACAAATGCACCTCTTTAACCAAAATGAGGCTTACCCACCAGATAGGGCAAGAACTGAAACAAAAACAAACATCCCATTAAGGGAAACCTAAACATCTACTGTGTATCAACCATCACACTGCAGCCACATCCAATGTTAGCAGTTTGCCAGTAGAGAACAAGCAGCATCTTCATCTTCCCCTCTTCTCTTTGTACTTACAGTACCTGTCCTCTTTCTTCTTCTCTCTACACTTTCCTCTTCTTTCATGCAATGATCTAAAGTTGATTGTGTTGCAAATTACTTGCAATGTGAAAAATCAATAAAACACTAAATAAATATATATATTAAAAAAAGGTAATTTCAGGGATCACAATTGAAGGAGTGATATTGTGTGCAAGATACACCATGTGCAAGATTACACCATGTAAATCTTTTTAAAAAACTTTATTACCAGACCCAATATCCATCCCTACCAGAGGTAAAAATTAGGGATACACTGAATTCCCTTTTTGGGATTCAACTGAATTCCCAAATCCATTTGCAAAAGATTCTGGCAAATACCAAACAGAATCCAAAGCCAAATTAGGGGCAGGAAAGGAAAAGGTGGGAAAATGTTTTTTACTTGTTTTGTGACAAAAAGTCACATGATTTCCATTCCCACACCTCATTTACATATGCAGATTTGGATTTGGCTACGGGCACGCACAAGGATTTGGACAATCCTAATCCTGCTGAAAAAGGCGAATTCTGCATCTCTAGTAAAAATATAGCGGATTCCACAAAAATATAGTCTAGCTGACGACTGACATAACAGAAATCCTGGGATGATTTCTATTTGTGTTGAATACCCTATATAGGATGATGCTTATTCACTGGGTATGATAGACAAGATAGGTCCTAATCAGATCTCAAATACAGACTGGATTATGACTTTATTGGGGATTACAGCCATAAACCTGTTATAGCAATGTTGCTCCACCTAAATGTTGTTGACTTAAGGTGGCCATACACGAGCAGATAAAGCTGCCGATATGGGTCCTTTAGACCAATTTGGCAGCTTATTTAACTGTGTATGGGGGCTTCTGAAGGGTCTTCTTGATCAATATCTGGCCACGATATACAATGGGGAGGTTTGATTTTTCCTGGTTGTAAGACGATCATTTGGCCCTAGGGCTGAAGGTTCGGATTACCCCAATATAGGATTTTGTAGTGTATGGCCAGCTTACAGTTCCCACACATACAGTATTTTCCAGCATACTATCAAAGGTTAAAGCAGGGGTGGCCAATCTTTTGGCTTCCCTGGGCCACATTAGGAGAAGAAAAACTGTCTAGGTTCGCACATGAAATACACAAACACTTTTGATTTGTAAAGAAAATTCTACAAGAAAAGAACTACAATACCAGTTGGATAACCAGATGGAGCTATACACTGGAATATGGATACTAAAAAGACTTATTATTATACTAAAAAGACATTATATCATTATGACGTTTCCTTAGGAACCAAGCGTTTTAAGCTGGGTTAAAGCATGATGTGAACTTCGGTTTAGGATCCATGCTAACCTTTTTCCCCTTTGTACCCTGGCTTGAACTTTTCAGAATAGTCACAGGTCTGTGTAGTCCAAAATGTACTTGGCAGTGCTGTATTCATGGGAGACCCTACCCATCCCTTACTTGCATGTTACTCAGGCAAACATTTTAGAAAAGGGGGATGCTGTGAATGGAGTATGTAGGAATGAAGTAGGCATTTTATTTAGCATAAGATGGTGTCAGCCCTTCGTTACAGTTCATATATGATTGCATTTATTCATTTTAACATGACTCCCCTCTATTTTGACATTATAGGAATATAACTCTCCCCTTCAGTAATCAGGCAGATTTACTTTACCAGGCACACCATAATTCTGATTTACGGCAACTTCTGTTCAGTAGTCAGAGCATTATTCAGACATTCCCACTCAGAAGCAATGAAAGAACAACGGAACTGCTCTTCCCAACAGTGAACCCCAGTGCACAATGCTTCACTGCACACCATACATATGATTCATTCAGACTTTAATTTTGCACAGAAAGTGCAAAACTGCTTAATATTAATATTATGAGTCAAGCACTTTTTCAGAACATGAAAATGATGGAAGGTTTCATTTACATCAAGGTTATCTAATTCTGAGTTTTTAAAACCGTTGTTGGACTACAGTCCTAGAAGCTGTATCATGAAGTAAAGGTATACTATCTATATATATATCTATATACTATCAGAAAACCCGTTATTCCGAAAGATCTGAATTACGGCAAGGCCTCTCCCACAGACTTCATTTTATCCAAGTTGTATCCAGATTTCCTTTTTCTCTGTAATAATTTAGCAATACCTTGTATACTGATTAATCCTTATTGGAAGCACAACAAGCCTATTTGGTTTATATAATGTTTATATTATTTTCTGATAGACTAAAAACTAGGCAAAGCCAAATTACAGAAGATCCATTATTCATAAAACCTCATGTTCCGAGCATTGTGAACGACATTTCCCATACCTGTACAATAGTTCCATGTGTGATATACAGACATGGAAGAGTAAAAAGAGGCAATGCCACAATTTGCACTTATGGTAACTAGAAGAGCAGCATGTGCCGGGTAATAATGAATGCTGAATCAACAATGAATTTTCTCGCAAATTAGAAAACAATATCTCTTAAAAAATACAGGTTAAAAGATAGATTCAGAACTATTGCTGATGCTTGCAAAAAAAACCAAACTTTTGTAAAGTATAATTCAATCAAGCCGTTCTTATTGTTTCCCACACGCGGTGTCAAAGCATCCGTGCTTACAGATTCACAAACTGTGCTCCATTTGGAAACACTATGCATATAATCTAGTATAACCCCCTGAGGCTTATATGAAAATAGTATCTATTTCAAAAACAATAAAACCGCTCAAGTGCATCACATCAGCACCTTGTTTTTGCCGCAGCAATTTAGGTTATGAAAAGAGTTATAGTGGATGCATATTTTACCAGCGTATCTCCTATTTGTACCCACAGTGCTACATACCTCCTATACCACCCAACTGAGCTTTAATGGCCTTAGCTTGTGTGTGATAGAGTAAATACATGGGCAAAACAGCAGCCTCTTATTTCTACAGCTGCTCAAAAATGCCAATTAGGTACACCTTGTTCCAGCAAAATTTAATATTTAAATGGGAGCAGGTTCCACTGATGATTGCAGCAGACAATGCACTAACTGTGAGAGGTGTCTGTATTCATTTTATTACTCTTTATGACAAAATGTACATTCTGCTTTGCCAAATATGCCTGTTCATTCCTGGGGCTGATAGCGTTAGTAGCAACAAAGCAATCAGGTTATTACTGAATAACCCTCTCCTAACAGAGGCTTCAGAACTACCCTGAAAGGCATTTTTAGTGTTTAATCTCTGTGCTGTGATGCAGGCACTTCTGCTTTACCAAGATATCATGGATAATTTCATGAAACAGTGGATTAAAGTCCAAAAAAAATCATCTTTATTTTGTATTATTTCGGCCTAAAGGTATCAGACAGGATGATTTGATTTCCCGCTCTATAATGATGTAGGAAATGGTATAGCTTTAACCCCTCAACTGCCACATACAATACATGAATGTGTGCATCCAGATTTATAACCACATGAATGCTGCAAAGCGAGGGTGTAGTTAAGACGTAGTCAAAGCCCCATGCCTACAGGCTTGCAATTCACAACTAAAATCTGCTTCTTTTCAGTTTTAGCAACTGCCAGTTATTCAGAAATAAAATGGTCACATAAGGCATTTTTGTTATGCCCTGTAAAAAAAAAAAAAATTGGACAATTATATATATATATAAGTATCCTTGAAACGGTTTCTAGTGAAATCAGATATGTTAAACAATTCATAGAATCTGTTTTTACTTATTATGGCCTCCATCCATGGCTCGGCCAATCCATGGCAGCAGCACAGCCAAATCCTTCCTCATTCCGTAGGCCATTGTTTATTTGTATAGGATGGGCCAAGGACCCACCCCCTTTGGTGACATCAGAGAGGGGATGGGTCAGGTGCAGGTATAAAATTTGTAAACTTTTTGTGGATAAACACATCCCTAATACAGAATTGATCTTGGGTCCTGGCCACAGATTAGGAATCCTTTATATACTTTGAACATGCAGGACTGGACTGAGAATCGAAAAAGGCCCTGGCATTTCAGGAACACAGAGGCCCAGTCAGCCCACGCAGAACCCCAAACAGACCCTAACAGCCCACTAAATAGTGACTTTCTATGACACCTTATAGCAGCCCCTCTGGCATTTGCCAGAACCCACAGATTGCCAATCTGGGCCTGCTCTTCGATATTAGTAGTTATACACAGAATAGTAGTCTCCCCCAAACCTGGTCCTTTAATAGGTATTTGTCATATCCTCTGCCAGCTGCTTAATTCCAACCTCAAAGTCATAGCCACAAGAAGATGAATTTCAACTAGAAATGTATTCCACTATCCAGGGGGTTAGTTTGGTTCTTTTCCACGTGACAGTATTTATCTGAATAACAAAACATTAGGTTATCTTGGAGACATAAGACTCCCCTAAACCCACTATTATATGGTATGATTGGTACCTGTGGTTTTTCTGATACAGGGTGGATTCACTGTGGGTTGCAAATAGTCATCCCTCTAGGGAATCAATTTGTCCTTTAAAGGAGAACCAAACCCATACTTTAAAAAAACACTCCCCTCCAGCCTATTTGCTACCCCAGGCAAATGCCCCTCTAGGGAATCAATTTGTCCTTTAGGGCTGGGACAGACAGGGAGATTCGGGGAGATTCTGTTGCCTGGCGATTAATCGCAGGCGACAATCTCCCCGAACTACCTTCTCCCTGTCTGCCGCCTGTTAAAATGATAAAGCACAAGCGATAATCCACACGCAGCTCGGCGATTTCCGGAATCGCCCGAAGTTTCCTCACGAAGCAACTTCGGGCGATTCCGGAAATCGCCGCGATGCGTGTGGATTAGCGCTGTCGTTTTTTCATTTTAACAGGCGGCAGACAGGGAGAAGGCAGTTCGGGGAGATTGTCGCCTGCGATTAATCGCCAGGAGACAGAATCTCCCCTAATCTCCCTGTCTGTCCCAGCCCTTAAAGGAGAACCAAGCGCGATACTTTAAAAAAAAAAAGTTACTATCAAACACTATTTTCACACACAGCAACCTTGCGCGGTGGGCTCGCTCACGCAAAAACCCATGTCATTTGCGAGCCATTTGTAAATCATTATTCACAATGCGAATTCATGAAAAAAAAACTGAAAGACGGGCACAGCAGTGCAATATTTTAGCATTCAGGCAAAAGTGTGGTAAAACAAACATTTGCAAATAAATCTGTGATGTGCAAACTTTATAACTGACCCCCAGTAACATCTAAATAGTTTTGTGACAGTTCATTAATAAGTGGAACATTTTACTTTAAAGTTCATCTGAAGGATAAACACATCTTGCTTGTGCCGCCATATTTGATCTTAGTTTTCATGCCCCATTTTCTTTGAACTTGTTTATCAGACGATGGCAGAAACTGGTTTGCTTGTGGGTAATACTATTTACATGTCACATTCTGTAAAGGCTTTTAAACTTCTGTGACCAAAATCCCCAGTGACCAAGCCAGTCTGTTGTTTGAAGGTGACAGCATGTTTTCCTTGACACAATGTAAGGTATCAAATAGAAAAAGCTATTGAATTGAAACCATTCCCTGGTGCAATTGTCAAAGTGACAAATGTTTTGATTTTGATCAACACTCGGCACTTAATGTTTTTAAGCTCTTAAACCCAAAGGTAATGCATTTAAGAAAAATAATATTTTTCAGTAAATGTTCCTAACATTAGCACAATAAACTTGACAAATATTGCCATAGATAACACAAAAGCACATCTTTCTGGGTTTGATTTACTAATTAACATTATGAAGCAATCAATTCTGGTATAATTTACTCTTATCGGACATTGCACATCATTTTGGGGAGAATTCACAAATGAACATCGTGGAATGATGAATTCAGTTAAATCGAAAACAATCCTTATTAATTAGTACTGGATTTTATTTCTTTTTATCAGGCTGCATAGCATTTTGGGGCTGATTTCATAATAAATAATATGGAACAATTCCAAATGATCAATAATGACCATCAGTGTTTCTTACAGGATTCTGTTTATCTTTCTCAAATCAATTGAAGTGGTGGTTCCCCTTTACTTACTTTTAGTATGTTAAAAAATGACCAATTCTAAGAAAATTTTCATTTGGTCTTGGTTATTAATTTTTTTTATAGTTTTTTTAATTATTTGCCTTCTTCTGGCTCTCTTCAGCTTTTAAATGGGGTTCACTTTCACTGACCCCATCTTAAAAAAAACAATGCTCTGTAAAGCTACAAATGTTTTGTTATTGCTACTTTTTATTACTCATGTTTCTATTCACGACTTTCCTATTCATATTCCTGTCTCTTATTCAGATCAATGCATGGCTGACCTTAGCAACCACATTACTGAAACTGAAAACTGGAGAGCTACTGAATAAAAAGCTAAATAAATGAAAAACCTCAAATAATAAAAAAAATTAAAACCAATTGCAAATTGTCTCATAATAGCGACCATACATGGGAGTTGATATCCTTGACCAGAAGCAAATGGATTTAAACAGCAAGTCTTTGGTGACGGCTGTTGGAAAAAAAACATTTTTTTGATTAATTCAAGATAGGTACCCGAGGGCTACTTCCAAAAGCTACCTCCCTAGGCACCAGCCGGTGTGTGCCTATATAGAAATACAGCCTTTAGCAACATACAGTAAGCAGATACAGATTTAATGCCCTCCTTTTATACAGCCCCCTTACTTGCTGTCATATAAGTTTCTCAATATAATTTTAATAATGTTTAAAAAATATCAAGTCAATTAAAAAGCATGAGAGCAAAGTAGCTGTGCCTTAGCAGACAGTATTTTAACTACATAATAAAACAAGCTGAATCTGTATGCAAGGATTACAGTTATTCCCAAGTATTTACACATGCCACACTTCATTTTGTACTCCCTTTCACAGGACTTAATCAAATATTACCAGCTTTTGTTAGGTCCTTCCTGCTGAGTCCTTCTGAAAAACTTCTTGGCTAACTGTTCCCTCTCTGCCTCTCATCTTTAAGATGAGCTATGACAAAATAATTCATGTTCTAGCTACCCTGACAGCTACCCACCCACCTAGTTTCTTTTTCTGGGTAATTCTTACTGATTTTCCCATCTCAGGCTCTCAGCTTGCTTCCATTGGTGTTCCCATTGGTCAAAAAGGACCAAACCACTGCTTTTCTTTTTATACCCTTGGGGTGCCCCTCCCCTTTTTATAAAATCTTTCCAGGAAGACTTTTTTCACTAGCTCCCTCCAATGGTAAACTGTAGCAATTGCATCCAATAACATTAATTACTACCATCTATTGGTGAAAAATATACATTACATGCAACATTATATTTTAACTTTTTTTGCACCCTCTGGCACTCTAACTGACCAGTATTTCACCATTTTAAACATTTTAAAAGAAGAGGGCAAACAAAGAGGGCTACAAGTTTATTTTAATCTAAAATAACAGGAAGCTGACTTTGTTATTCATCTTTCATATGGTATTTAAACACAGTGAAATCTATGGAACATCAACTTGTAATTTCCAATGATAAACTACATAAAATAAATGGGTCACTAAACATTTTTACGAAACCCACAACTCTAAGTTAAGTTTTAAAAGCCAAATAAATAATTTTCCCATATTTTTATTTCTCCAAAAATTTCTCAACATATTACATTTTCAGACTTGGGTTTAAGGTAAATGACACATACATCAACTCCCTTCGAGATTTCCAGCTTGCAGTGAAAAAACACTAAGGGGCAGATTTACTAAATTTGTTTGAATGATTCGAAATTGGATCGAATTTTAAAAAAGATTCAAATTCTAATTTTCGAATAGGTTTTCTGGCCACTTCGACCATTGAATTTTTAAAATTTGTTCGAATTGAATGATTCGAATAGATCGAATAAAAATCTATTCGATTATTCGACTATTTGATGGTCGAATTACATGCCCTTTAAATTTTTATTCAAATGCCTAGTTCGCCAGATTAAACCTACCGAATTGCTGTATAACCCTATGGGAAGCTCCCATAGGGTTTTTTTTCCCAGCTTTTTTAGATTGAATAAAAAAAATTCCATTGAATGGTTAAAATCATTTGAATCGTTCGATTCAAAGATTTTATCGATTGATCTAATATTTTTTTTTAAATTCGATAACAATTCGATGATCGAATTCAAGGGTTTTTTAACCCTCAAATTCGACCCTTAGTAAAGCTGCCCCTAAGAATTGTACCATCTATTGACTTAAATGATAATCACCTGGACCCTGTCAGTGTGCTCAGTAGCCAGGTACATTATCACTCACAAACAAACAGACAACATATTATTACTCCAGAATCTATAACAGATCTTTTTAAAGTAGATTTAGAAGAAAAAAGTTGGATATTTCCCATACCCATTATTAAAAGGGTTTCTATTAACATACATTTTCATTATATCCATGAATATTCCAAGTCTTGCGCATATCAGTTTTGTCAAAATTCTCAGATAGCAGCAAGACCCAGTGATAAACAACATTACTTTCATAACAGGCATATATAGCCTTTGCTATAATGTATATAACAAAACATCAACTACGAAGAATTTATAAAATTGACAGAACACCACGGGTATATGGATTTTCTGGCCTTTACTTGAAAGTGCTATATTCCTGAATGTCTGTGAGTTTGGCATTATCTGGTAAATGCAGAGCTTTTTACACTTCATCCATGCTAAAATATGCTGTGAGCTGAATAGGTATATCCCGAATAGGTAAGACCCTGCATGTATAAAGTGGTTTTGTGGAGTTTTAAAGTTTTTAACGTTTACCAATATGTAATTCAGCCAAAATAGAAATAGAGAAGGGAAAGAAAATCTCTATGAGACATTACATATTCACATCTGTTCCTCATTTCAGCAAAAAGTGTTCTGAAAAATGTCACTCACACATGCACTCAAATAACTAAGGATATAATATCTGTACCAAAATAATAAAATGAATACATACACAATAACAGGCCTTTCAACCCCAAAACCAGAGCTAAGATATTAGTTTACCATATTATTTTCTTTGTTCAAACTGCTCCAGGAAATTGGGTTTCTGTTTGTTATATGTGGAAGTGCACAGTCTTACAATCTACTTATGTCTCATGAGCTAAAGCTTAAATTAAATGTAGATCATTTAAAAACTCTTATCCATCATGTTTTTAAAATGAAAGAGAAATGAAATTCTTTCAGCTTATATGTAGGTTGTACACTTTTCATTGCTACCTAGAGAAGAGATCTGGTGCCCGCTACAGGTGAAAAGTAGTACTGCAAGGCAAACAATGTCCTTTGCATCACAAAAAGGTTTCTGCAGTACTGGATAGTACACTGACTATGTTATGTAAAGATAACAGAAATCACTTTACAGATTTTTGTTTAGAAAAGACATGATGTGTGGGGGCTGCTGCTTTTACAGACATACAAACCCATGTAATAATACCATAGTAAGTTAGGTTGACAAAAAAATCTTCCAAAAAGCTCAACCTTTTATATCTTTACTGCCAGTATAACTGATTCAGGGATAGAATTTCACAACTTCACAGTGCTCACTGTAAAAACCCATTTTCACATATTTAGATGTAAACACTTTTCTTCTAATCATCATCAACACCCTGACTGGTAAATAAAGTTTTAGTGAGATGATTAAATATTTTTTATACATCGTTATCATATAACCCCCCTTAGACCCTCTTCTCAAGTGTAAACAGCAAGTTGCTCGGTCACTCTTCCAAGACTTTCCATACCTTTTGTAAGTTTAGTTGCACTTCTTTGTACTCTTTCTCTAATTCAATAATATCCTTTTTCCAGAACAGAGACTTAAACTGCACCCATTATTGTAGAAAGGGGTCTTACTAGTGCTCTGTAAAGTCAAAGGTGGCCATACACGGGCTGATAAACGCTGCCGACAGACTGAGTCGGCAGCTTATCGAGCAGTGCTTACCCGATCAATATCTGGCCGAAAGGTCTTGTTTTTCCTTGCAGCTGCTGATCCTGCTGCAAAAATGCCACATCTTGGATGGAATGTATTGGGTTGCATAGTTTTATGTCATTTGCAAATACCGATATGCTACTTACAACACCCTCCCCTAATATATGAATAAACAAGTTAAATGAACTGGACCCAACACAGAACTCTGCAGGACTCCACCTTGATACCTACTTCAAGTAGAGAAAGTACTGTTAACAACAGCCCTCTCTACCTGACCTGTTGCCAGTTTCCTATTCATGCTACACTTTTCTAACAAACTTCATCTATTGCAGCCTTACTGTCCAACTTTCTTCTAACCGCATCATAAAATGCAATCAAATGTGTCTGATGTGACCTGTCCTTCTAAAAGCCATGCTGATTACTGCTCATAATGACATTTTCCAGAACATAATTTTGAACATGATCCCTTAACAAGCCTTCACCACAGATGTCAAACGTACTGGCCTATAATTGCCAGGTAATTACTCGTCCAATCCATAGGTAGCATACCAGATGAAAGAGAGTCACAAATAGAGACTGGCTAAAACTGAACTAAACTCTCTCAGTACCCAAGGATATATTCTATCTGGCCCTGGTGCCTTGTTCACATGATTTTTGAGCAAACAATTATGTACGATAACCTGCATCAACAATAAACTAGATTTAGCAGAGCCGCCACTTCCCCTATTGGGTGGGTGCTAAAACTCTGACTCCTTGTCGCACAGTGAGATGCTACATGCTGAACAGCAGGGCCTGATTAGCCTCAGGTATCTAATCAGCAGCCCTTAAAACTCTGGCTGACCAGTCTATCAAGATTTATGACTGAGAAATAAATAAAGATAGAAGTCTGCTCTCTTTAAGTTAAAGGTGAACTACACAACAACATAACAAGCTTTTTGAAAAGTAAACATAATTTAAAGCAACTTTGCAATAAACATGAATTAAAAATGATGTATAATTTTTATGGTTTTTAATGGTTTCTGACATTTCCATAAGCCTACCCCCTGCTCTCCTGCTGACCTGTCTGACTACTTTGCTGAGCTGGCTGACTACTGTTACTTTGTATCAGCAGCCAGCTGTCCTCAGCTTGCATCCTTCAAACCCCATGCTTCCCTGCACACGTGATTTCAATAAGGATAGGAACATCCTTTTGGGTAATGTAGTTCCTGCATGCTGTTTGTAAGCTGTGGAGAATTACAATTTGTAACATCAGTGTTTTAGTCCCTCCTTCCCTGCCAGGATTTCAAATGATGCAGAAAGAGAAGAACTGTTAAACAGCTGGATTTCAGCATAGAAAATTGGATTTATTCATAGTTTTGGAAGACGGTATATTAAGGGTTTTTGTGTTATATGGGCCTCTTTATCTGGTTCGGAAGCCAGAGTTTCCCTTTAATGAAAACTTTGTTTCATCAACCTGTTGCTGCTGGCTGAAATAAAAGCCACTGCTTCTTTAAGGAAATCGTTGTCCTGACAGTATTTACTGAAGCATCTCTAAAAACTTTTTCTCACTATAATTAAAAAATATTCAACCAAACTACCAAACCCAAAACCCCTTAATTTACCAATACTTATTCGATTTGATACTCAAATCATGCAACTTTATTTCGAGTTATCACCCAAGAAAACACACCTTTTTCAGATTATTGAACAAAAACCAATGCATATAATGATGGCAAGAAACGTTCAAATTGTAAGAGGGACATCTGCCACTGACTTTTACATGACTTCAACAGGTTTTAGCTGGAGTATTTTTGGGTTCTAATTTTTCTAAGCTTTTTCCTCAAAAAATTTGAGACTTTCCCCTCAATCAGAAACATTAGATGTTTAATAAATAGGCCAGGAAAAAACAGGTTGGCACAAACCAGACCACAGACAATATCTGCTGC
>CM044442.1:38992528-39017234 GCA_024363595.1 Xenopus borealis | reverse complement strand
CCATACTCCTCAGTTGTTTATACTGAAGAACAAAGAACAGATAAAGAACATTTGCCTATTCTGTTTACTTTATTACTTATAATATCTAATATATAAAAATAGCAGGTATTTCAGTGCTATTATGCAGAAAAGGGGAAAAGAGTTCAATTAACTTCATACTTATATATAAATTTAGTGCATGTTTTGTCAGCAAAATGAAGAAATAAATAAACCCTGCTCATTAATTAGTCTCTTAGAAATGGTACAGCACAACTAAGCCATATATCCAGAACATAAATACTGACACATGGGCATAAAATAAAGCTGTCACTGTAAAAAGCATGAGCTGTTTTTTAGAGCCTAGACTATAACTCATAAAAACACTGACAATTTCTGGGCTGGATTAATATGCCAGACTGAAACCTGCCTAAATTCTTGTTGATCCAGAGAAGGGTGAATAAAAACCTAGCTAAAGCCTCTCTAATTTGTCGGGGGAGAGGGAAATTCCTGACTTCAACATGTCAATCGGACCTGTCACTGGATTAACTTTCTGCTAGAATTAATTTCAGTAACTGTATTTTTCAAAAGCCATCCAACCTTTTTTATAGTATCAAATGTATCTGTCAGTACAGGAGCTTCTGGGAGTGAATTCCACAACTTCACACCTCTCACTGTACAGAAACATTTCTGCATCATAAAATGGAACCCTCTGTTTCCTAAATCAATTGGGTGCCGCAGAATCCACTGGAAAGACCTGCAGTGAATATACATTTATTTTGTACTTTAAGGGGACATAAGGGATCAGTAGGAAAAAACCCTAATCTCGTAGACAATAATGCATGCTATATGTTGCTTGTTTAACTTTGGGATAAAAATTAATACTCTCTTTAAAAATGGCCCCTTTATTCGAACTCCCCATATCTGCTTTAGTCGTTGTCCGGGTTTTAAATAAGGGGTGGATCTGCCCTAATGATCTTGCCAGAAGCACAATAGAGGGAAGATAGTGAATCACAGCTCTGCAGGCTTCTGATTTCTATCCTTCAGTGCAGTGTGCTGAGTGCCCCTGGCTAACCTGCACAGCGTGGGAAAGAGGCAGCAGGAACAGATAGAGGGACTAGTAAGGTTTTTTCAAAATTTCAGTAGAACCCCCATTTTAAATTTTTTAGGGGACTAGAAAAAAAGATGTAAAATTCACAAAACTGTGTAAAATGTACTATGCATAATATGTAGGTGGGACCACAAAACAACAATGTAAAAAAGAGGGGAAACTTAAAATCAGGGGATGTAAAATAGGGGTTCTACTGTAAATCCACTTCAAACTCGTTTTTTAGAACATTCCTTCTATATTTAAAAGAGTGTAATGCAGTTACTTTCTTGTTTTTTACACAATATGTCTCCTTTTATTGTATAACCCTACCTTTGTTACACTAAATATAGATTAGCCCTTTCCAATCCAGGACCCTGAGTTCTCCTTGCAGATACTGGGAACTGGGGATTTACAGCACAGTGCCTACACCTAATGAGCACTGAGGATCACATCTAATGGGAATTCCAATAGAAAAATAAAACACAGTAAAATAGTAAAACAAGAGAGACTTTATATAAAGAAAATAATAGGTTAAACAATGCAAATGTAATAATATTCCAACACTGGGAAACTTGGTTCTGTTGAGTAACTAGCACAGTCTCTCTCCACTGCAGGTGGACAACAGTTCAAATGAAACATCCCTTTTCCCTAATTATCTTTATTCCCCCAGGTAGCGCTACCTGCCCCAATTTGCCTCTCCTTCGATATAGGCTGTAGCTCCCACAGGGTAGATTCAGAAGAAACACCTGTCCTCACACCGGGGACCAACAAGAGTTACAAATGGCATCCTACTGCTGAACGGAATGCAGGGCAACCTTTCCTTCTAGGCTGAAACTCAAAACTGTCCAGCTGAGCACAAAACACTTTCAATTAGTACTGCAGCACTTTCACATTACATATTTCACCTTCACTCTCCCTGCTGTCTCTTTCGGCCCCTCTCTCTGGTTGGCTGCAGCAGCAGGGATTCCCTTTATCAGTTCTGTCTGTGTGCAGAAGTTTCAGCTTAAGTACAAATGCTCTACTTACATACTTATCCCTGATACATAAGCTGGAATTTCTCTGATGCTGCCAAACTACAGTATGCTTCTACTGTTACCTTTTATTACTAAGTACTGTACTATAGTGATGTGTGCATGGGACCCGTGGGTCAGAGTCAGTTCCTGTACAAAATCCGTGGGTCATCAGGTCAGGGTTGACCTCTTCTCCTATTCTCCCTGCCCGCCACTTAGCACTGCAGACTTCTAGTACCTAAATTTATAGGCTCCAGCCCCTTTTGTGATGTCACACATAAATAGAGGGAACTGGCCTGGTTCCAGGTTGGCAAGTGGTAGGTTAGGGTCAGATGCAGGTCACAACCCCAACCTAATGGTTTTAAAAATTAGTGGTGAGCACAACTTTCCCTTGTTTTTTATATAAATATATATATTGTGGTAGAGTGACTGGGAAAAGGTGGAAAAAGGTCACTCTAGTCTTTAATTTCTTCCCATGTGCTAAGATAGACTCCAGGAAGGGAGTTGTCTTTAAACAGAGAACAGATTCTCTGTTTAAGTTTGGTAGCCAGGTACTCAATTCCACAGAGCCAGTCTGGAGATTGGAGCTCACCTTCCACAGGAAAGCTGTCCTGTGGAAAGGCTATTTAAAGTTAATTGGAATGGGAGAGTGTGTCTCTCAGCAGGGCACAGTAGGTAGGAGACCTGGCTGTGTTAGGAACTCCCAGAGGAGCTGGGGTGCCGCCTGCTACTGCAAGAGCAGAGGGAGTCCATGGCTGTGAGTTAGAGCCAGATCTTATTGTCTGTGTGGGACACTGAGGAATAGCCAGGAGGCTGAGAAATTTCTGCAAAGACTGTGAGTACAGGGGTGACAAAACCTATGTTTTGTCTGGTAGTCCACAAGGGGCCCAGTATAGTGAGGGAACACTTCAAAGTGGTAGCGCCCAGTGGGCAAGGATTTATTTTTATGTTTTGTTTTATAAATTGCTGAAATGGTCACCTCTGTTTGAATGACTTACTGGAAAATAAACCAATGTTTCTTTGAAGAGCCTGTGTGTCCCTGTTTTTATGCTCCTTTTCCTATGCTGCCTGCCCTACCATTTGCTAATTTCCCCCAAATTTACGTGTTCAAGCCACCAGGTTGTCACAATATATATATAAAATATAGTATACTGTATACCGATAGGAAATGCTGGTCATCTGGTTCATTTCTCATTTATTCTAGGTTTTGGATATATATTCTAACAGAAGAATTGCCCTTCTAATCACTGCATAAGTATACTGTTTTTTAAGATGTGTATCTATACATTACTACCTCTTTCAAGGGCAAGGAAAGGGAAATCACAAAGTAACTAACTTAAAAATCTCATTAAAATATACTTTTAGGAGCATAATTATGCTGTGTACAAATAAAGTCATCAAAAATTACTGTAAAAAACT
Source organism: Xenopus borealis (assembly GCA_024363595.1). Lineage (NCBI taxonomy): Eukaryota > Metazoa > Chordata > Amphibia > Anura > Pipidae > Xenopus > Xenopus borealis. Next base: position 39,013,739 of record CM044442.1, on the reverse strand, counting down.
GCGCAAAATAGATGGCAATGGTGTGAGTAATTTTACACCATGCAAATGCCAGATTTGACTTTATTTGTACACAAAAGTTAAATAAGAAAATCTGTAAAATTGTTATACCATTTTTTACATGGCAAAGCATGGTGATGTGTGGTATAATATCCCACCGTGTTTTTACATAGCATAGTAAATATACTCCTTATGATGTACTGTTGCTGATCCAATATGCCCTGTTGGAAGAAAAATCTTGTGTATGGCCATAAAAGAATACAGACAGGGAGACATTTTACACAAAGCAAGAAAGTGTAGTTTTTTTTCAATTTCAAAATACCAGTTTTACTTGCCAAAAATCTGCCATGTAAAATGGTTATTACAGTCTTATAATAGCTGTGCTGATCTTACTGAACAATAATTTATCAATTTTGAGATTTTTTCACTAGAAATTGGTCACAATTCTTGACTTTTTTGGGGTTTTAGGGGTATTTTCCAGATCTTTTGCTTTTTTTCTGTTAATCCTTTTTAAATTTAAAACAAATTCATGATATTTGTAGTTTTTAGTGGGGAATGTAATAAGTTTCGCTTGCACAAAAAACCTGCACAAAAAACCTGCACAAAGACGCTTGTGAATGTTAGCTTCCTTTTTGAATGATTAAAGACCTTAACGACTTAACCGCAAAACAAATAGTTTTTGCAAATGAATGAAATTAAATTTTGCAATTGCAAAACCTTTTTTGCAACAGATATTTAACAAAACTCCACAGCACGTGTTAACACTAAACCTTAGCTTAGCGAAAATGCTCAATGTAATGTTCACCAGCGACTGATTTTACATTGCAAGCAATGCTAAACATTCCCAAAGACACCATTTTAAATAATGCCTGCAACTTTTAATTGCATTCTCCCATTAGAATGCACTACTTCCCCAATCCAGTGGCTATGAACACTTTTAAGGGATACTGTCATGGGAAAACATATTTTCCATATGCATTAGTTAATAGTGCTGCTTGCACTGAATCCCCTTCTCAAAAGAGCAAAACAATTTTTTTATATTTAATATTGAAATCTGACATGGGGCTAGACATATTGTCAGTTTCCAAGGTGCCCACAGTTATGTGACTTGCGTCAGCACTTTAGGATGAAACTGCTTTCTGACAGGCTGTTATTACTTCCTACTTACTGTAACTGAATGTGTCTCAGTGGGACTTGGCTTTTACTATTGAGTGCTGTTATTATATCTACCAGGGAGGATAAGAGGATGCATCTTGTACTGGATTAATAGCTGGGCAGCAGTACAACCCACAGAATCAAATGTGCTGCTACTTGGTGCTGCCACAGATCTGTTATCATCATCCAAAATTCCCAGCCGCTATATAAATGTAAGTACTGACCTCGTCATTCATTGACATTTTGTCAATTTCTCAGCTGCCCCGATCATGTGACTTGTGCCAGCACTTTAGGAGGGAACTGCTTTCTGGCAGGCTGTTGTTTTTCCTTCTCAATGTAACTGAATAGTAACTAGTGGGACATGGGTTTTTACTATTGAGTGCTGTTCTTAGATCTACCAGGCAGCTGTTATCTTGTGTTAGGGAGCTGCTATCTAGTTACATTCCCATTGTTCTTTTGTTAGGCTGATGGGGGAAAGGAAGGGGGTGATATCACTCCAACTTGCAAAGAGTGACTGAAATTTATCAAAGCACAAGTCACATGACTGCCGGCACCTGGGAAACTGACAATATGTCTATTCCCATGTCAGATTTCAAAATTAAATTTAAAAAATCTGTTTGCTCTTTTGAGAAACGGAATACGTGCAGAAGTCTGCTGGAGTAGCACTATTAACTGATGCATTTTGAAAAAAACATGTTTTCCCATAACAGTATCCATCTATTATCATGAATATTAGCAATGCTAGGTATTCATTTTGTGTGTGTAAGAAAGAGTAAATTTTTTCTTGTTTATTTAAAAAAAAAAAAAAAAAAAAGGCAAAGACTTCTTTGCATACGAAATGAGTAAACACAATTTTACAGCATCCGTTTCACATTTCATATAAAAAAATAAATTTTACCATGCCAGTATTTTCTGATTTTAAACTATCTCTTGCATTTTTATACTAATTTACTTTACTTTATTATTGAAAATTTTAATCCTGCTGTATATTTGTCATTTGGCTGGTTTTATATTGGTTACTCAATTAAATCACAAACTTGAAATGGTTAGGAGACAAAAAAATTGATATTTCTTTGCCATAAAGCAAGAGTAAACTCTAAATAAAAAAAGATTAAGGGGTCCACATACCAAAAATGTCACAGCTCAGGTAGTAATTCCTTACCACGCCAACTTTTTTCTCAGATATCCTCATTTTTACGTGAAGGATTATTTATCAGCCACCTCATTTAATGGTTTTAGAGGTTTTTGAAACCATGACTAAACTCACTTCCTCTAAACCACGAATGTCATGAAATGTATTAAATTAAAAAGCACAAATGAAAAAATCACTGAACAATCTGAAAAAAACAAATATCTTTAAAACCTTGAAAAATTCAAGTTTTCAATTACTAACAAAAAAACCCTAACACCTCTAAAAGTTCAAACTGATTAAAAATGGTCCAGTAACATCAGTGCAGATCCCACTGAGTTCTACAGGACCTCAACAACTTTTACCTAGCAAATTTTTGTATTAGTTTTTTTGTGGATTTTACACTTAAATCTCATTTTAGAGCTTTTTGAGGAAAAAGAAAAATTCAATCAAATATTAATTTAACACCACGCCTGAAGTGAGAAGTATCAGTTCACACAATTACAGGATAAACTTTATTGATTATTCAAATGAGGTGGTCAAAACACAACCATTAGAATTTCATCTCAACAGGAAATTTTCATGCAACAGACCAGGCCAGTATAAGTATATTCAACAGTTTGAATAGTTTACTGCAAGTGAACAAACACACTGTATTCCAATTAATGTGACAGAGCTTTGAGAGTAATATAAATAATGAAATAAATGGTCTAGAATGTGCTACCGGTCTAGAAACCAATCAGCAAGTAGCATTTATCAATCAGCAGCTTCAAAATACACATCCAATTGGTTACTTTGGGTCATATTAGTGAATGGACATCATTGAATTAGAGAGGATGCAGAGAAGAGCAACTAAGCTGGTAAAAGGTATGGAAAATCTCAGCTATGAGTAAAGACTGGCCAAGCTGGCGTTGTGCATGCTGTAGAAGAGGCACTGCAGGAGTGATATGATAACTATAGATAAATATATAAGGGGATCATATCATAATCCCTCTGATGCTTTATTTACCAGCAAGTCCTTCAAACTGGCATGTGGGCACCCATTCCAATTAGAAGAAAGGAGAGTCTGCTTAAATATTCAGAAAGGGTTTTTTTTACAGTGCAAGCTGTGAAGATGTGGAATTCTCTCCCTGAATCAATTGTACAGGCTGATACAATAGATAGATTTAAGAAGGGGTTGGATAGTTTTTTAGCAAGTGAGGGAATACAGGGTTATGGAAGATAGTTTATAGACCAAGTTGAGCCAGCAACTATTCCACTTGGCTTCAATTTTTTGCCTTCCTCTGGATCAACTAGAAGTTAGCCAGGTTCAATAGAGTTAAAAGCTTGAACTTGATGGGCGTGAGTCTTTTTCCAACCTAACTTACTATGTTACTATATAAATAAAAGTTAACTGAACACAACAACTTTCGAAAAGAGCACTTGCCCCTGTGCTTTATCATGACACCAAACAAAGAGGTACTGTACATCCCCAAAACATGTACTTTTTTTACATTAGAAAACACAAGGGCATGTCCCCATTTTTAATGGCATTGTGTGCCCGTGCCTTTCTTTTATTTAAAACTAAGAAGGGATTGTTGTCTCCCAAAACAAGAACTAGGCATAAGCTATTGGCATGCATTTGTAAAAGCATAAAAAAAACTCCTGTGTAAGGGTCCTAAAGAAGCTTTTTAGTGTCCTCAGATTATTGTTCACCAAGTAGATTTCCAATAAAGTATGTTACATAGTTACATAATTAAATTGGGTTGAAAAAAAAAGTCAATCAAGTTCAACCCCTCCATTCTTACCCATAAATTATATATACCCATATCTATGCTAACTGTACAGTTTAGTCTTTGATATTATGTCTGTCCAAGAAATCATTCAAGCCCCTCTGAAAAACATTAACAGAATCAGCCATCACAACATCACCCGGCAGTGCATTCCACAACCTCACTGTCCTCACTTTGTAGAACCACCTACGCTGCTTCAAATGAAAGTCCTTTTCTTCTAGTCTGAAGGGGTGGCCTCTGGTGCGGTGATCCTCTTTATGGGTAAAAAGGTCCCCTGATATTTGTCTATCTATACTTGTAAAGTGTAATCATGTCCCCTCGCAAGCGCCTTTTTTCCAGAGAAAACAACCCCAGCCTGGACAGTCTACCCTCATAATTTAAGTCTTCCATCCCTCTAACCAGTTGCCAGGGCAAGTTAAAAAAAATTGGGGCCCCAAAAAATATTTTTTTTAAAAAACATTGGCACCAGGGCCCCCTTACAAGGTAAAAATATATTAAAAAAAACATTAGTGCCAGGGCCCCGTTACAAGTTAAAAAAATTTGGGACCCCAAAAAATATTTTTTTTTAAAAACATTGGTGGCAGGGGCCTATAGAACATTAAAATAATACATTGGTGGCCAGGGGATTAAACAAACAAAATTTTTTTGGTGTTTAGTAGAATTGAACTCATGGCTTCAACTTCGCCTCCTTTCGTGACTTTGGGTCTTTTCACCGCTTCAGGACTTCACTCTCGGCTGTTTTCGTGAGTTTGGGTCTTTCAGCCGTTTCAGGACTTCAATCTCGGCTTTTTTTGTGACTTCTGGTCTTTTTGCTGCTTCAGGACTTCACTTTTCGGCGCTTCGGGACTTCGTCTGATTTCGGCACTTCCGCATTTCACCCGCACTTCGTCTTCGTCAAGGGAGGCCGGGCTCTTTCTAAAGTGCAGCACTGCCAGCCCCCCCTTCAGGCCCATGCCCGGAACACTGTCCCCCCCTGATGGCGGCCCTGCATACTCCAGATGAGGCTTTACTAGGGATATATAAAGAGGCATGATTACGTTTTCATCCCTTGAGTTTATGCCTTTTTTTATGCAAGACAGAAATTTATTTGCTTTAGTAGTTACAAGAATGTTATTCTTATGTAATATGTGCATATCTGCAGAATATTATAATCTCCATTAAAATGAAGTATGTCTTCGTATGATGTAATTGTGTAGAAGTATAGGGGCTTAAAACACAGAATCTAAAAATAAATCTGAGTTGCCTTGGCCAATGCTACAGAGTAGAATTGCCGATATGAAAAATTACAACTAGTATCTGATTGGGAGCTCTTTCTTCTCTTTGTATGACCCATTACTTGGCTGAATAAGATAAGCCAATGCCAATGAATATTTATTATATCCCTCTCTGTCCTTTATAATAACAATAAAATATGGAGAAAACAATGCATGCAGAAATAACTAATAGCTTGGTTACAAATCAGTGCTTATATTAGAAAGGCCAGACGCAGTGTATACGCATTCTCTGTCAATAATACGCCTACTGCATATTAGGCAATAATGGATTAGCAAAGGAATAAAGACAGAATCAATAAAGCTTTGGTCATTAGTGACTTAAAAGTCATTATCATCTAATAGCAGTTCAGTGACCTGGGTGATATAAATTTCTGTCTGAGTCCACTTTTAAGTGGACAAGCATGTACATCATAAAAAGTACCATAGCAATTGACATAACCGACAGCTTGCTTGGTCACAGTAAAAATGTTTGCTTTCAAATGATCGTGGTCTGGATAGAGGATCATTTAGAATTGCTGTCAGTATGTAAGGGAGTTTTATGCATATGATTAACCACTGACTTTAGGTTTTAACGCTATGACACTGCCAAAATGCGCTGCATCAAAAATAAAAGGTTATTTCGTCATTACAGATCGGCGCCCAAGAGTAATATTACAGTAGGTTTATTAATTTCACTTGAAATCTTTAAAGATTAAATGCATAAGTATACCATTAAAAAGTGAGAATACTGTATATTGCTGCCAGATTATCCCAGAATATTTCTCTTACTGTACTGTAAATCTGTACAAAATATTATTAGTGACTTTTACAAAGGTTTTCACCTTAAAACTGACAGTAAAGTTTCAGAAATGTTTAACTGTACTGTGTGTGAACCCAAAAGTAGAAGAGACTTTGAAGTCAATGTGAAAGGTACCACTTTGTTGTTAACATCACAGGGGTAGAAAACATTTATGTTCTGCTCTGGCTGTAAATAATGCATTATTTAATAACCTGTATCTCACATGACCATCACTAGTGTCTCTGTGTGGATAAGATGTAGATCCTTACAACGCCTTGAATGGGGTTTCTCCTTTTGTCTCAAGAGTTCTTTACAATATGTTAATGTGATTATCTGAATACTAAATCAATCTCATAATCAGTATTCTAAAAGTAAAAATGTTGTTGTGGACGTACAGTAGCATTTCCCCTTGAATCATCCATTTAGGAACACTCTGAGAGGTGCCTGAACATCTATCATCCAACTCTTCTTAAATACAAAAAACTCTTTCTTAGTTGCCCCACCATCATCACATACAAACCACAAGTTAACACTATACTCTATACACAAATAGACTGGGGCTAGGAAAGGCTCTATTTTTAAATGATCCCTGCTGTTAAACGCATACTTGCACCAGGCAAAAGGCCAATTTTTTTTAATTTTTTTTTTGCTTTAGGCAATCTGGTAAAGTCTTTATGCATTGTTATACTCCACAGACCTTTCTACAACTATGGTAGGTGAGAAATAAAATGCATAATTCAATATTATTTTTCATTAACACTGATGACTGGCCTAGGAAACACAGAAGTATATGGCATATCCAGATGGACAGAGGTAGTTGCTCCGGCATAGCAGGCACACAAATAACGCCTGTTCTCAAACAGGGTACTTATGCTGGAGCCTTCCCATACCCTCCCTCAGTCAGAACACTCACCAGAGACTCACATAGATGGGCCAGGCATCCAAAGCATCTCAATCCGCAGGCTGTCTCCTAAACTAATCCTAGCTGAGCATGACAACCCTGCTTTATTTGTCAGGGCACAGCTCCAACACTCATACGAAGTGGGAGCACTTCACCAGCCCCCTTTCAAATCAGCATCCATCCACGGGCAGATTCTGTCACAGTCTCTCTGCTGCCACCGAGCTCTAAACCCTCCAAGGTTGAGCTCACAAGACTTGAGGCCCCATACCCCAATCCTTCCAGGGCATCTCAGATTCTTCAGGCCACTACCATCTTTGCTGCAGTTTTCACTCCTGGCTAAAATAAAACTGAAAGAAGCACTGAGCACATGGCAATTCAGCTTTTTATACTCATTGCGCAATAGTGACACCTTCCAACAGAAAATTATGTGTTCCTACACAAGAAACATACAGTCCATGTTTATTGACAACAAACAGACTGTTGTCACTATGAAGATTCTCATTCAGCCAGATCATGGTATATCTAACACAAGTAACTCATAACAACTGGACTGGATTTCTCAGCAAGTCCAGTTGTTTGGAGTTACCTGTGTTAGATAAACAGACTGTTGTGTTTTTGGGTCACAATCATGGGTCTTGAGCTTATAATGAAGATTGAGATTGCAGCCAGAGGGACAAATGTGGTGTTTTCCAAATGAATTTTCTCAAGCATAGAAACATACATAAGGGTTATTTAGTTACCCCTGGGGGCACAAATGCAACAGTGCACCCCTTAGAGCTCACTTATAGAGCAATTGCACCCGAGCACTGATAACCATATCAAAAAGACATGTACAATACAAATGCAGAATTTCCTGCTGCTCCATACCTTGCACCTCTGGACAGGAGGGGGAAATATCTATGTGCCCCTTACTAGTACATTACTAACACAGCCAGCGCTGTATTAGTGGGGGGACATAAAGTCTTTGTGCTCTGAAATAGAGTGGAGAGGCATGTGGATATTTGAACACAGCTAAATTCTATGTGCAAAATGCCAAAAAGAAATTTGCAGTCTCACTTTGCACTCTGTGTTCAGCTTTCTATATGATGAGCCCTTCTTTATCTATATGCCTTGGATTAAAAAAATAGCAAAACATTCTCACTGATATGGATTATATGTGAAACCCATTTCTTACAATAATGTAGATAACAATAATGTAGATATAATACAACAGATTTTTATTTTTGTTTAGCTGAATAAGTAAGTAAAGACTGAGATTTATTAATGTAGTATTATGATTGTATAGTAATATGATATCATGATGTGATATTATGTTATGATGTTAAGATGATAATATCACCCTCATATATTAATTAAGTAAAGTCCCATCATCCAGATAAGAGATCTGACAGGAGGGTTTATATGGCAACCAGGGAATAGAATCTGACATTATGGGACAGGAGGTTAGAATTATTGAACAAGATTCTCTATAAAATCAACTACTGCAATTAAATGTATTCCAGTAACACAGCAAACGTACAGATGCTGTCATATTGTAGTTTAATGATACGTCTACTGCAAACCTTGGATAAATCTCATACAAGTGCACTAGAAATATATGAAGTGTATGACTGAACCATTCATCAACTTTATCTCCTTTCAGAAAACAATAGGCATAAATCACAACAGTGACAAATGACTGGGGTTTTTTTTCTTCAACATTAAGATGAATTTGTTACTGCAAACTGAGTTTGTCGCTTACCTGCATGTTGTCTACAAATATCTCAGCTATTGGCAATTAACCAAAATAAAGTATGCAGATTATGTTTATATACTGTAAATTACACATAGAAATTGAATTTGAAAAAATCAGAGCATATGCTGAATATGAACTGTACATGAACTGTTCTGGCATTTTTGATTAAAATATCCAGTGAAGTTAGCATATACCCTCCACAAGTGATGTACTGGACAGGGTCAGATCTGGGGGCCCCGATGTCCTGCCGGCTCAGTCCTACCCTGGTGCTGGATTTCATACAATAAGCCAAATACTTAGCATTTTTTGAGCCATCAGTTTTATGGCATTTATGATAAAGTTAATCCCTGCTGCTAATACCTCTGCAACTTAAAGGACAGCTAAAGCAATATTGCATTATTATGTTTTGGGCTACAAATCCATGGTAGCTACAGCCCTTCAAAAAGCACAACAATTAAAAGAGAAAAAGCTCCCAGTTGCGAAGCCAGAGAGTATACAATCTCACCTGTTTACATACATAGTTACATAGATAATTCAGGTTGACAAAGTCCATCGAGTTCAACCCCTCCAAATGAAAACTCAGCATCCATACATATACACACTGACCCCCCCAAACACAAACTATATATACTCACATCTATATTAACTATATATTTTAGTATCACAATAACCTTGGATAATATGCTTGTCCAAGAAATCATCCAAGCCCCTCTTAAATGCATAAACACAATCAGCCATCACATCATCAACCGACAGTGCATTCCACAACCTCACTGTCCTGACTGTGAAGATCCACCTACGCTGCTTCAAATGAAAGTCCTTTTCTTCTAGTCTGAAGGGGTGGCCTCTGGTGCGGTGATCCTCTTTATGGGTAAAAAAAGGTCCCCTGATATCTGTCTATTATGTCCCCTAACGTACTTGTAAATTGTAATCATGTCCCCTAGCAAGCACCTTTTTTCCAGAAAAAACAACCACAATCTCATAATTTAAATCTTTCATCCCTCTAACCCAGGGGTGTCCAAACTGCGGCCCAAGGGCCAAATGCGGCCCATGATGGATATGAATGCGGCCTCGCTTGGCCCTCAAAGCCAAAAGTTTGGATACCCCTGCTCTAACCAGTTTGGCTGTATGTCTCTGCACTCTCTCCAGTTCATTTATATATCCCTCTTAAAAGGAGGGAAAACATGTTTTTTTCAAAACACATCAGTTAATTGTGCTGATCCAGTAGACTTCTGCACTGAAATTAATTTCTCAAAAGAGCAAACAGATTTTTTTTAATTCAGTTTTGAAATCTGACATGGGGCTAGACATTTTGTCAATATCCCATCTGCCCCTGGTCATGTGACTTGTGCCAGCATTTTAGGAGGGAACTGCTTTCTGGCAGGCTGTTGTTTTTCCTTCTGAATGTAACTGAATAGTACGCAGTGGGACATGGGTTTTACTATTGAGTGCTGTTCTCAGATCTACCAGGCAGCTGATATCTTGTGTTATCAAACTGTTATCTGGTTACCTTCCTATTGTTCTGTTGTTAGGCTGCTGGGGAGGGGAAGGGAGGAGGTGATATCACTCCAACTTGTAGTACAACAATAAAGAGTGATTGAAGTTTATCAGAGCAAAAGTCACATGACTTGAGGTAGCTGTGAAATTGACAATATGTCTAGCCCCATGTCAGATTTCAAAATGAAATATAAAAAAAATCTGTTTGCTCTTTTGAGAAATGTATTTCAATACAGAATTTTTTTTTTCCATGACAGTATCCCTTTAACATGTAGATGACTGTTGAGATCTAATTGCTGATTGTTTGGTAACTGCTTTTTTTAGTGATTTACACAGTATGATAAATAGACCCCTAAATGGTAACATAAAATTAGGTCTCAAAAATGCCTGCAGCAGAACACAATAATGGCAAAGGGCAAGCTGAGATCTTTGCATAACACAGCAGTAAAACCCACATTCAGTTACATTTGGAACAGTCCTGTTATATGGTGAACTATTTTTTCTTTGCACAAAATTCTCTGCAGCATGTAATATTCTATAAGTTTTTGTAAACTTCTTCAATATGCAGGAATATTATAAATACTATTAAAACTGTTGTAGATGGCTAACCATAGATGCAAAGTGGTCCACTAAATCAGAACATCGCCTTATAAATGCTTCATTTATATAGCGGCAATGTCATCCAATGATTGTCATTCAAATCAATCCCTCATCAACAAAGCTTACAGTCTTCAGCATGGTAGTGTGGTGTTTAGCACTGCAGCTTTATGTGCTGTTGTTTAATTCTTATTTCTGCTCTGGACACTATCTACAGTGAGTTTGTATATGTCCATGTGTCAGCATTGGTGTTCTCTTGTCCTTCCCAATCCATGCAAGCAAGTTAGTTGGCTCTTGATAAAAGAGATACTACAAAAAAAGAGAGACTGAGGGGTTATTTATTAAAGTCTGAATGCCAAAAACTTTTTACTGTAAAATCTGAATTTTTAGTGGAAAAATTTTTTTTTCATGAAATTCACAAAGCCAAGGCAGAGTCAATATTTGGAGCACACCATACAGCAAAAGAATAGCATTGCACATCAGCAGTAGCAGTATTTATATGTGCTGTGTAAAGCTGTAACCCTCTGGGGTATACTTTATGCTCCTACTGCAGTTGCTATTTTAGCACTAGTTCAGCACTTGACTTTGAATAGGCTGAACCATTGTTTGCACTTGTAAAGACAAAGATGCCCTTCTTAAGTAGAGCTCTGGGGTTTATTTTGATCCTGATATCACTGCAAATATTTTTTTTATTTTGTATTTTATTGGGGGTGATGTATGCCCTGGCCACATATTTTTTTTTTTTTTACAATGGCATTATTCTGTCACATGGCTGCTTGTGCCCTTGAGCACCATCGTAATAACAATCTTAGCACCCATTCATTATTTTCTTGTCATTAATATGTACTTTGATGTATATAAAATGAAGCTATGAAGACATCAAAAGGAAAAGGCTATAGAAAGCTGTCAATATATATCTTTTTGATGTTCTTGCTAATAACTTCCACATTTTTATACATTGGGGGTATGTACTCGTTAAATGCACATTTAAAAGAGTCAGGTTTGATACTTGTGTTGTTGGGCATTGCAGTTGTGGCAGAATATGTACAATACATAACTGTGTTCTAGAGTTAGATGCATGTTTCCAAAAAGAGCATTGAGGCATATACAGGCAAAGTTGATGTACTGCAATAAAAGCAGACTAGATTTAGAGCGGTATTATGATGATATATTAAGATGATTTATGGTTTATATGCAACCTCGCTTCTTCAAGTGTCCCTTTGTTCCTCTGAGAAATGTATGTCTCCCACTCTCTTTTCCCCTGGATGTGCAATTCCCACTCTCCCTGGCTGAATCCCACTTAGTTGAACACTTATCATATTAATAAAGCTGTACAGAAACAAACTGGTTGATCCAGAGGAAAGCAAAAAAGGTCCTTCCAATTTGCCTCAGAGGGGGGGAAAACAGCTTCAACTCTGTACTAACAGCTTATTTCAATAACCCTTTCATATTTCCTCACTTGCTAAAATGTCATCCAACTTATCTAATGTATCTGCCAGTGTGACTGATTCAGAGAGAGGATTCCACAACTTCAAAGTTCTCACTGTTAAAAACCTTTGGCATGTTAAAATAGTAAAAATCTCATTTCTTCTAATCTCAATGGGTGCCCTTGTGTGTCAGATAAAAGGACCAACTGGTAAATAAAGAAAAAGAGCCCCCCTTATATATTTATTCATATTTATCATATCCCCACTTGTGCCTCGTCAACGTAAACAATAAATATAGGTTGTCCAAATATTACAAATACCTTGTAAGGATGCCAAAGTTGCAAATCACAAAAAAACAGATCACCTGGAGAGCTTGTGTTATGCTTCTTAAATCATCTTGTGTGTTTTATTGCAGAAAAACATGCACAAAAGAGCCCCCCCTTTTATATTTATTCATATTTATCACATCACCATTTGTGCCTCGTCTTCACCGTAAACAACTCTAACCTGGGTCAACAACTTTGAGCAGAGTGATTTAAGTAAGAAGCTCACAGCAAATTGGGTATATGCCTATTTGCAATCTGTTTTTGTATATGACCAAAGCCTGCCTGAAGACCACAAACTTGATAAAAAGAAACCGATTCAGAAAATTTCTTAACAAGCTAGTTCGGTGGTTAATCTCAATCAGTATAGATACTAATCAATTTAAAAGCAACATTGCCTACAGGCCAGTCATTATTTCTGAGGGTCTGATATATGGAATCCCTAGAAGGTTGGACAATTTGTTGAATACCTGTATCTATTTTGGTCCAATCAATCAACAATCTAGCTCTAAGCCTTTAGTTTCTCAACTTGATAAACTCTACCATTAGAGTGAGTGATTAATATACAGTAGGTGGTATAGGATCTAGCTTTATACACCTAAAGAATTGACTAGAGCATGCAGCAAACTACAGAAGAAAAGCAAATATCACTAACCACAACAAGATAAAATATCAGAAAATCATTATATATATATATTTTTCTAGCCTCGATTACATTAATAAGGATGCTGAGCATGCATTTCTTATGTCAATTAATATAACGGTTTTCTGAAATGATGAATGTCAGATGTGTCTGTTGCAGTAAACAGCAATCCAGATATTCATCTAAGTTGGATCTGAGCAATATGCAAATGCTAAACAACTCTATCGAACAGTGCCATTCAATACATGCAGAGCCCTTCTCTATTGACTGGGGTTAAAATAATTATCATACAACCAATAAACATTGTTCATACAGCGAGAGAGCGGAGAGAATAATGGGCAAAATATAAAACAGCAAACATATGCTTGCAGGCCATATATTTAGCAATATCTTTCTAGCAGGCAAGTGCTAAAGCAGCCTTTGATGTGTATCCTTTAGAGCTCTATGCTCAGAATGCTGTATTTTACATTAGCTTCTAATATAATTAGTGCTAACATATGGCACAATCAATAGGACATTTGGAAACATTTTAGCATGCCCTTGGGTCCTAAGGCATACAGTTTTACTGTTTAAAAATACAGAACTGTCCATCAAAGTGATATTTTTAACCACAGGACAAGACAATTTCTCCCTGGTGATCACCTCTGAATCTGAAAATCTTTATAGAAAAGAAATGTAAGAGAGACAAAAGCTGCAATGCTGTTTATAACCACAGCACTAACTCACTAACTTTTGCACGTATGTGTCCAAATAAAATAATGATGAAAGTTGCCAGTTGCATATGAGGAGGATTTCTTGCACATAAAGTAAAAAACTCAACTAAAATAAAAAGTGGAGGTGTAAAAATTTACAGCAACCAGCAATCATATGGTTCCTTCTTCTTCTTTCTTCAAATTTCCTAGGGCAGACGCATGCTCAGTAGAAATAAATAGCGAACTTCTTTGTTAAAGTGCGTTTTTTTGTACTACTGTACATGTGCACCTGTGCATAGAAAGAAGAAGGAACCAATTGACTGGTGCAATTTTCTGCTGATAGGAGCGCCAGCCTGGGGGTTCAGGTAAGTAAATACAATCACTTGGGGGGTTGCCTGACTTTTGGCACCTCCAAGGAAATTAAGCCTTTCCTTAACCTTTAAACAGCAAACCTGTAAATGCTACTGTGCTTTTGAAAGAATACAAAAGACAAATGGGCAAAGTCAACTGCATGTAAAAATTAGTGGGGGAACTGGGTGAAACCTAACTATGCTACAATCAAATACAGTCAAAGCACAAAAGATTTTTAAGCAGGACAACTTCAACTAAAAGAAAGATCCTCTCCATATATTTTTGACTACCCTTCCCCTGATTGCTTACGAAGTGAGAGGAGACAAGTTGTTGGACATAAAGTACATTTGGTGGTTCAGAAGACACACGCTATGCCAAGAAGATGGTAATGATCTTCAATACATAGGGGATCTTAAACTAAAAAATAATTTATCTAGATTCTTTCATAAAAACTTAATAATAATAGAAATAATAATAATCAGAAGGAACATGCCTCTCCTACCACAGGGGTCAGGTGGTCATATATATTGTTTCTGCATGAAACAAAAATGCATAGACAAAATGACAGATATTGTATTTTGAGTAATACAGCACTGAATTACCCTGGAACACAGTGGAAAATATCCCTAGAGTCAACATGTAACTGATAACAATCTAATGGACCATATATTTTTAAGAAAACAATAACATTCTAAATCCATTACTACTGAATCTTCAAGAAAATAATTTATCTGCACCAGCATTTTAATGGCAACTGTTGAACCTTTATACCACCATATTGAGGAATACTACCGAAAAATATAAAACTTGAATGGAGCACATACAACAAAAAGCCTTCCAAGTTACAGTATATCTGTTGTATTTTTATTTAGATATTAATAGGGCTAAGTGGCAAACCCAGCTAGTTTGTGTATAGGCCCAGTGATCAACAGTACTTCACTGGAGTCCATGGTGGTCTGACCCAAAGGTCAAGCATTTGGATCTGTCCAATATGATATGCCACAAGGCTAGCAAGATCACACAGATCTATAAATTTAGGGCCGATTACATTTTGTGAAATATGAAAAAACTTGCACCATGATGGTAACAAATAAAAGGAAATTTAAAATGTTCTATTTATTTGATAGTACATTATTAATAGTAAAAATTCCCTTTTAAAAGTTTACAATTTTCCGGCTATAATTATTATGAATTAATTTTCCATTGTTTTAATATAATGTATTAAAAATGGAATTCAATACATTTAAGAACATTGTCTTTTAAATGCCTGTAAACAATAATGTGCTTCTATATGCTCTTTATTTAAATCAGAGTGTAGAAGAAAAGCATACTGACACTTTACATTAAAACAAAATATCTTGTTAAAAATGGTTTCAGGAAGCATATTAATAAGGAGAAGATGTCTTATACTCCTTAAACAATACTTATAAATGTCAATGTAATACATCTACTCACAATGATTAGGCATACTGTATGGATTAGATCCAAACAAATTGCATTTTCCTTTGAACAAAACAAGGAAGTCCATTTGAGACAATGGCAAACTTATGATAAAATAATCGGGTTACTAGCAACAAATAAATAAATTAACATATGCATGTTAAAATCAAAAAATGTAGAAAAGGTTCAGATTGGAAACATTTACTATCTGGTACAGGTTCCATTACCTTTACGTGGAGAGCCATGACCTGTATTATGCTGCTGTAATGGGAGGTTATATATATATATTGATTAATTAAGCCTGGCATCCGAGCTTTTATGAAACTTATTCATACATTAACTATAGACTGTGGAGAACAAGACTGGTGAGTTACCTAACATCGGCTGACTATATCGGTATACCTCTGAGAGGCCGACGATGACCTATGACGGAGTGTGTTAGGTGCAGCTGTGGGGGAGACCTGCGCGCTGGAAGGCCTTGTGGGCTTTAACCTGGGTGCGATCCTTGACGTGCAGCCTGGAGAGATGAAAGCCTTGGTATCGATCGGATGAGCATTCGGTAGAACAGATATCTTGTACCCAGTTGGCCCGAGAGATGATGGCCATACCGACCGAGTCGGCCGTCCCGAACCGATGCAGCATAGCTGTTGCACAACGGGGAGTGCACAATGTATGCCACTTAGACCTGGGGGAGAATGTTGTTGGAGCCCGCCTTGATGGAGCCGAGTGGCCCAGGCGGCCACTCGAGTGTGCCCGACGGAGATTAGAGCGGTATCCGTTCCCTTTTAGTTGTTGAAAGGAGAGACAACAGGGCGAATACTTTTCCGGCCTACATTGTGTTGAGGTGAGAGTCCTCTATGTTGTGCTACAAGGATGCGTGACTGCACGGCATCCAAGGACCCATGGGTGGGTAAAGTATCCCAGGTTTCAGATACATGCAGTTGCAGGCTTAGTAATATATTGTGATGTAGGGAGACATGGAAATATGGATAATCCCTAATAACCGGAAAACTTCTAATAACTTAAACACCTACTATGTGGTCAGTACGGACTGAATGAACTGAAAAATCGTTAAAAGCGATAAGAAGACCCAATTAATCACAATTTTGATTATTTTGACTAACAGCTATTATTGGGACTAGAATGGCCGACAAATATGAGTACTTTTCAATATGTGGACACTCTGGACAAAACATTTTTACAATTTTTTCATCTTCTCTATTTTTTCTCTACTTTTTTTCTGATGTTTTATTTTTTATTAGTGATATGTTGGGACGTTTATAGGCAGGTGAGTCCTGCATCACAGAAATGTATATGGCAATTACTGTATGAAGGAGTATGGTATGTTTATTGTCACCACATATATTAGTATTTCTGTATGCACTAGTATGACAGTATTTTGTTATTTATGCAACATAGTTTAAGTCTAACACTTTGCACGTTAGTATCACGGTTGCATCAACCCTGATCGTTATTTATAAATACACTGTTTTAAGGGGGTATGATCTACATCACACATTGAACACTTGGGTTATGTACGCTTAAGTGTCCTTATCTTTATACATATTGGGCTAGACCAGACCAGTATTTGCTACATATAGACCATTTGATGAAATATATAGAAAATCCATTTTATTATACTTAATTTACATTTTTACATATGAGGTTATTCTTTCTCCACAAAAATGTTCCATAAAACCCCCCACACCTGGAACAACCAAGTAGCTAATGGGTTGTTATCAAATTATTAATGATTTTACAATGATAAAGTATATAACACATAAGTCTCTAGACAGGTCGAATACCAACACTCAAGTTTACATGTTTGTAACTACTGTGTAACGAATAATGTAATAATTGTGCACAAGATCTAAGTGCTATGGAGACAATCTAACCCTTGGATAATGCAACATTTTTTGCACAGGATCTAAGTGCTATGTAGACACTCTAACCCTTAATTGGTTTAGATTAAGTTACAACGTTATGTTTTTAACCTTGTGTGTATTTATTTTAAACAGAGGTTTTGATGTGATAGTGTTTGGAAGCATGCTAGTGTATGCTATATACCTTTGAGCTAGGAATGAATAATTTGTATTTTGCCATTATGTTTTCACGGTTTGGATATGATGTCAGCCACTGTCAATGTAAGTTCCCGCCAAATCTTGTACTTAAGGCAGTTTCTTCAAATCATTATATATATATATATATATTGAAAACATTTCTAATTTTTATCCTTTTACTGGTCTCCTCGGTGCTCTGCTATTTTGCTTTTTACTTCGATGGATTTGACCCCATAGTGGTGAGATGTGCAGCACCCTGAGCCCAAGGTTCGGTAAGTGCTTCCACCAAACTTTTTTTGCTGGACTCGGTTATCTGGAAGCCTGTTATGCAGAAAGCTCAGAATTATGAAAAGGTCATCTACCATAGACTTCATTTTATCCTAATAATCCACATTTGTAAAAATGTATTATTATTTAATTACTATGAGATTCTGGGTTTTTTTATTCTAGTTTTTCAGACCATCGGAATTTAATAAATTCAGAAAATTTGGGGTTTTTCTTTTGTCCAGAAGCTACACATTATTCAAATTTCAGATATTTGGAGCTTGGTGAATAACCTCCTGAATGTTCATATCCTCAAATCACTTAAAGGAGAAGGAAAGGTTAAAACTAAGCAAGCCTTATCAGAAAGGTCCACCTAAATATACCAGTAAACCCTCAAAGTAGTGGTGCTCTGAGTCCTCTGTCAAAATTAACACAGCATTTCTTTCCTTCTAATGTGTACACATGGGTTCTTTATCAGACTTCCTGTTTTCAGCTTAAACCTCCTTGCCCTGGTAGTGAGCATGACCAGTTTGCTCCACCCCACCCCCCTTTCTCTGCTGTAATCTGAGCCCAGAGCTATGAGTAAGCAGGGAGAGACTCAGGCAGGAAGTGATGTCACACCAAGCTAATACTGCAGCTGCCATCCTAAACAAACAAAGACCTTCTAGAGCTTTTTACTCAGGTGTGGTAAAACAATCTACAGAATAAATATACCATTCTACTTTGCACTATTGTGGCTAATCTTTTGGCAATGAAATGATTCCATAGCTTTCCTTCTCCTTTAATCAAAGCTTATCACAACATACATGTAGTGACATAGCCATTTTAGAAGCAATTCTAATAACCTGTACAATAGGCTGCCCAAAGGGCTGGGCACAAACTATTATGGTTGGTCACATCACCAGGCCATTTTCTTCACTGCTTTTCTCCACCCCAATACTGGCACCAGTGGGGCCTCCCACAAGCACAATTGTTTACATTTTCTGCTGAAGCCATCTGTGTGTTGTGTGTTTGCTGAAGTGAAAAGTCCAACTGGCACTAGTAAAATACACTTACTGCAGAGTGGGAGGTTTGGGGAGGCATATATTTAATTATTTTACCACCACTTGGCCCATTTTTTCCCATCTGGTGTTTTTTTCTAGCAATTCCTGTTTTTCTGGGGAGTACATGGTCAAATTTGCAACCAAATTTTTTCCTGCAATTGCTGTTTTCATATTTGTATTCATATTAACATTATGGGAACAGTTATTCAGAAATCCGTTATCCAGAAATCTCCAAATTGCGGGCAGGCCATCTCCCATAGGTTCGGATTTGTTCACGAGTCTTTTCCGGCACCAGATGTTTTCCAATAAATTTATTGATAAATACTGTAAAAATGTGCACAGGAGTTAGGTTGAAGTGGTTTTAAAAGAGAAGGAAAGACATCCTGAACTTGAGGGTGCCATATGCTAGGCACCCCCAAGTGCTTGTATTGACTTACCTGAAACCCCAAGCCAGTGCTCAGCAGAAAACTGCACCGGGCCAGGTTATATCAGTGAACACCACAGATCGCTTCTATTCAGTCCACTTTCTTTGCGCGGCTGTACATGTGCACAGAGCAGGGCCAGGCCACGCAGGCCTGACCAGGTGCTGGCTGAGCGCGCGCATGCACCGATTGGCGCTAGTGCGCACATGCACAAAATGGAGCGTGCGCATGCACAGGAGTGCAAAAGCATAAGGAAGTATGCCAGCAGTCGAGGAGAGAATGGACGAGACAAGGGGTAGGCAACAGAGAAGGTACGTGCCTGGCGCCCCCACAGCTTTGTGCCTTAGCCACGTGCCAACTCTGCCTACCCCTTGGCACGGCCCTGCATGTGTAGTAGAACAAAAAGAACGAAAAAGTCGGCTATTTTTCATTCAACTGCGCATGCGTTTGCCCAGGGAAATTTGAAGCAAAACAAGCCTGAAGAGGATCGCTCCGTGGTGCTCAATGATATAACCCCAGGCCGATGCAGTTTTCTGTTGATAGGAGCACCGTCCCGAGGTTTCAGGTAAGTCAATACAATCACTTGGGGGTGACTAACTTTTGGCACAACCAAGTGCAGGATGATTTCCTTCTCCTTTAAAAAAATAGTGAGACATTTTCAGATTTAAAAAATTAAGCTCAATTTTTATTTTGTGCAATTTTCTGCAAAGCTGTAACAAACTTAGATTTGAATAAATATTCTCCACACAGGAATAAATGGTGGAACAAAATAAAAATCAGTCATCAGGAAAACAATAGGTGTTTATTTCACTGTATTGCCATAGGCCTCTGCACTCCTTTTCTAATGCATTTACAATGTATCATAAAGCTATCTGACCCAAGTTTAACCATAACATGCATATATTTATGCAGTTCATTTACAGGAATGGGACCTATTATCCAGAATGCTCGGGAACTGGGGTTTGACGGATAATGGATCTTTCCGTAATTTGGATCTTCATGCCTTAAATCTACTAGAAAATCCTGTAGACATTAAATTAACCCAATAGGCTGGTTTTGCCTCCATAATAAGGATTAATTATATCTTAGTTGGGATCAAGTACAAGGTACTGTTTTATTATTACAGAGAAAAAGGGGAAAAAAAGAGAAAAAATTGAATGATTTCATTATAATGGAGTCTATGGGAGACGGCCATTCCGTAATTTGGAGCTTTCTGGAAATCAGGTATCCAGATAAGGGATCCAATACCTGTATTTATGCAGTTGAATGGCAATTTGCCATTTAATGTTACAAATAGTTTACTGTTCACAGTGCTATTATAGCATGGAAATAAATGCCTAAAAACTCAACACATACAAAAATAAAACAATTATAACTTAAAATATAGAGCTTCCTCTGTACATGGTATACAGAGA
The DNA here is from genome assembly GCA_024363595.1 of Xenopus borealis. Lineage (NCBI taxonomy): Eukaryota > Metazoa > Chordata > Amphibia > Anura > Pipidae > Xenopus > Xenopus borealis. The sequence continues at coordinate 38,992,824 of CM044442.1, read as the reverse complement.
AAACATCCAGGAAAGTTTATTACCAACAGAGCATTTTGTTGCTATTGTGTGCATGTCATATTTAATGATGGGATATATGGGATCTATAAACAAAGACTACAGTGTCCACTGAGCTCAGTCCTAAAGATTGGAATGTGCACACTCTGAGCACTTGCATTATTGTGTGGTTCCACATACAGCTTAACCTCAGAACTATAAGAACTGCTATTTGCAAACATTAACAAAAAATAGCACATCGTTCCAATAGAAAATTGCCAGCTGATTTAATTTCTCATGAACCTACAGGAAATACAGAT
>CM044442.1:38969579-38990420 GCA_024363595.1 Xenopus borealis | reverse complement strand
CGCGGCTACAAGTCGCCAGGCGACAAAATGCCCTCGAATCTCCCCGTCTGCTCTAGCCCTTAAACTTACAATCCAAAGTGACTGCATCTGTAAATTATAAAGTGTGTTTTATAAAAGGAACAAAAAACAACTTGGTGACATTCTAGAAGCTGTCCTGGTAAAATTAAAAAGGTGAACTATAAAATTAGGTATTCAGATATTAACTATATTTTTGTAATCCCTATGGACCATAAAATCAACATAAAATATATAGGGTTTGTACTGGTGGCATGCAAAAGTTAAGGAACAGTTCAGTATAAAAATAAAAACTGGGTAAATAGATAGGCTGTGCAAAATAAAAAAATCAGTGGAAACCAATGAAGCTGAAAAACAGGAAGTAGTATTCTGGCTATTATGTTAGACATCCAGTCACTCTAGCCTTTATATATTACATGTTTGACTAACTATTTTAGATTTTTTTTTTATTTTGCGCAGCCTATCTGTTTGCCCAGTTTTTATTTTTATACTGAACAATTCCTTTAAAGATGATTTGATGTATCAGTATCATATAAGATTATCCATATCTCTAAACTTTTCAAACTCATCCATCATGCAATTAATTAAGGTTATTTACTAAAACTTGACTTTTCTCACTGTTTGGCATACAAAACCCCAAACTCCAATCCCCCTTGTTTACTAATAAAAAAAAAAATCTAGAAAAACTTGCTGTGAAAAAAAAAAAAGGAACAAAATCAAGTCATTTTTAATTATGAACTGACACTCTTAAAGTTTGACTATCGATTTGTTGTCCAAAAATTTATTCGAATTAAAGAACGAAAAGCATCGCAAACAGACAGAATCTTTAGAGAATCCTGAAGGTGCTCCAAAAGGTTAAAGGGACCGTCTGTCATTGATTTTACATGACCTCGACAGGTTTTAGCTGGAGTATTTTTGGATTCTATTGTTTAGCAATTGCATAATTAATAGTTTTTCCCCTAAAAGTCTAGGTTTTTTTGCCCTTTAAAACTCGACCTTTAATAAACAGACACATAATATTTGACTATTTATTAAAGGGGACCTGTCACACTAAAAAATAATTCCTAATTCCCATCTATTTTGTTTGTTAAGCAAAATAAACTTTACTTACACTATATAAATTATTTAAATATTGTTTGCATTCAGCCTTGTAATTCACCATCACAGCAAGCAGGCAGCAGCCATTTTGTGGGCATTGTAACATCTCAAAATCTTATGCACCAGAATGAGGGACCTGATGCCCATACTTTTGCAATAGCTGCACAACTAATAGAGTGGGAAGGCAACATGTAGAAAATGCAGAATGGAAAGTAATTGCTTGCTGAAAGCTGAAATCATGCATTTATTACAAGTATGGATGTTTTAATGAAAAAAGATATTTGGGTGTTGTGTCTAATTTGGAAAGCACTTTTATTATACAGCTTTTCCTGTCTGGGGTAGTAAACGTTTACCATGAATTTTGTAAAATAAAGTGATGCTGACATCTTGGCAAGAGCTAGTGCCATAGAAGGAAACATGGACATTTTTTAGATCAAAATCTTGTACAGGTATGTGACCTGTTATCCAGAATACTTGGGACCTGGGGATTTCTGGATAATGGATCTTTCCACGATTTGGATCTTTATACCTTAAGTCTACTAGAAAATCATGTAAACATTAAATAAACACAATAGGCTGATTTTGCTTCCAATAAGGATTAATAATATTTTAGTTTGGATCAAGTACAAGCTACTGTTTTATTATTACAGAGAAAAAGAAAATCAGTTTTAAACATTTGGATTTTTTGGATAAAATGGAGTCTATGGGAGATGGGCCGGGGCGTAACTACAGAGGAAGCAGACCCTGCGGCTGCGGGGCGGCCCAGGAGCTATAGGGGCCCCATGAGGCCCTAATTCATATACAATTACAATAAATATTGGTAAAACAGGTGAACCACTGGACATTTTGGGGGCCTGATAAATAATTTGCTGTGGGGCCCAGTATGATCTAGTTATACCACTGGAGATGGGCATTCTGTAGTTCGGAGCTTTCTGGATAACGGGTCCTATAGCTGTACTGTATTTGTTAGGATATACTTTAATGGCCTCTATAGTGCAAACAAGTTAACATTTTACGAATACAAAAACAGATGTTTGTAAGACTTTGTTTTTCTTTTCTTACCACCTGTTAAAACTGGGTCATGGATTAATTGTTTTAAAAATCGTATTATCTGGATATATGTTCTCAAGTGCTTCTATTATATTTTGTTCGTTTTTTGAGAGACTTTTTTTTTTTACTATAGTGATTTATGAATCTGGCTGTACCTCACCACTTTATTACTTTCATTTTAATTTTATGTGTTGAGCCTGTTGGGCTCTGAGGTTGCAGGAAACAGCACTTTGGGGCTGTGCTGACCAGAGAAAAGATGGTGAGTCGTATGTCTTGTTGAAGCTTTTCGGACATAAATATTGATTCCATCACTTTGAAGTGCAGTTTGCTTCAATACTTGCAGAGAAAAAGGTTTGACTACAGCAGATGCAGACCCTGCATGCAAAACTGGCTGTTGATTTGTGACATATCTATCTTATGAATATTTTCCAGGCGCTGCGCCAGCTTTGGTGAACAACAAAGGCATAATTAAATAAGGTTTGCAGGGAGTCAAAGAATGATGCTTAGGTGTGGCACACCTTCTTAGAGAACTGTAACAGGCAAACATATTGTCTGTCACATACAACCCTCAATGATTATTAAGAGGAAAATGTTAGATTTGTAAATAATTCTGACATGGTTAGACTATAAAGAAGTCTAGAAATTGAAAATAATAGTAAATTGTATGTTTCAAATGAGCTCAAACATTTTTGCAATATATTGCCTTTTGTTTGATTATCTCGAACTTGTACTAGTTTATAACAGTGTGATGCATTGTGGTGGTGGATGTAAAAAATCTGATTAGACTTGGAATGTGAATGCCAAAATCCCATTTTTAAACCCCCATTACAACCTACTCAGAATACGGGTAACCCTGTGCTGTCCTGTTGGTTTGAATCAAGCAGTAAATATTTGGGTACCAAGTGCTCAAGGTCCAAACTATCGGCAATAGGGGATAACAAGGAAAATGTAAAAGGGTAGGTGCTAAGAGGATCATGAATGCATTACAAGCACAGAATGTATAAAGCTGTACTCCTTACCTATGTATAAATAAAATATTTCTTTTTTCATTAGGTCCTACTACATGGGATTTGGTGAGTGCCTGCTTATTTCCCATGGGTTAGAACAGGGGTATCCAACCTGCGGCCCAAGGGCTGCATGCGACCCAGGAATGGGTATGAATACGGCCCAGCTTGAAATTCTCGGTTCACATTGTATGTAGAAGGAGAGAGAGAGAGAGAAAGAAAAGGAAAAAAAGTCCAGACACATTAACCACCTTGGTCTGTCCTCTTGTTAGGAACATGCTTACTATGCCTGGCTGTAACAATGCGGTGACCTATGGAGTAGGGAGGAGACTCTGCCCATTGCCCAGTTAGTAATAATAATATATAATAAAGTCTATGTAATATCCAGGTGTCCCATGTTCAAGTGTATAGCTCCATCTGGTTATCCAACGTGTATAGTTATTTTATGTGTATTTTCTTTACTTTTACAAATCAAAAGTGTTTGTGGATCTCATGTGTGGCCCCAGACAATTTTTCTTTTTTCAGCGTGGCCCATGGAAGCCAAAAGGTTGGACACCCCTGGGATAGAACGATCAAATCCTATTCAGTCAACCTGAACAATCTATATTTTACCATTCTTACAATTATTTTAATAAGCTTTCACAAAGAAAGGCGTATGAATGTAAAATAATTAGTTACGTAATCCAGCCTTCCTGACAGAGCCATCTTCTTTGTAAAATGTCAAGTTTCATAATCTAAATTTGGTACAATGGATAGAAAACAATGCTGACCACAAAAGTCTTACAATCCAGAGCATGCTGCTATCAGGCTATTACTAGAAGAGTTCAATGTAGAGTACATACAGTATGGCACATATTGGTACATTTCCAAAATCTTCTATATTTTATATATTGTGTTATCCTATCCCACCAATGTATATAGTTACTTCGAAGTACATGTGCCATGGAGTGGTTGTTTTTGCATTCTCTTTTGTGACTTTTTATTTTAATTTCTTGCATGACTAGTGCATGCTTTTTAAAGCTAGTTACATGGCAATAGATAGGCAAGTTAGAGAGCCTTCTGTTCAGGGCAAATAAGGAAACTAGCCAGAGCAGAAAATCATTGTAAGTAATTTAACTTTTTCTCTGTAAATTCTGCAATTTGTTTGTTCAAATGATTTTTCTATTTCAACAAGCTATACAAATATCAACGTATCAATAAAATTAACATATATTGTATGTAAAGTTGTTTTTCATAGAAAAATACAGTTTTTTGTTAATTAGGAAGGAACATGAGCTAGAGTAAAAAGATCATAAGGATGTAGATATGTGATACAGCATTATGGATCCAAGAGTATATCCAAGATGCTTGAGGAAAAAATGCCTCTCAATAAATTATAGAAAAGTCACGTGAGATATTAATTAGTTCCCTGTTTTCGTATAATACATGCATTCTGAATATAATTTAGCATTTTGCTAAAATTTTTCGTCCAAACCCCGAATCCTTCTACAAAGATTTGTCCGAATACTGAACCCTAATTTGCACTGTGGGAAGGGGAAAACATTTTTTACTTCCTTGTTTTGCTGGGCAGAAGGCTTTGGCCGAATCCTGCTGAAAAAGGCCGAATATTGGCCGAATCCCAAACCGAATCCTGGATTTGGTGCATCCCTAATTTGCACACTGATTTTACATTACCTGTCTGATGCCCCATGTTCCTGTATGAGGGGGCTGCCATATTTGTGCAGCAGGAGTCCATTAGAAGTAGAAACTGACAGAGTTAGATGGGACAGTCAGGTTGGCAAAACAGTCAGGTTTAGAAACCTCAAGTAACAATTACTTACAACAGGGCTATCCAACTGGTGGCCCGCGGGCCATCCACATCAACCTCTGCCTGCTGTGTCTGTTTACCATGTGTAAGCTTTAAAAGGTTTAAACAAACAAAAGAAACAAATGAGGGAAGGTATGGGTATATTGCAAAGTAAAATAAAATGGCCCGACTATGTGGGTGGGAGTGCCCACACTATGTGAGAATGAGAACGTCAAAAGAAAATAGAGGGCTAAACCTCCAACCCACATATGTCAGGGTAATATGTTACATGATACAAATATAGGGTTAAAGAGCTATTTTTATTCACCACCATGCCAAGTCGAAGTTTAAAATGACACATAGTTAAAACCAAAGCAGCACTGCTAAGATTGGAAGGGATCCCTTACAACATCAGATATATATCATAAATATTTTGTATGACATTACTACCATAAATAAATTGCTTCTTAGAGAGAGCTCAATAGCTCTAACAGCAGATTGTATGTCCCAACAGTGAAAGACAATATCTGTAAATCCACAGACTGGAAGTGTGGAAATCCGGCTGTGAGAAAGAGTAGGTAATGGAAATCACTGGCATGTAATTTGGCCAGTACGTGGCCTCAAAACTAGGCCTCGAGAGTTTATTAGTGATGGCTCCGTTCCGGGTAAGTGCGCAACACAGAAGGAGAAAAAAGTTAGCGTATAGTGAAATTGGACTGAATGGTGAGATGGTGTTGGACAGAGTAGCCTTAAACAAGCTCAATCATATGTCCCATAAGCAGTACAGTCACCGCCATCTTATGCCAGTCCAACCAGTGCACTGGTATATGCGTTGAAACAGTCAAGCCGACAATAATGCCGTCAATGCGCTCTATGTCCCGCAAGTGTTATAAGAACATATACAGACCAATCTTCGTGTCTAGTGGTCCTGGAGCATGAAGTCTCTCTTAGCTCAATGTAGGCTTTGTGTCCTCACATGCCGGGTGTTCGGTGGAAGGGATCCCGTCCTGTCTGCGCAACGCTGCGCATTCACCCCAACAGCCTGTTTAGCTGCAAACGCAGCTTTGTCAAGAGGCCAAAATGCGGAAGTTGCATGTTCTTAAAGGAGAAGTCACGTCTATTATGACGTGATATGCTGTAGTGATGGGAAAATGATGTGGTACAACAGAGAGATATCACAGTTAAAGTACACATCCTGAATGCATAGTGTCTGCTCAGATCAGATGCTCGAAAATAACACATCACCCCAATTAGCATAATCCATGTACAACAACCACCCTTGGAAACGCAAATAACGCTTGCTAAAGTAATAATGAAAATTTGTACATAATATTAGTGTGACACTAGTTTCTGTGCAAAATTTGAAAGGCAATACGATAAATAAATATGGGCTTGAAAAAATCATCAAAAGTCAAATGTCAATATAGAGATTAATAATGCAGCAACCTGGTATGATGTAGAATGGGAGTATAAACCCCTAATGTAAATGGAACAAAGTGTGCACCTAAGCAGTTATTTGTTAACAAAGGCTTGAAAATTTAAATGCCCATTCAAACCACATTCCGTTTTATATGTATTCAACCTGAAAATCCACTTAGTTTCCAATTGACGTAATTGGTTATCCAGGCCACGCCCCCGTAAATCTCCATGGAGGCGATCTATGCCCTGAAAATACGAGCCTTTATAGTTGCCTTGATGGAAACATTGGACATGTTTGGCAATGCTAGATAGAAAATTGCAATTTTTAATGTCTAGTAAATGTTCATAAATGCGTCTCATAAGGGGTCGCTTTGTTTTTCCTATATATAAGTGGCCACAATGACAGGTAAATAAGTATATTACATGTGTCGTTGTACAGCAGATCTAATGGCGCGTATCAAATTCCGAACCTGTTCTCCCAAATGTTCGGGAAGGTTTTAGAAAACGGCATTGTTCACAGGAACCACATCTGAAGTTTCCTAGAGACTCGCAGCACCTGTTTGTATTTTTTCTCTGAAAATGGCTACGGGTTAATAGGTCACCAATACTGGTATTCCTTCTGTAGGTAAATTGTGGATAAGGGGTGACCAGGTGACCAAGAGTAGGATCTATAGATAGAATATCCCAATGCTTGTGAATTATAGAGTGAATATCCCTGTCATTTTCATTGTAAGTCAAAATAAGTCTGCTTTGTGTCTGTACGTGTTTTATATCCTTCCGTAGTGCTTGCCTATTAGGTCGGTGCAGAAGATCATCCCGGTTTTGGGCTAAGGCCCATTAATATGCTCTGTGGAGAGACCGTGTTTTGTACCCCCTAGTTTTAAAACGTTGGTATAGTTTATAAGCCTCCACCTGAAACTCCTCATCTGAAGAACATATTCTTCTTAGTCTCAAGTATTGGCCCCTGGGGATGCCTTCAATGCACTTAATGGGATGCATGGAGGAGACTATTACTTGCTGTTTTTTTTCCGATATAGATTGGTAGATACATTACCATCAATGTCCTTTTTGATCTCTATATCTAAAAATTCAAGTCTTGAAGGGTCAAAATTCATAGTAAATGAGAGATTAAATTTGTTAGTGTTTAATTTTGTCGGGGCCCTGCCAGATGAGCATGATGTCATCGATGTACCTGTGCCACCTGAGGATGTGGCCCAGGTACATCTCAAATTCCTTATTGGTAAAAATGTGTCGTTCCCATTCACCGAGATATAGGTTTACATAACTCGGGGCACATTTCGCCCCCATGGCCACTTCTTGTTTTTGTTGCCATCAAAAAGAAAAACGTTATGATGCAAATCAAAATCAAGTGCTTTCAAAATAAAGTTATGTTGTTCAGTGATGGGTTTATGAATGCGTTCAAAGATGCTTTGTATAGCCCTTAGTCCCAAACAGTGTGGAATACTCATGTACAGGGCCTCTACATCTAGTCCTACCAATATGCAATTGGAATCCAATACAAGCTCAGTAATTTCCCTCAGTAAGTGTGTAGTATCTAACACAAAGGAATCGAGTTGTGTGACCAAGGGCTGTAGTACTGCATCTATGAGCTCACAAATAGGTTTGCTGAGTGACCCGCAACCCGAAAGAATGGGTTTGCCTGGGGGTTCAACTCCTGATTTATGTACCTTTGGTAAGGCATAAAAAGTTGGAATTCTAGGATGTTTGACTTTTAGGAAGTCACATGTAGCCTGGTCGGTCACCCCTCTGGTAAGGGCGTGATCGATAAGGGCAAACAGACTATCCCTATAGCCCCTTAATTGGGTAAAAGCACAGGCTGATACCATGCTTTGTTGTTTAGTATTTTTTTGCACATGGAGATATATTGGGATGTATTCATAATTACAACATTAGAGCCTTTATCCGAAGGTTTTATTACAATATCTGGATTGGTTCTTAGAGTGTCCAATTCAGAAATCTCTTCTCTGCTGAGATTAGGAGATTTGTTATTTTTCGTAATATTCAATACATCCTCTGTAACTCTACATACAAATATCTCTATAGCTCCATGTTGGGAAATGTTTGGATAACGGCAAGACTTCCTATTAAAGGAAGGTAAATTCACAGTCCCACCATTGCAAATCATATATGTGTTGTAGAGTTTCATGATCCTCCTCAACTCTTGGATCATCCCATAGCTCCAATAGTAGTTTTAAGGTTTTGAAGTCATTTCTGTCAAATTCGGTAAAATCTATGCTCTGTTTCAAGTCCGATTTAGACCATTGGAATTTAAGAAGGAGTTTACGTGCAAAGAGATGGACATCCTTGATCACCGAGAAATGGTCAATGGGTTTAGAAGGAACAAAGGAAAGGCCTCTTTGAAGTACTCCTGTGAGTACCGGAGATAACGTTAGTGAAGATAAATTAATAATCTGTAGATTTTCGTGAGGAGAAAGGGGAGTAGTAATGGTAGTAATGTCATACAAAGTATTTATGATATATATCTGATGTTGTAAGGGATCCCTTCCATTCTTAGCAGCGCTGCTTTGGTTTTAACTGTGTGTCATTTTAAACTTGTTCGACTTGGCATAGTGGTGAATAAAAATTGCTTTTTAACCCTATATTTGTATCATGTAACATATTACCCTGACATATGTGGGTTGGAGGTTTAGCCCTCTATTTTCTTTTGACGTTCTCAGCTTTAAAAGGTATCACTATAAAGATTAACTGGCCCCTGCAGGAGGTGTAATTGTACCAGGGCAAGCAACCCCTGTGAGCCTGCCGGCAACATTTCTTGGGGGCCAGCCACTCCAAGTTTAAGTTACTGCCAGGGGAGGAGGAGGCATGTGGATTTACGCTGTTTTTAAATTACTTACATTTTTGATATCCCTGCAGTGAGCACCAACCATCTGGTTCTTTTGGTGTGCTACCACAATTAGGGGTAGATTTAGTAAATTCACATGTATTCACATGAATGATTCGAAATTCGATCGAATTTTCTAAGAGATTCAAATTCGACGTTTGAATATGCAAATTAGATTATCTTGACCAGTGAATTCTGTAAATTCAATCGAATGGAATTTGACTATTCGACTATCGAATTACTTCCCCTATAAATTTTTATTCGACTGCCTTGTTTTTGGTGAATTTTGATCGAATTATAAAAATTCGATCGAATGGTTAAAATCGTTTGAATGATTTGATCGTTCGATCAAACTTTTCTAATTCGATCGTTCCACCAAATTGCGGTAAAATCGTTCGAATTCGAAGGATTTTAATTCCTAACTATTCCCATGGTTGAATTTTTTTCATTTCGAAATTCGACAAATGGTATATCTGCCCCTTAATATGAACATGTACTTGTGGTAGCATGTATGTGGTTTAAGTGTGTGTGGTTTAAAAAAAGGGAGTGGCTAACAACGGCTTCCATTATTGGCCCTCCACCATTTAGGCCAGAAAAATTACGGCCCTCTGTACCACAGAAGTTGGACAGCACTGACTTACAAAAATAAACCTCTCAGCTAAAAACAATAAACATGTCCTACAGATAACTTTCAATGCACATTCATATCTTAAAAAGTAGTTTTTTTTGTGTCAGTATCACTTTAATGTATGTCTTTTGTTCTCCTTTAACTTTCGGCACAAGACGTAAATTACCAGTCACAATATGCTTACAGTGTGAGAATAACAACAATATATGCTTTCTAGTTCCAACTATATTTGCCAGTTAGTGTTTAATACATTAGCTGCAATTTCTCTTAGGAAGCAATGACATAAATAGAGTAATGAATGAAAGCAAAGTGCTGAATATTTTAAAGAGCACTTTGCATGTCTCATGCTCCAAGATGCTTTGCATTATCAGTTAAACCTTGTGTGTTGAGGTTCCCTTTGGCTATTCATCAAAGAAAAAGGATAGAGAAACCATAGGATCTGAAATGCTTTCTAACTCTGGCAGTGTAATTAATAGTAAACTGCATTCATCATTCCCAATCAATACCTGGGAGGCATTCAAGACAGGAATGAGAAACCCGCATAGGCTATCAGTGTAATAATAATGTTTTTGAATGCTTGTATCAAGTCTGCGTCTGGATGGTCAAAATTTTTTAATCATAAGTAAAGGTTATATAAGTTCTGGCATAAAAAATAAGTTAAAATAAGTCTTTAAATTTCACAGAAAGAGGAATATCTCTATACAGTATCTACTGCCAAAGGGCCCTTTTAGTAGAGTCACAAACAGAATATGTTTAAAATTAACTAAAAATTCAGACCTACTTGAGGGTGGCATGGGGCTTGTTTTTTTTTTTTTTTACAAAACGGTGGACCACAAGGGATCTCTGTTCCTAACATATGCCTTAAGGAGTTAAAGGAGAACTATCCGAAAAAAGTGAATATGGCTAATATGACCTATTTTATATACTGAACTTATTGCACCAGTCTAAAGTTTAAGCTTGTCATTAGCAGCAATGATCCAGGACTTCAAACTTGTGATAGGGGGTCAACATCTTGGAACGTGTCTGCAACACTCACATGCTCAGTGGGCTCTGAGCAGCTGTTGAGAAGCTAAGCTTTAGGGGATGTCACAAATTATCAAGCCGAAAATTTAATTAGCCTGTGATATACACTGATGCTACAAGGCTGATTATTATATTCTGATGCTTATTGCACTGGTTTCTGAGCTGCCATGTAGTAATTATCCATATTAATTACTAATCAGCCTTATATTGTGACATTTCTATATGTACTGTATATTGTGAGTGGGTTCCTAAGCTCAGTAAGTGACAGCAGCACAGAGCATGTGAATCAGTGAATCAGCAGAAAAGAAGATGGGGAGCTACTGGGACATCTTTGGAGACACAGATCTTTACTTCTAAAGGGCTGTGGTTGCCTTGGGCTGGTACAGAAACCCAAAACATAATGTACATTTCCAGCCTAAGCTTTAGTTGGTGTACATAGCCCCTGGAATTTTATTATATGCACTGTGTACTGCTGAAAAATAAATAAATATAATATAAATACATATATCCAGCAATAAACAAACCGCATCATACAGGACTTGCTCAAAGAAAATAAAAATATTATTTATTAAATCTATATAATATAATAATAATAAATAATCCTGGATGGTTTGTTTATTGCTGTAAATATGATTGTCTTTTTTTAACCAGCACAAAGGAATCGTGCATAATGGATAATGAGTGTACCAAATATAACTTTTCTGCATATATATATCTCACAAGGGAGAGTACCAATACACACGTCTCAAGAAGTTCACCGTGCCTGGGTTCAGAAACCAAACAGAGGAATGTAGCATGGAAGAAGGGTCCGCACACAGGAGACTAATAAATCATTAGCCAGTGTTTATTCAAACAAAGGGAGAGCTGACTTTTAGATGATCATGGAACTCCTCTGTAACTTATAATATCCTTATATTTTACAATCAGGGAACTTAATCACTATATTATCAGGTATAAGCCTTGCATCACTGAAGGCTTATGGCTAGTGTATCAGTGCTATAAACAGTGATCAGTACCTTGCAATAACTGGGATGGAAATGACTAAGTACATTTCTAATCACTATGCCAACTGAGGTGACCACTCCAGTTCTAACCCTCCCTCACTCCCAAATGACTTACCTTTTCTTCATTCAGACTGGGGTAAATGTAGACCACATCATAGTTGAGTGATCTGCACTAGGAGAACTCAATTTATTGTTTTAAAAAAATGGAATCTGAACTCTTATTTATCAAAATCCAAAAAGTTCTCACAATTTTCTGAAAACTACTCTGACCTAATCCACACAGATTTTTCCCACCATTTATCAATAAAATTTCACAAGTTTTTCTTGTGCGGAAAAAGTCACGATAAAATTGATTAAAAATCTGAATGCGGCAGCTTTTTCAGGTTTTGCACTCGAAACCTATGATTTTTTTCATAGAATCGCCATAAGCTGTAATTTTTTATTTTTTTTTTTGGAAACCCAGCACAAGTCAGAAAATCTTCTAATTGTGGGACATCTGCCATTGACTTTTACATGTTCTCGGTGGGCCTGAGTTGGAGTACTTTTTTCATCTGATTTTTAACACCATCGGATCCCGAAAAATTTGTATTTTCCTGTTTAAAAGCCCGAATAGGAAAATTTGGAGCTCAAAGGAGAACTAACACTCCCAATAATTAAAAAAAAATCCTACCCTACATAGGCCCCCTGTCCTGCTTCACCCCCGCATAAGTGATTACTCCTGAAAGTCCCCCTAATTCATAACTCACATATAGGTGCAGAGTAAGCGCACTGTATTCTTTGGGTCCTCTCCTGTCCTTCCCTTCTGCAATTTCTGGCACCTTTGGCGCAGTTGCTACAAACCGGTAGACTGCTCCAACTGCGCATGCGCCAAAGCCAGAAGGTTGTTTTTCCTGTCCCTGGTAAAGTTTGCCATCTGAGACCTTGCATCATGACATAAGCAGTACTGGCACTAAATGAGTAATTCAACAGATGTACTAGAGATACTAATGGGGTTAGAACTGCAATGAGGATTGCAAACCAGTAAATGTATAACAATAATTTCTTTGCAAATACACACATTGACATTAAAATAATGCTAAATATTTTTAAGCAATACATAGTGAAGATGTTTTCACATTGGAGAAAGACAAATTTCTGTGATTTTAGGGTATCAAGCTTTAATAGCTGGATCTACTGTGTTATATAAAAAGATGCATTGAACTAAAGGGTATTTAGTGCTGCCACTTGTCTGGATTTGACCCAGACAGACTGGTTTTCCTGGAGTGCTGTCTGACTCAAAACTGCCTGCTCGGTTTTCCTAAGTTGGAAAACCGGGCAGGATTCCCTAAAATTGACACGGCAATTAACCAATCTCTGTGTCATAGCTCCGCCCACCGATCCGGTTGTGCGATGTCACTGCCCCACCCACAACTTTGTCATCCCATCTCCATGATGACATTAGTCCATGCCCCAGAGCTTCCAGCAGGGAAAGGTGGCAACCCTAAGGGTATTACCATGCTACATAATGTGCTTGTTCTGAAGAAATAAAAAATAGTACATACAGTACGTGGGTGCAGAGTGGAAAAAGCCTAAGCCTCAAAAGGGTTATAATCTGTTTTAAAGGAAAACCTCTTGACAAAACAAGAGCAGTAGCTCAATTAGTAAATAGCAGTACTCTAGTGCCTGAGTCATTCCTGCAATTGATAAAATAGTGATGTAAACAGCAAATGACAACAGAATGTGTGCCTACTGCACAACAAAGAAAATGATTTTATGTACGCAAGACCACTTTTTCTAATAAACTTTTCTTGTTTAAAAGTTTCCTTCATTATTTCACAAACATTCTTCATTCTCCTTTTGAGAAAACAAAATCAGAAAAACAGCCATCAGCAGTATACCATCTTGTTCAACATGAATGCAATAAATAGGGATTGTGTCGAACCTTCTTTTTGCCTATTGTTTAATAATGAAAAAATCCCAATTTTTGTTACTTCATGAGCTGAAAAAGGGCAAACTGAGATTCTGAAGTTACTCCATGTTTGATTATTGCAAGGTAACAAGTTAGATAACCAATGCATAGATATCAAATATAAGTAATTCAAATAAAAAAACAACTTGACTTGCTGAAAATTTTTTAATGAAGACTTATCACTGCTCATCCGAGCAGCTTCTTCAGTTCAACTGACTGGTGTGGGGAGTTCTCGACATATAGACTCAACAACAATCCAAACACAACTGCACATGGTAACTCTTCAGAGGTGACATATGAAATTCAGGTGTTGATTCTGTGTAGTTACTGTGATAGGATTGCCAATGTGTCATGCAACTCCTAGAAACAGGTGTTACTTGTGAGCATTGCATGAATGAATGTGAGAACTGTTCTGAAACTGCTGGGGTAGAACAACATTGTATGTAGCAGACAGGTGGCATCAAAGGCCCCCTGTCACTGTTCAGGGATGGTTTCTCCACCTTGATATGAATCGACTCTTTCAAATCAGTGGTCTTCTTTATCCAAGATTTGGACATTGCGATCTTCAAAGGAGTGTCCCTTGTCTTTTAGGTGTAGAAAGACAGCGAAGTCTTGCCTTGTAGAGTTCCCTCTCCTACGCTGAGCCATTTGCTTGGTGAGCAGTTGTTTTGTCTCCCCAATGTATAGATCAGTGCACTCATTGCTACACTGGACTACATATACCACATTGCTTTGATTTTCTTTAGGAGTTGGATCCTAAATGTGAACCATTCATAAACAAGTGCACAATCATTCATGCAACTCTCACAAGTAACACCTGTGTCTAGGAGTTGCATGACACATTGGTAATCCTATCACAGTAACTACACAGAATCAACACCTCTGTGAATTTCAGATGTCACCTCTCTGAAGAGTTACCATATGCCTTTGTGATTGGATTATTGGAAGAGTCTATATGCCGAGAACTCCAGACACCAGTCAGTTGAACTGAAGAAGCTTCTCAGTTGAGCAGTGAAATGTCTTCATTATTATTTTTCAGCAAGTCCAGTTGTTTTTTTTTATTACTTATATTAGATATTCTATGACCTGGATGAATGAAAATATTCATAGTCACAATGCATAGATAAACTTCCTCTATAAAGGACTCCCACTAACAAAACAGTTACAACAAAGGGTGAATGGGTAGGGATATTTTTATGTTTCTAGCTTGCAGACTTGGGCGATAAGTGCCTCTTCTGACACCATCCAGATGGAAGCAGATAGCTGATCCCTGAATGTTACACTAATGATAGAAATAGTTTACAAACAAAGCTGATACACAAGACTCCGCAAAAAACTCTTTCACATTACATTTCTAGGAAGCAGCTGGGCTTACTTTTACTGTTACCAATGTCTGCACTCCAAACAAGATGTTTTTGCCTACAAGAATATATTTTTATTGCAGTGGACTTCTAGTTCCATTCCCTAAAACTGACTGAAACACATCAGTTACTGACCCAACCAGTTGCATCTGTGCTGTGTAGCTTTATTTTTTATTTCTTTAATAATTGCTGTTAGAGGCAATTACAAGAGAAAAGTTAACATAACATAATCAGCCTTCTGTGCACTTTTAAATGGCTCATAATAGTGCATGCTAATTTCAGGTTCAGGGTCAGTGACTGAAGTTTATCAGAGCAAGTTAAATGACTGGGGTCAGCTGGGAAACTGAAAATATGTCTAGTCCCATGTCAGCTTTCAAAGCTGAATATAAAAAAATCTGCTCTTTTGAAAAATGGATTTCAGTGCAGAATTCTGCTGCAGCCACACCAAAAAAAAAACATGTTTTCTAGTAATGGGCGAATTTATTCGCCAGGGGCGAATTCGCGGCGAATTCCCGCGATTCACCGCTGGCGAATAAATTCGCTGCCGAAAAAGACGCTGCCGAAAAAGACGCGACGCGTCGATAACGACGCGTCGCGTTTGACGCGACGCGCGTCAAAAACAACGCGCGAATCGGCGAAAAATTCGCAAATTTCTCTGGAAATTCGCGAATTTTTCGGCGAAGCGAAACGCGGCCGTTTCGCCCATCATTAATGTTTTCCCATGACAGTATTCCTCAATCATTTTGCATAATAGGTCAAATACCTGTATACTTCTTGTAGTATATGTTTTGTTTTTATTTAAAAAAAACGTATTTTTCATGGAATTTCAGCTGTTATGCAGGACATTTTCATATTTTTAGTTGCAAAATACAGAATACGAATTAAGGAATAAACTAATGTCCTTTTTAATAATTTTCCAAATTATAAATAAATCACTAGAAAGCCCCCAAGCCACTCCCATGTTAAAAATGTATTAACAGTTAAACCTTAGAGAAAGAATCGTTGGATTTGCTCTAGATATTAATCTCCCTTGCAGATGTCTTTCTCAGCACTTTATTGAAACTACACAAAGCTGTAGCCAGAGGGAAATTAATAAGTATGTCTCTTGCTGAAATACTGTGTACACTGCGCACGCAGTGCATTTCTCTTGCTATAAAACTTACTGAAATATCTATTGTGTAAAATCAAGAATCTGAATAGTTCTTGCAAATCCATGTGAATAACTGGAACGTTAACCATTTTGTACCCTGCCTTGTAATTCACCTGTCTTGATACAGAAATGTTAGCCTGATACACAGCTATACAAAGCCTTAACTCAATGTACTTTTCTATTTGATCTAATTTTAACATTCATTCTTGATCTGTTTTTGTTTGCTGTGCCTATCATTTCCACTTCCATAGAGATACCCTGGTCTGTGATGAACTGTGGAGTTGAAGGCGTCCATTGTGTATTCGGTTAGAATTTCTTTCTACTTCCCAGATGTGCTCCCCAAAGTAAGTTCTTTGCTTTTTTATGCATTATAGCATGAAGACTGGGAAACATGCAACCACTCACCTTCCAGCCACATAAGAGTGCAGCATAACTTCATGTATGTTCCCAGCAACAACTGCAGGCATTTCAATACCACTTCACAAATAAATATCCACATTTTTCATCATAACTATCTTCTCTCAAAAGGCTGAAAAGAAGATGTTTTGTATACAGAGCCCTGCAGCAGCAAAACGAAGAGCAACCTGGGACAGCCAAGGGAACATCCACAACTCTATTAAGTATTAATGGGAAAAGTGCAGATCTTTGAGCTCATTCTCATTTGCACCATACACCATCAGAACTGAAATTTTAAATACTAAAGCTTTCTTGTCTGGATATTATTTCATGAAGCTCTCTCAAGAATAAGTTATATGGATACAATAGCGATGATTTCAGTATTCAAAGTATAATCAGAGGCTATGTGGGCTTATGACTCATTCATGCAACAGCAATAACAAAGGGTATCACAACCAAGGTACCATATACACTGCAAACATCCACAGGGAATAAACACTAAATCAGTGACAACTAAACTAAATAAGTGGTGTAATATTATACCCAGACAACAGTTGAGCATGATAATAAATACATTTATGACATCAATATTCTGAAGGAAGGGACCACCCTATTAAAGCAAGTCAATCACCTTTAGACTAGGGCAAGACAGAGGTGAAATCAAACTACTGATATCCACAGGCTAATTTCAGCCCTTGACTGCTATCTCTTCTGTGTTCAAGTCCGGAAGCTTTGTGTCGTCTCCAGCGCAAACACATTCAGTGGAATTTGCAGAATATATAAAAGACTTTGCCTTTCAAACCGAAATCCATCAAGGGTGTTTGAACCGGAGTTTACTAGCAGTCAGGCTGAAATTTGCCTGCAGATTTCAGCAAGCCAATTTTGGCCTTGTCTGGCCCTAGCCTTAAAATGCACAACTTCTCTGGTCAGCCATTAATACAAGACAATAAATAAAACATTACTGCTAATTTAAAAATAAACAAAATATCGTTAAAATTATTTCTATAGAAATCCTCAGACCTTAGTGTCTTTAGTCAGTTCATCTACTTTAGAAACAAGAAACAGAAGGACTTTGAAGAGCAGCCACAGTTCTAGCGCATGTTCTAATGGTATCCCTTAATATGTAATGGTAGGAAAAAAGGGAAACAATTTGCTTAAGGTATTAAAAGTGCTACTGGCAACTTCTTAAGGGCATCCCCTCTCCTTGAACTAATGCCATATATTAGCCTGTCATCCCATCCTGTACACCAGATTGTTCTTATCAATAGATTCCTCAATGTCAGAGCAGCTCCGTGTCCTCAGCAATGTAAGCAGTAGTTGTGTTCACCAAATAACACTCTTCACAGTATCAGGGGCTCTGTAGCTGTCTCCTCTTTGCATCACTTACTGGAACCACTCATTAAGCCTGCTCATCTTTTATTTAGCATACAGGTTCTTACATAACACATTTTATTTAAACATCTAGAAAAGTGAAGCAGCTCTTGATTCCCATTACCACTGAAATTTTAAATATGATCTTCCAATAAAAAAGGAAGCAACTCAGTTGCAGATACTAAATCACTGACTAATCACAATAAAAAAAAAATAATGAAGGTAAACAGAAGAATAAAATAGTATTGTGGTGCCGTAATCATGGTGCATACTGTTGCAGTGCAGCCTACTGAAGATCAAAGCCTTTAAAGCTATTCTTTATTACTCAATTTTATGATTCTGGTTGCCCTGCATATCATCAATATGTTCTTGACTGCTGAAATTGCTTGAGTGTAGATCATCACACATACATTCTGTGACATCACCAGTAGAACTTAAAGTCTCTGTGACTACAAGGAATCTGAGATGACAACTTTGTAGTCATGGATCTCCAGTTTTGGTGGACTTCTATACCTCCAAGCTGATACAGTAGTACAGTAACCTATGAAAAGCATATCAATTTTAGTGAGGGTATCAGTTATCAGTGAAAATGCAACAGTTAAAGGGGATGTTCACCTTTGAGTTGACTTTTAATATGATGTAGAGAGTGGTATTCTGAGACAAATTGTAATTAGTTTTCATTTTTTATTATTTGTAGTTTTTGAGTTATTTAGCTTTTTATTCAGCAGCTCTCGAGTTTGCAGCGTTGGCAATCTGGTTGCTAGGGTCTAATTTAACCTAGCAACCATGCATTGATTTTAATGAAAATATGGAATAATAATAGGATAGGCTCAGGAAATAAAGACGAATAATAAAAAGTAGCAATAACAATAAATGTGCAGCTTCAGAGAGGATTTCTTTTTTGAGGGTGTCAGTGACCCCCTTTTGAAAGCTAGAAAGATTCAGGAGAAGACAAATAATTCATAAACTATAAAAAATAGATAATGAAGACCAATTGAAAGGTTGCTTAGAATTGGTCATTCTATAACATACTAAAAGTTAACCTGAAGGTGAACCACCCCTTTAAGGTAAAGCGGGATTAACTATTATTAAAATAAATTTTGCCTTCATTTATATGAAAAATGTAAAATTCTTTAAAAAAAATTCTTATATATTAGCAATTTTATTTTTTATGTAGATTTGCGTTCTCCTTGTTTATTGCTTTTAATTTTTGCTTTAATTACTTTAGTCTGCTACTACCCAGTGGCGGAATATTTTTTTATCGAAAGATAATGGCATGAGGTCAAAAATGCAATTAGTAAAATGGTGCCACTGTCTTTTGAAATTTAAAATATTATCCGGGGGTATATGTACCATATAATCAGACCTAAGATACCACTTTGAGACATTTTGAAACTAAAGCCATTATTAGGGGAATGTAATATAATGTGGTAACGCATAAACTATTCGCAATGCGAAATGTTAAGCCTTAGCGCAAACAAATTTTGCTTTGCATGAATGTAATATACCTTTTGGGAATTCCGGAAAATGTTTAGCGAATTTTATACTTTGCGCTAATGCACTGTCAATGTAATAAAACTTCTTACTGAAAAAGTCGCAATGTTTGCTCCAAAAGATTATGACACCTTCAATCACTTCTTAAGAGTGCGCAATTACAATCGGCAATGGCAATAAGGATTCACAATGCAATAACCGTTTAAGGAACAATATTACATTGCGAGATGTGGATTTTTATTCTTATTGGTGCGCAATTTTTTTCTCTTTGCGACTTTAATTACATTACTCCCATTACATCTTGAGAATACTTAATTTAATTTATTATATGGTTAGTTAATCTATAAAAGTGTTGCTGCCTGAACAAGAATCACTCACAGATAAGTAAACTATAAGTTGCAGTTCTGACTCCAGGCAACCAACCATAAGATGGCAAAACAAAAGGAATAAAAATCATACTGAAAAATCTTGCAATCACTATTAATCCCCAAATGATTTATGACAAGCAAGCCATAAAACACTGAATTATCAACCATGGGTTCTCCACTGTCAGTCAGACAGACAGATTTTATGTAGCAACTTAGGACACAGGTAAGTTCTCTTCAGGGCTAATGGCAAAAAGATCTCTTAGGAATGCACTTTTCTAAGTACAGTGTTTTTGCTGTGCAATTCTGACCAGAGCCGGGCCTTGCTGGACGGGCGCTCTAGGCGCCCATGAAGTCAGCTCGCCCCCATCTCCTGCTCATGCACAGGTGCGTTCTTGTGTTATCCGAGTTCTGGGGGCGCATGCATGTAGACAGCGCTCTTGTGTTCATGCGCGTCCGCAGCGTTCTTGTGCGCATGCGTGCGCTAATGTTCCTGTGGGCATGCGCGCCAGCAACATTCACCGGTGGAAGTCAAGTGCCGGATTCGGTCTAGGAGTAGGTAGAAAGGGTAGCTGCCCAGCGCCCCCAATAGTTGCACCCTAGGCAGCTGCCTCTTCTACCTACCCCTAGTTCCAGCCCTGATTCTGACATTCTTTGAACGTTCCTGTTCCATTGTTTTCAAGGGCATATTTATAACAGTGAGTAAATGACACCAAAAAAGTGTAAAAGTGCCTGTAAAATAAATAGTGCATTTATAAAGAACCATTGTTACAACATTACACACACTTATAACACCACACAAATAAGAAACTATCCAATATAAAGTTTTTATATATATATATATATATATATATATATATATATAT
>CM044442.1:38948577-38965311 GCA_024363595.1 Xenopus borealis | reverse complement strand
TTTTTTCACTGAAGAAGATATATATATATATATATATATATATTTGAACAGAAGATCAGAACTCTGTGTAGTGAAAAAAATCTCTTGTTGGTTGGAACTGAAAAGAATGAAAAAAGACTTTCAAATGATATTCCCTATATGGACCTATGACATAAATTTGACGCCCAAATTTCACTAACTGGGGGTGGGTATTTAACTGCTACATTAGTACTGCACTGTATCCTTGAGAAAGGTCCCCAGGTGGGACCAAACGTTGGAAATGTGCGTTTGTATTGAATAAACCAATAAGAGAATAAACCAGCAACACTTTTATAGTTTAACTAACTATATAATAAATTAAATGAAGTATTCTCAAGATATAATGGGGGAAATGTAACTAAAGAAAAAATTTTGCACCAATAAGAGTAAAAATCCACATCTCGCACCTCTGGCTTCTGTTTGGATAAGAGTGAGGGCACTGTGGGACAATATATATTATATATACACACACAAAGGAAAAAAACGGCACTCCTGGGTGCAGTCCTTGAAAGAGGCAATCTAGGTAGTTGAAGAAGTCCGCACTCACAGGACTTAAGGTATTTCTAAGAACTTTATTCCATTCAGCAATCAATCTGACCGTTTTGGCTGATTCAACAGCCTTTCTCAAATATATATATATATATATATATATATAGATGTGCATATTCTTTACCCCAAACTTTCTCCAGCTCCAACTGACCATAATTATTTAAAACTGCTTTAGAATTTGTCTATTGAAGTCAACTGCCAAAGAACTTATAATGAGTTTTAATATACTGTTTCATAAATAGTAACACACAACACCTGCCAACATTTCAAAAATGTAAAGTTGGACAAAAACATTTTTTGACCAGGCATATAATATGACCACATCCACTAATTCCCGTGTCCAAAATTTGACAGGTTATGAAAGCTTGAACACATTTAAGAGTTTAGGGGACTCCGGACTGAGCTGTCAAAATTGGGACTTCCTGCAGAAAATGGGAGAGAACAGGGAGGTAAGCAACAATGCCTTTTTTAAAATAAGATTTTGTATTGCTTTTCATTATACAACCCATTGCATGATTAACAATATTGAAAAAAATATTGTTAAGAGCAACAATCATCCAGTTGACACCTGTTCTTAGTGAAAGTTTATAGACATAACTCAATGACAAAAAAGGAAAGTGGGCTTGAGATAGGAAGTTTTTAAGAAGAGTATCCCTTGGCCTTCTTCCTAAATTTGCATGACTGGATCTGCTCATATACTATAAGACCTGTCAACAACCCACTTGGTCACCCAAACAGTAGGTCAAATGAGACTGAGCCTATTATTTTCCCCACTTCAACCCAATGAATGGTTTATATAACGGAGCTAAGCAAATTTTCCAAAACAGGATGACATTGACAGCATGATGCAGTCCTCATGCACTAGGATTTTCTGGGCTCCATATAAAGATCAATAAGCTTCCAAGTTAGTCATATATCGCAAAGCAATGTCTTACCTACAGTATGGTGGTATTGAGAATTAAAATTAAATAATACTACGGCCAATCACAAATTAGTTAAAGGAAAACTATACCCCTCACACAAAGTAGGTTTATATAACAGATATTGCATAAAACAGCTCATATGTAAAACCCTGCTTCATGTAAATAAAACATTTTCATAATAATATACTTTTTTAGTAGCATGTGCCATTGGGTAATCATAAATAGAAAATTGCCATTTTAAAAAATAAGAGCAGCCCCCTGGGATCATATGATTCACTGTGCACACAAACATACCAAACAAACTATACTTGTTATGTCAAATGAGCCAATTAACAGAGTTCTGTATTTTGCTTCCACACTTCTCCCTGTTAGGTTTGTTACATACAGGCAGATTTGTGGAGATTTAGTCGCCTGGCGATTAATCGCCTCTTCTGCAAGGTGACAATCTCCCCGAACTGCCTACTCCCTGCCCACTGCCTGCTTGAATGAAGAAACACCAGCGCCAATGCAGTCGCGGTGCTTCAATTTCCAGAATCGCACGAAGTTGCCTCTGGTCAGGTGATCTCTGAGGCAGCACACAGACCATCACAAAATGGTGGTTCAAGGCAAGAGATGTAAAAGGGCAATATTTACTCAAATATATATACCAGTTTAATTATTTAATATGCCACTTAATTTGATATAAACTTAAATTTGAATAAAATCTGTTGCTTAAGTATTCATTTGAAGGATATCATTTTCCTTTAAACAATTTCAATAAGAAATCACAGTATTTTGCATTACCTCCAGTAGTCAAACCCTTACATTAGTTCATAGGGTTATTAAATCATTTTATAGAACTATTCAACAAAAATATTAATATTCTTTTAAAAAACATTTAAATGCAAGTAAAAGCTTTTTATGAATTGAAATGTGTTACTAGTGAACACTCCATATTTCAGGTGAACTCATGCATTTAAGAATTCATCCTGGCTTTCATGACATGTATTAGTGAAAAAAATCCATCAATTTTTCAAAGCCTTTAAAATCTACTCAACTAAAATGCCTAAGGATCTGTCATCTACACATGTTAATTATGGCAACCTAATTCTCGCCAATAGAACTGCTGTCAGTTTTGCATGTGAATCCCACTCTCTATAGCAGCCTCCGGTATTATATTTCTACCTTCTGATTATATACAGAGTTCTTTTTTCTGTTTTAAACCAGTACACTAGAGAAACAGAGTAAACATGAACTAGACAATCCCCGATTAGGCTCTACATGCTTTAATTGCATGGGGAAATTCACTTGAAATGAAAAAGAAGAAAGGTACTGACATATGGTCCTTAATGAGGCAAATAAGATATGAGAAAGTAACATGTCAGGGAACATTAGAAGAATTGGCATCTGATGAGAGAGGGAATTCGTCAGCATCGTATTTCCATTTGGGATTGGAGCTTATGGCCCATTCTTCCTTTGAGCAAGACAAAGGTTCTGATTCCCTGACTATTAGTGTCAGTTACTAGCCAAGTTAATGACAAATAAGTAGTACTCTCTAAGTGACTAATGTTGATTGCTAAAGCTTGGAAGTATTGTGTTTGACTGAATGATCCAATGTGTCTTGCTGCAATAAACAAACAGAAAAAAATGAAGAAACAAGAAAAACAACGAGTAATGTACCAGAATGAATAATGAGGCAACCTCATTTGTTTTAAAGAGATCCACTGTATAGGTATATATTCCAACAGCTAATGGCAAAGGCATTCCTCAAACTGTTTAATCCTGGCAGGGGGTAGAAGTGAGTGTATTGGTGCTGCAAGCTAATCTTGCTTTAGATTTTGGAAACCTATGAAAAGCATAGTAATTTGAATTTAGAACAAATGTTACCATAACTGACAATTTATTTGCTTACTTCATATTTAAAAGTGCAAAATAGCTTGCACAATTGTCATATACTCAAATTGTGTGTGACTACACTGATATCAAATAATGAAAAGATGCCATCTGCAAAATAAATTAAATGTTTTCCCTCTTAAAGTAGAACTAAACGCTAAAATGAATATAGTTGAAAATACAATATTTTATTTACTGAACTTATTGTACCAGCCTAAGATTTCAGCTTCTCAATAGTAGCAATGATCCAAAGTTTCAAACTTGTCACAGGGGGTCACCATCTTGGAAAGTGTCTGTGACACTCACATGCTCAGTGGGCTCTGAACAGCTGTTGAGAAACTAAGCTTAGGGGTCATTGCAAATTATCCAGTAGAAAATTAGGTTTGTCTGTAATATAAGCTGATGCTAAAAAGCTGACTATTAAATTCTGATGCTACTTGCACTGGTTTCTTTGCTGACATAGTAAATATCTATATTATGTACTAATCAGCCATATAGTGTGACATTTCTATTATGTATATACTGTATATTGTGAGTTGGTCCCTAAGCTCAGTTAAGTGGCAATAGCACAGAGCATGTGCAGTGAATTAACAGAAAAAAAGATGGGGAGCTACTGGGGGCATCTTTGGAGACACAGATCTTCCCTTCTAAAAGACTGTGGTTACCGTGGGCTGGTGCAGAAGCCCAAAACACAATATTTCTAACCTATATAGTTATGCTTTAGTTCGACTTTAAATTGTACAATGCTTACTCTCTTTACAGGCCGACACCTGTCAAACGGCTTTTTTCTCTGTAATAATAAAACAGTACATTGTACATTGTCCGAACTAAGATATAAATAATCCCTATTGGATTATTCTGGCGATCCGGAAGATTGTGCCTATGAGCTCCGCTGGGCTTACTCTGCACTGATACGTGAGCAAATTGTTAGGGGCACTTTCAGGGGTAACTTTCTCTTGGTAGGTAACGCTTTTTCTTCCTGGAGGGTTCCTTAAAGGGATTCTGTCATTATTTTCATGATGTTATTTCTAAATTACACTGTTTCTACTGCACATAATTCACCCTACAAAATAAAATGTAATTCCTGGACCAACAAGTGTATTTTTTTAGTTGTAATATTGGTTTTTAGGCAGCCATAACAGGTCATTTAAATCTGCCTGTATATGGCCACCTTAAAGGAATACTGTCATGGGAAAATGTTTCTTTTCAAAACACATCAGTTATTATTGCTGTTCCAGTATATTCCGTTTTGAAATCTGACATGGGGCTAGCCATTTTGTTAATTTCCCAGCTGCCCCAAGTGATGTGAATTGTGCCAGTTCATTTAGAATCAAACTGCTTTCCGGTAGGCTGTTGTTTCTCCTACTCAATGAAACTGAATGTATCTCAATGGAACCTGGATTTTTACTATTGAGTGCCGGGAGATTTTATTTTGTGTTAGGAAGCTGCTATCTGGTTACCTTCCCTTTGTTCTGTTGTTAGGTTGCGGGAGTGGGGTGCTATCACTCCAACTTGCAGTACCGCAGTAAAAAGTAACTGAAGTTTATCAGAGCAAAAGTCACATGACTGGGGGCAGCTGGGAAACTGATAAAATGTCTAGCTCCATGTCCAGTTTCAAAATTAAATATAAAAACTCGTTTTGCTCTTTTGAGAAACAGTGCATAATTCTGCTGGAGCATCACTTAGCCCTCCCCCTTAGCCCTCCGTGCTAAAGGCTGATATGACAACCCTAGCACACAAGCTGAACACAAAGATGGAGGGCTGCTAAGAGAGGACTAAGGAGGGAGAAACGAGCCATGAGGGGGAGAATGTGGGCAGCACGGAGGTATGACTGCAGTTTGCAGTCTCATCAGATCAGTGAGATAAGAGGCGAGTCTGCATACTTATTTCTTAGAAGAGCACACGCAGAAGCTTGTGTTCTCCCACTGATGTCCTGAAATGCGATCCCAAAGACTCCCCCGTTCTCTCATACTTCCAGTGGCGGAACTACCAGGGGTGGAAAGGGTGCAGTGGCACCAGGGTCCGTGCTCCTGCACCCCCTGATGGGGCCCGCTTCCCTGAAGAGAAATGGACAGTATACATTTCATGTGAACCATGGCGCATTGTGCGTGACATCACCAGGCAACAGCAATGCCAGCCTTAGACAACTTGGACTGATTGTGTCCAATAGGGGCCTCGTGCCCCTGGGGAGCCCGCATGCACCATGATGAAAGCTGCCAGGAACTTCTGTTCTTGGCCACTGTTCCACTTCCTCCCCCACCACCAATGTTATCTCACGTGACAAGTTGCATGCCGAACAAAGTTTTTTTTTACGAGCGCACCCAGGGCACAGTGATTGATGATGATGCTGGTCTGGTTCTCATTGCATCTCAGCCTCCTGTTTTTGAGCAAGGAGGGTTAGTGAAAAGAGCAGTAGAACAGCCAAATGCTGGCTGGCACTTAGCATTTTAATTTTTTAACTCTGGAAATGTGATATTTATTTTAAAATATGTTATGCGATTTTTAATCAAACAAATAGCTGCATTAATGGATTATTAGCTATGAGTCTGCCATGATGCCATCCTGCCATGAATTCTGGGGGTATTTATACATGGAATTTCCACTGTGCCATCTTAATAAAAGTTCTGGGGGTATTTATATATGGAATTGCCATGTCATCTTGATAAAAAGTTCTGGGGGTATTTATACATGGAATTGAAACAGTGCCATATTGATTATAAGTTGTGGGAGTATTTCTACATGGAATTGCCACCGTGCCATATTGATATAAGTTATGCGAGTATTTGTACATGGAATTGCCACCGTGACATCTTGATAAGAGTTATAAAAGTTCTGGGGGTATTTATACATGGAATTGTCATACCATCTTGCTAAGTAATATCTGTACATAGTCTGTACAGAGAGATCCAATAAAACTATGACAGCATAGGTATTCCCTTGTACTAAGCACAATTACGCAGGAACAGCACCCTCAGTTTGAAAATATGCATTTCAAAGGTTGCTTTTCCTTGATTTTATATCCTGTTTTATCTAATTTTACACCAACATGAATTTATTATTATTATTGTTATATTCCCCAAAATGGCTGGCAGTTCTCTGTAAATTAGTTAGTGAACGTAAAAGGTTAGAAAGATATTTTCCATGATTCGGTCTGTAAATATTTCATTCCAATTAGTCTGCACCTACAGTCATGCACCAATTCACCTATTGCTCTCGGTTTTAACTGGGAGAGAGGCCTAGCACATGCCCCTCATACTGTGACATTAAAGGGGTGGTTCACCTTCAGGTTAACTTTTATAGAATGGTAAATTCTAACCAACTTTTCAATTGGTCTTCATTTTTTCCTTTTAATATTTATTTCTCTCCTTCTGAGTCTTTCCAGCCTTCAAATGGGGCTCAATGACCCCATCTAAACAACAATGCCTTGAAAGGCTATACATTTGTTGTTATTGCTATGTTTTTTTTAATCAGGCTCTCTACAATTAAAATTCTAATATTTCATTTAAATCAATTCATAGTTGCTAGGGTAATTTGGACACTAGCAACCAGACTGCTGAAATTGCAAACTGGAGAGTGGCTGAATAAAAACCTAAATAACACAAACCGCAAAATAAATTCCAACGTTTCTCAGAAAATACCTCTCTGTACCATATTAAAGTCAATGTAAAGGTGAATGATAATGGATCCATAATTTGGATCTTCATACCTTAAATCTACTGGAAAATCATGTAAACATTAAATAATCCCAATAGGCTGGTTTTGCTTCAAATACGGATGAATTATGTCTTAGTAGGAATCAAGTACAAGGTACTGTTTTATTAATACAGAGAAAAAGGAAATACATTTTAAAAAGTTGGATTATTTGATTATATAGTCAATGGGAGACGGCCAGAACTTTCTGGATAATAGGATTCTGGATCCCATACCAGTATTAAAAGACTATTTCTCTGTCACTATAATCCAGCAGCATCATTCATATATTTATATATATGAATATATGTATGGTGTAGCCAGAACAGGAACTTTATTCATACATATTATAGGCAGAAATATTATCACTGTGCCATCCACAGGTGCCAATATTTAATGTCCAAAGCTGCATGAAGTCATTATTTTCATAAGAGTAATGTTAGCGTTATCTTTACTGGAACAGTTTAACTGCTCCTATGACATTTGGTCAGTAATGCTGTGTTCCAGCCAAATGCACAGGTAAAGGGTTTATCTTGTGGTGGGTAGGGTGGGGCCCAGTTGTAAATGTACGTACCAGGGCACTTAGGGGTCTAGTTACGCCACTGCCTACTTCCTCTCTCTGCCTCACACACAGGCACCTCTGGAGTGATAGAATAGACACGCACCTGCTCATTGTGTCACATACAGAGGCGGGAGGGGCCGCAAGCTCCTCTATGGAGCTATTAAAATATGACACCTGTCTGAAGAACGGGCAAGGGAAGCGCGGTTCATAATCAAAATATAAAAATGACTGTTATATTAACCTTTTGACCTGGTATATGATGTACAATGGGGTGCTCTGATTTTTTATTCTAAAGGTTTCCTTCTCCCAGGTCCGGTCTGGCAATCTGAGAGTTCTGGCAAATTCCAGAGGGGTTGCTATAAGGTGCAATAGAAGGTCAGTATTTAGTGGGGGCTGTTTGAGCCAGGCCTGGACTGGCAATCTGTAGGTTCTGGAAAATGCCAGAGGGGCTGCTATAAGGTCTCATAGAAAGTCAGTATTTAGTGGGCTGGTGGGGGCTGTTTGGGCCTCTATGTGGGCTGATTGGGCCTCTGTGTAACTTAAATGCCAGAGCCTATTTTAATTCTCAGTCCAGACCTGGTTTGGGCTTCTGTGTACAGAAATACCAAGGCCTATTTTCATTCCCAGTCCAGTCCTGCCTTCTCTAATAATCCTAAGCATTATAAAATGTATTCTAAATTGAGAAAGGGCTGTTAGTCTAACAGTGCATTAGCAATATCAGAGAAATCATCCTGTTCTTCCTCTCAGCGCTGGAATGAACCAGAACGAGCAGGGAATGAACCAGAACGAGCAGGTAGTGCACGTGAGGAGAAAAAAAAAACTGCTGGTGCATAAACTGGCTCTGCCTTCCTCTCTGCTATTTCACAGTATGCAAATGATCTCTCTGACTAGTCTGAGAGAGAAGGACAGCTCAGTAAGCTAAGGGGCGGAGCTTCACCAGGAAGTAGGGGAAAGAAGCTGCTGATAACACAGGAACCAGAGCAGACTGGCAGCAGGGACTATGGTGCATTGAACTGGGGGGCTGTTTAGAATAATTTATTGATACAAAAAAAAAAAAGTTTACTTCTGCTTTAA
The DNA here is from genome assembly GCA_024363595.1 of Xenopus borealis. Lineage (NCBI taxonomy): Eukaryota > Metazoa > Chordata > Amphibia > Anura > Pipidae > Xenopus > Xenopus borealis. The sequence continues at coordinate 38,956,623 of CM044442.1, read as the reverse complement.
TGAATACTACATATTAGCACTGCTGCAATAGAAGGCATCCAATGCATATTTTATTCATCTAACAGGAGTACCTAACATCTGTTAAATTCTTCCAAAATTAGGCTGGCTATCATCACTATAGGCTCTGTACCTCCAGTTTTAACACAAAATATGAAGTATGCTACACTGGATGTTCTACTGTGACATTACACAGTGACTATATAGTGCAGGAGTTATTCTGAGTAATGAAGTAATAAATTACATTTGGAGTATGAATGTTTAATTGCTTCCTACATTAATGGAATCTTAAAATAATTAATTTTTTATCATCAGTATGTTTTCCTCTGACACTTCTATTTAGTGCCATTAATTAAATTTTATCTATCTTGTCTCTTGTCTTGTCTTATGTGCCTAAACATTTGAGGTGTACCTTGAAATATAGCAGCTCTGCACTTAGTGAGGCTATTGTTTTGCAGTGTAGCAACACGGAAACGTGATGTTTCATTGCAATAATAATAAGCTACAGCAGATCATAAAGGAATGAAACGATTATAAGTAGGAGATATAGGGAGAGGTCACTTGGCAGAAAATTCCTATTTTCTACATTAATATTCCATGGACATATTTCCAGAGAAGCCAGGTTTAAGAGCAGTTCATTAAAGAATTGAAAAAAAGTATCAATTGGAGAATAGGAAAAGCCACATGGGGTCATTTTTTAAAGAAATTAATATGCTACGCTCCATTATGTTGTAATCAGCCACTTGCTTTCATCTTAAGAATTTTAATTGTCTTAAGTAATACTGAGGATTCAGAAAACAGATTTCTTTTTTTTCTTTTTTACACAATTCAGCTTCAAACACTTTTCTGTATTTGTTGTATTGACTTCATAGGCAATTTTTTCTGTTTAATAAAATAAAAACATCAAAATGCTTGTAATTTTGCTTCCATAGCAAACCACATTTAATAGATGGGCCTTGTTCCATAGATGACACAGTGAACATCAATCAGTGCTGGGTTTTACTCTGATTTGTTATGGTTGCTGTCTAAGTAAAAAAAATGCTTATATCGTGTAAATGTCTCCAACTATATAAATATATATATATAATATATGCGCATAATGTATTCATGAGGGGATCATTTATGAGTGAAAACATATCTGCTTCAAGTACATCTACTGCCAACATTATGTTACAGATTCTCTAAAGTACCAAAAAACCAAGCTTTCTAGAACCTCCTGTATTTGAAGAGTTGTATTAAAAAAAAATAAGCAAGAAAATTATTTTTCACATTCGACGGTACAGCAGGAAGCAATTTCTAACCAAATGCAGTGGTTAAATTTCATGCTTATTTTCAAGCTTTTTTATTGAATACTAATAGGAAAATGCCAATTCCTGAAAACATTTTCACCAAGACCAGCTTTAATTTACAACCTCATTCCAACTAACCCTATTTCTAAAGAGGCAGAGAACAGAATTTCCAGCACTAAGTAATAATATAAAGGGCTTTTGGCACCTAAGCACATGTTTGCCTTGCAGCATTGAGGTCCTGGTTCTGATTCTGAGAAGGGCACTATCTTCTTTCAGTCTGTATATTTTTCTGGATCCAGATTATATGTGATAGGGTCCTCAGATTGCAAGCACCACTGGGGCAAAGGCTGACATGAATGATGAACAATTTAGAGGGCACCAATCACAGCCACAATCAAACACATACAGTATTAACAATCTGACCAGTACAACCTAAACACATTTAATCAAACTACATATCCAGTTTTTTGGGGGAAAAGAGCAGTTTTCTTTAGTATTTAATGGGACTCTTGAGGCAAATATTATTTTTTAGTTAATATGATTCACTGTTTAAAAAAGTGGTTGAATCACTGTAGCACCTACATCGTTGAGGTAAAGAAATGACTTGAGAACAATAGTGAACTGGCATAACCAAAAAGATGCTTCATTTAGAAAGAGAACATAATCTTTTGTAGGGATGAGAAATATTTATGGGGGAATTTAATAAAAGTCGGTAACGGAAAAATATTTTATACAAAAAATTGTGACTGTGTGAATACATTTTCCTTTGCACAAATTTAATATAGTACAGCTATGGGACCTGTTATCCAGAATGCTTGAGACCTGGGGCTTTCTGGATACAAGATTTTATTTTTTTAATTTTTTGGTTACATCTTCAGCTTAAAGAAATAATGGCTCATTTTACAATAATTTTCAAAGCATACATTGATTATTCACATGGATTAAGTGACTCTTCACACAAGTGAGAGTCATCTCTGTATCAATGGTTTCCACTATTGAAGAACAAACCTTTTTTATTTTAACACAAACAAGGACACATGGGGAGGTTGTTTGGGCCGTGTGAGCATGGGTTATAAGATCTTTTTTTAATTTGGATCTTCATAACCTATGTTTACTAAAAAATCATATTGACATTACATAAATTAAATAAACCCAATAGGCTTGTCTTTAATATTATAAGTTTGTATCAATACAAGGTACAGTTTTGACTATGAAGATTTTCATTCATCCGGATGAAAAAGTATAAGTAATTCAAGAGCAACTGGATGATGAGTAATCATTGATGGTACTGTTTTATTATTACAGATAAAAAGGGGATCCCATATGTATAGCTTTTGTAAATCCAGAAACAGTTTAGTGACCACTTTAGGAAAGCAGAAGAATGTTATAGTTTGCCCAAGTGAATGTAGTAAAACTTCTTACTGAAAAAGTTATGTTTGCTCCAGAAAATTATGCAACCTTCAAGCAAGCCTTAAAAGTGTGCCATGTGCAATTAAAGGTCACAATGCAACAGCAGTCAAATGAAGAATATTACATTGTGAAAATTCAAATCCTGTTAACTGTTTAAGAACCACTGGTGACCCAACTAATTTATTCCCTCTTAAGAGTTCTAGTTCAACTACACCCTTCAACCTCACATATAAGCTTGCACTGTCAGGAGTTCTTCCTCACCCGCCAGGGTTGGTACAGTACAAGTAAAAACCACATTACCCTCTGTTTAGGACACACACAGTGGAAGGAGGTGTGCGGTAAAATATCACGATAGGACACACACAGCCCAGCACTCCATTAACCAATAGCCTTACGTATGATTTATTAATACAGCACTTACAAGATATTCAGCCCTTCACCTTGAGCACACAAAACAACAGTTAGTGTAAGTTGTGTAATACAAACTTCATGCAGACAATGTTCTGGTAAGAATCATAGGAAAAAATGGCGAGTAGTCAGATTATATAATTTTATTCTGTAAAATATAGTTAATTTTCTTATCTTACGATTATAAACAGTAGAACAGTTGATAAAGAGTAGATGACATTCAAATTATCTGCTTCTGCAGACTTCCCTCCTTAAAATAAAGTATTTACAGTCCCCTGTGTTATCTACCATGGTGCCATAAAGTAAAACAGAAAGATTCTGCTGTTTTGTAGGAAAATGTAGCAATCAGTAATTATCTGGCATATGTAACAAAGGTTGAAATCCTCATATCAATATGTCTTCAATATTTTCTGTATATGTGACTGCTAACTGCTGAACATATTTGGGGCCTATTTCTCATGCTGTGTAAAACAATGGAGAAATGTTGCCTAGATTCCGATAGTCACCTCATATTACAAGCCAAAAGCAAAGATCTGGTTGGTTGCAATCAGCAACATCTCAGTTGATGTTTTTCTCCAGTGTTTTACACAGCATGAGAAATAGGTCCCTTAAAGGGGAATTCAACCCCCGGGGTTAAACAACTATTATAACCTAGAATCATATTGCAACCCAACAGTGTTAAAAAATTCCATTATTTTCCATACCAAAATGCTTAAAGAAAATTCAGCCCCTACGTGAAAAAAATCTCTCCCCTCCCCCTGGGCAAATGCCCCTAACTTGTTTCTTACTCCTGCTTCCTTAAGAACCACACTGTGAGACAATTGTCACTGAAATATTAACATGACAGACTATGAAGATTTTCATTTTTCTAATGGTGCACACTTATTTCAGATGGCAGAGTCACTTGGCTACATGGTAAATGTACATGGCGCTTTACAGTTCATCCTTTACATCAGTTCCTTCCTGGTGAAGCTTTTAATCAAATTTCCCTATGATATTCCCATGCACAGATGGTCAATTAAACTGAATGTATGATTTTAGCAACTGCAATTTACTGTACATGTAAGAATGGGTTAATCTGACAAAGTACTAATCCTTTACCGCTATGTAAATAACAATAGAAGACAGAACTGCTGCTAATCGCTATTAGTGGCATTTGTGAATTGAATAAACCAATTAGAAAAAATATCCACATCACTGTATTAGATAAACTAAAATAGCAACAACAAGCAATACATTTTCACACATTTTTCACTTGTTTCATCGGACTTTTAACACCAATCATGGCAAATTCAAGTTTTGTTTTCCTGTGAAGCGATTGTATTTTCCCCTTTAAAAGTCCTACCACAATAATTCAGACTTTAGTAACTAACACCCTGCGTTCCTAACTGTCTTTCCTAAAGCACCACTTTTTTTTTTTGCAAATGCTGCTTCCAAAACAAGTAACCATTACCTAAACTTTGATGAAGCTAATATATTGTGGCTGCCATGATTCCTGCCTGTGATGTCAGTTCCCCCAAGAGCCAAATCATAATGTGCATCACACACAAGCTTTACAATTATTCAAATGCGCATGCTATTGCCTGGGGCCATGTATTTCTGCAAAAAAGGCAATGCTCTGACATCATACAACCTTGCATGTTACAGAGCCAAATAATCTAAACAGAGAGTCTGCGGACAGCAGAGAGAAGCACTGTGAGTGTTATAAAGCAATCTTGTTGCTAAGGTGTCATTAAATGATACTTATGCTTATCCTTAAGCCTAACTGTCCAATGAATAACACTTAGGGGCCCATTTACTAAATTCGTGTGAAGGATTCGAAATTCGATCGAATTCGATCAAATTTTGATCGTACGACTTTATCGAATATTCGAATATGCAAATTTGGCCATCGAATATGTAAAAGTCGATCGTATCGAATAGATCGAATGATCGAATATTCGATCATTCGATGATCGAAGTACTTCCCCTTTAAAATTTTATTTGACTACCTACTTTGCCAGATTGAACCTACCAAATTGCAATAGAAGCCTATGGGAATCCCCTCATAGGCTTTTTTTTTCTATTACATGGTCGAATAGCATTCGTACGATCGAACGCCTCGATCGTTCGAATCGTACGAATTTTTCATACAGATTTTTCGTACGATTGAACGAAATTTCACGATTTCACGGAAAAATTCGAGAAATGCCATTCGATCGTAGCCCTCGAATTTGTGAATAATGATAAATTTGCCCCTTATTCCTGATTTGCCTCCCAACTTTATTTTATATACCATCTCAAGAACTGGGTAGTGTAACTGGAATGCATTATGGCCCATTTCCTTACAGTGCCGTGTGATTGATATATATTCTTAATATTAGAAATATTCCATTTGTGGCAAATTGATGTTATTCAAGAAAGGGCATTTCTAAAAAATAAAGTGACATTTCCGATTCCTGTTCCTTGACCTGTTGGATAGTTTTTCCTAAATAAATCAATCCACAAGGACAGGGGTCCCCAGGAGCCCCGAATTGGAGGCCGACCACCCCTCCTGACCCCGATGACCCCCCTCCCCAGAGACCCCCCCCCCCCAGGTCCTTGAAAAATGTTTTGCCTCAATACCGGTCCCCGAACCTGCTTTAGGAGACAGATCACATACTTACTAAAACATGTATAATATTATCAGGATGTGCTCACATATATTTCCCTTAAATAAGAACTAAACCCAAAAAATAAATATGGTTAAAAATGCCATATTTTATAAATTGAACTTATTGACAGGCTGAAACTTTAGGCTGGTGCAATAGCAGCAATGGTTCAAGACTTCTAACTTGTTATAAGATGTCACCATCTTGGTAACAGTCTGACACTCAAATGCTCAGTGGGCTCTGAGCAGCTGTTGAGAAGCTAAGCTTAGGGGTAGTCATAAATTATCAAGCAGAAAATGAAGTTGACCTGTAATACAAGCTGATGCTACAGGGCTGATTATTACATTCTGATGCTAATTGTGCAAGTTAAATAGTTAAATAAATGATGTGTATTAATCACTAATCGGCCTTATATTGAGACATTTATATTCTATGTATATTGTATATTTTGCGTAGGCCCCCAAGCTCAGGTAAGTGACCAGCACAGAGAATGTGCAGTGAATCAGCAGAAGATGGGGAGCTACTGGGCATCTTTGGAGGCACAGATCTTCACTAAAGCACTGTGGTTGCCTTGGGCTGGTATAGCAGCCCGAAACATAATGTACAACATTTCTAGCCTAACTCTTTCGTTCTAGCCTACTTCTGTAGTTAAGATTTAGTTCTATAATTATACTGTTACACAGGGGACATGAAAAATAGTTACTGGTTTATAGAAAAGATTAAACTTTTTCAGTAAATGTAAATGCAACTGAAAGCAGTAATGTATGTTTTTCCTTTCTGCACTGCTGCAAGCCACCTGTCTTCCAGCCAAGACTCCAATTCCCATAATATCTTACATGCATCCTTTTCGCAGAAGTCAGAACTAGCAGTGCACAGAATAGGGTTAGGCAAGAAATCACATTTTCAAATATTATTATAACCACTCATTTTAGATGTGTGTATGGTTACAATTATCTTTGCTTATGCAAAACAAAGTTCCCCTTTAAACATGGTTTTAGCACATTTTCACAGGACCAATTTGCCATTTGATGCATAAAGGCATCAGTAAAGCCCCATATGTCTTAACTAGAATTAGATAAAAAGATACATTTTCTCTACTAGCCACATAAATGTCCTTGGAATGATGTACAGCATCTTTAGACTATATTTATAAAGTGGTGCACAAAAAAAGAAGCACAATATCACTATTTCTACTGCCGTTTTTTTACATAAATGTTTTTTGTTTAATATTTCACAAAAAGATTTATAGTAAGTGTGCAAGCTAAGTAAATCAGTAAATAAATTAAAGCAGTAAGTAAAGTGGAGCTTGCATAGAAGACAGAACAAGACAGTAGTTGTGCTGCTTTTCACACAGTATGATTTCACATATGATGATTTTTACATATTCTGTTATCTGGAAACCCATTATCCAAAAAGCTGCAAATCTCCCACAGATTCCGTTTTGTCCAAATTTTAAAATATTATTTCCTTGTTCTCTGTAATAATAAAACAGTAGCTTGTACTTGATCTAAACTAATATATAATGAATTCTTATTGGAAGCAAAACCAGCCTATTGGGGTTATTTAATTTTATTCTTGATAAATACGTTATAAAAAAAAAGTACGCAGGAATTTATAGTATGAATGCTGTAGGAATATATTCATCCTAATCTAAAAATCATAAAAAACAAATATTTAATTCAATGGCTGCTCATCTGAAGATATGAAGAAATTGTTGCAGGCATTCATATTTTATAAATATCTATAAAGAGTAAAATCATCACACATTGTATAATTACATTTCACAATAGATCCTTAGAATAAAATATTTATAACACATAATGCTAATGCTATAAAGCAGTTACATTTTCCCTGCAATATCTGACAGGATTATTAAATCAGTGACAAGAACCATCATAATAAGTAATGTCTAAATTGTCACACAGTGCTACAACATAATGTTGTTAGACCTTTTCCAAAGTGTTTAGCCACTAGAATATATACAAAAAAAAGCCTTTCTATAAAATTCTATTATATTTTAAACCAGCACGTTACAATGATGTATAAGTTTATTCCATATCTATAACCCGTATGTGATTTTTCAAAGTTATATTTTAAGATAGTTGTGAACAGCTGCACAGCTTTTAAGCTTAAGAGTCCCTAAACCTACAATATAACGAAGCTTCATAAGAATGAGCCAGTAGATGCTAAAAAGCTGCACTGTGTTTACTGTGAATAGAAGCACCCACAATTATTACAGGTTTTGTAGTGATTTGGCTTTGCATGTGTACATGGCTGTATTTCTAAAACCCCTGTGTTCAAATTAGAGGCTG
>CM044442.1:38888128-38910737 GCA_024363595.1 Xenopus borealis | reverse complement strand
TGAAGGGTCCCCTTTAAAAGCACATTTTTTCTTACCCAACTCAATACCTACACTTCTATTGAACCAAAAAGGTTTTGCTTTGCAATATACTGACATGTATCTTTATTAAGCAGCATTTTAAAGACTTCCCATTTTTGTTCTGTGTTTAATCCGGTGAAAAGCATTTAGTGCTTTAAAAAATACATTATACATACACATACAATGCTGAAATCACTTACTTAATAACATTACATATATATGTGTGTGTGTGTGTGTGTGTTTTTTTTTTTTGGAACCGTGACAATATCTTTTTTGGACCTTGAGAATATCTTAATATTCCCTAAATATCTTCATCCCTACAAAACCTCACCTGTCTTGACCATATGTTATTCATGCCTACATATGACTAGTTTGAATATTTTCTGTCCTTTATGTATTCACACCTAAACTATGTTTTAGAAATCCAAGCAACCAGTATAAACAATTGTTAACTTTGCCTTATATTGAGGTGAGAAGAATCTCTGTTGGCCACAGCAGAATGCTCACATGGCTGTCACAGTTAAAAGAAAGAATGCTTTGTACAAGAAGCATCATTTTTGCATTGTTAGGTGAACTGAAATCTTCCGAGATAAACAAAGCACTAAAATTGTTTGAGCTGTGACAGCTCTAATTAGTACACACAAGAATTATGCAAACATTATTAAGTGTAATAAACATGTGTCAGCAGGCAATGCTGTTGATCTGTTTATGAAAGCAACATAAACACTTTATTAATAATGTCGTTTTAACTTTATGCAGAAGGTGTAATAACCTCTTGGCTTTGCTGTTGCTTCGACGGAAAATCATTACATGAATGATAAAAGATGAGCCTGTTCAGAAGAGCCACTGTGGTACTGTACTTCTTCATTCAGTAACGCTGTATACAGGAGGAAATAGCAGGAAGCTTGCCAACATTTCCCATTTAATTATTATGCTGCCAGATCTTGACTTCTTGTTACTACTTCCTGAGGCAACATCTGGTGGCAATAAGAAAAACGAAGCAAATAAATAAAAAGCATTAAAAAAAATCTAACACTTGCGATAATTTTTCTTTATTCATCTCCTGATAAAATGCAAAGCTGGTTTGTGAAAAGCACACTATTTGGTGGTGGAGAACTCTGTGTGACTGGAATTCCTAATACAATTATAACATCAGATATCATAATGGCAGAAATGTATCAAATGTATAGTTTTTTTTATTTACATAACCAATTTTAAATTGAAGAACATTAAATTCTACGGGGCAGGAACCTCCTTTTGTTTGTTTCTTTGATCTTGAATGTAACTGTACCTATGTATATTTATTGTATTGACCCCTTTCTATTCTATTAATGTATTGTTCTACTGTACAGAGCGCAAGCAATATATATAATATAAAATCCAGACTGGTGCACACAGAGAATCCACAGACATAATGCCTGGGTGCCCGTTAGTAATCAATCCATAATATCCAAAAAATTAACACCACTCAGAGCTTTCATAACAAAACACTTCAGGAAGTGAAGACAGCTCCGGCTGAAGAGCCGAAAAGTTGAATAAAAATCACTCTTTTGTTTTGTTATGAAAGCCCTCTGAGTTTGGTAAATTTTTTGTATATTAAATATAATATATATATTCATCATTATAAAAATCACTCTCTAAGTTCAGACAATAACAGTAGAACCTGATTTAAATTTGTGCTTAAAAAGGGGTCCAAGGATTTACAACCCTGTGTCCCTTAGGGTCATCTTGTCCTTATATCCAGTCTTAGGAAAGGTGTAAGGACAGGGCAAGCTGCACTTCCTTTCATTCTCTAACTTGCGGGTGCAAATAGGGCAGGAGGGAAGAATGCCTATATGACCCCCCCAACCGCCTTTCTTGTAAAGAGAACAGGCTTAATGCAGGAAGCATTCCATTCAAGGCACATTCTCTGTGTTCCGAAATATAGTGCAAGGGCTTGTGGATATTTGCGCACACACCTAAATGCAGTGCACCAAGTGCTGAATGCAGTATTTATTTGCCCTATGCACACTGCATTTGGATTTGCAAATGAGGCCATATGTCTGCTTAAGAAATAAATAGGTTGTGAGTAGCCACAGCTTATCAGCTTATCCTTCACACAGGGCAATATAAACTGCAGTTCCCTGTCAGGTCCACCAAGGGCCTTTTGCTCTCCTGCATAAGAAACAGCTGTCAATAAGGGCACAGGCTAGATGGTGTTATTCCCTTTTTTGTAGAAATTTACAGTGAAGCAGAACAAAAGGTAACTTTAAAAAAGGCATATTCTTAGTGGCGTATACTGAAAAAAATATTTGTAATTTTTTTTTTTCTTTTTGAAATATGTCTTCTTTAAATTATCTCACATATACTGTATGTGTAATCAATAGCCAGCTCTTTCTTTAAGAAATAAGCCATCTTCCTCTTGTAGCTGTCATTTCCTTCTTTTGGTGCATGAAAAACATGTCTAGTTAATGGGATTTATGGTATTTCATCTCATAACATTGCTTAATAATCCTGGGAACAAAATTTAGGTAACAGTGGAAAAACCAAAAGCTTACAAAAATATAACTGTTAAACATTTCTTTTTAAATCATATTTGTTATATTAAAGGAACAGTAACACCAAAAAAATTAAAGTGTTTTAAAGGAACAAGAACACCAAAAAATTAAAAGTTTTTTAAAGTAACGAAAATATCATGTAGTGTTGAGCAAGTTTAGTGCAAGCTCTTCCGTCATTGTATTTTATATATATTTATGCCTATTATCGCATTCATGCTATGTAAGTTGTCTCACAAGGTCTTTTAATAAAGATTATCGCCAGAATTGTCGAAAAAATATAGACAAATTTGTAGCCGATTTTTATCAACATCCAGAGAGTGGCGTTTTTGTGAAAGAAAGACAGACATTGTATTGCGCTGGTGAAGAACGATACTTAGAAATGTCTTTTTAATGAATTTGTTAAGAAGAATTGATATAATGGGGCAGCCAGTTTTAGGGGCACATTTATTATGCTGTTTAAAACTATATTTACAGAAAAAAAACAGTGTAAAAATGGGGGGCGTGGTTACCAGCCGCATGTGAGAGGACGTGTGTGATGTGAGCATCCGGGACCGTGACACATTTGTGATACCTAAATGCTAACAATCGTCATTTGTGCTACCACGGAGCCTACACTTAAAGAACACCACCCGTTACACCAAAGAACACTCATGGGGAAAACAAAGCTCAAAGGCGGGCGTCTGAAGCTGCAAATACAAACACAAATGTCAAGCCCTAAAAGATTACTCCATGGTAATTAGTAATACTGGTATTAAAGTTAAGTACAAATCATGGGTATATCCATTCTAAGTTGGAATGTTAGGGGTATGAAAGAGAATGCTAGTTCTGGATTATATTAAAAAGCAACACGCGGACATAGTGTTTCTTCAAGAAACACACTTGGTGGGAGGTAAACTAACAACACTGCGGAAGCCCTGGGTGGGCTGGTGCTTTCACTCTCTCTTCTCTACCTATACAGCTGGTACCTCAATACTAATTAAAAAAACTACACCTTTGCAACTATTAGCAAGTAAAATTGACCCAAACGGCAAATATGTTTTCATACATTGTCTAATTAATGCAACTGAAACAATTTTGGCAAACATATATATCCCTCCCCCATATTCGGACCACTGCCTTAAAAAGCTCTTGACATTCATGCTACTTTATCCCCACGCTCAAGTTATATGTGCAGGAGACTTTAATTCAACACTCAGCCCACTAAAAGATAGGGTAAGTAGAAGTCAGCATAGAGCTGTCTCTCCTTCCACCAACTTATCAGCATTAATGACCGAAATACGCCTTACTGAGGGTTGGAGAAATCTACACCCCAATGACTCACAATACTCCTGTTTTCTCTCACCTTTCACAAATTGATTTAATTTTTAGGTCCAGCGGACTTTGGTGGGTCTAGGATCCGCAGAATACTTGCCGAGAGAAATATCCAACCATGCTCCTTTACTCACTAAATGGGATTTAAACACTACTAGAGCCCGTAGAAGCAAATTAAAGCTAGTAGGAAACAGCTTTTTTCTAAGGCCGCCTTTTTTGAACAAGGGGAGCGAGCAGGGAAACTCTTAGCATACCTGACCAAAAACCACTCCTCCCCGCTGTTAATAACTGAAATTATTGACTCGGATGGTCAGCGATACACAAATCCTGAATTAATAGGTACTAGCCTAACCAAATACTATAGTACACTTTACCAATCCAAAATAAATGCCACTGAGGTAGAAATAGAAGATTACTTAAATGCGCTAAATCTCCCTAAACTCACATAGGAGTTTAAAACTCAGCTGTAGGTGTGTGTGTGTGTATGCTGGGTTTTAATTTGAAGGGATTGAACTTGATGGACTTTGTCTAATTTCAACCCAATTTAACTATGTAACTATAGACACTGAAATAACCCTCAGTGAAGCTATTGATTCTTTCCCAACAAAAAAAGCGTCAGGCCCAGATGGCCTCCCTGTAGACCTATACAAACTTTATAAGGAAGTATTAGCCCCACATGTCCTGAAGGTTATTCAACATGCACAGCTAAAAGGTTCTCTTCCTGCGTCTATGTATGAAGCCTCTATAATACTACTCCACAAACCCGGTAAAAATACCACACAAATGGACGCCTATCATCCTATTTCACTGCTTTTGGCAGATATTAAGATATTGGCTAAGGTTCTTTCTACTAGAATGAATACTAAAGAGGCACACACCAGGGCTGCCCTCTGTCACCTTTATTATTTGCATTAGCTATGGAACCTTTTGCACAGGGGGTAAGGTCTCATCCCGCAATCCAGGGCTGGCGTATAGGGCAAAGGGAAGAATGCATACAACTATACGCTGATGACACCTTGATATACTTAGGAGACTGGGATGTAACACCCCAGGCTATACTTGATCTGACCACTAGATTTTCTTATATCTCGGACCTGGTTACTAGTCCCACTAAGTCAGTAATCTTCCCTGTGGACCCGTTTCTTGACCCAAACACCCTAATCACATCTATATTTCCAATAGTCCAGCAGTTTACATACTTGGGTTTAGTGGTTAAACTTCCACTTACGGACTATTACAAAATGAATGTTCATCCATTGTGGGAGACCATTGTGAGTAAGATCAAGGTGTTGGAAACACTTCTTCGGGGCCCAATGGGATGCATTCAGCTTTTGAAGATGTTCCATCTTCCCAAACTTATATACGTGTTACTCCAAGCTCCCTTGATTCTAAATAAGGGATTCTTTACTAAGCTAGATTCTCTCATTAGACAACTAATATGGGCATCTGGCAGACCCAGAGTGTCCCTGGCAATTTTGACCAGAGACAGAGACAAAGGGGGAGTAGCCCTTCCAAATGTATACTTGTATTACCTTGCAGCCCAAATGAGTCACTTCGCCACATGGGTAAAAAACTCAAATCATCAATCCTTATTTCAACTACATAAACTAATAATTGGCACTTTCTTACACTCCATTCCAATTGCTACTTACAGGGAAACCTGCTAAAATGGCATACCACAACATTGTCGTACAACATGCTCACCAAATTTGGCTTAAAGTAGCCAATATTTTCCCCAAACCCCATTATGGGATAACAGCTGGTTCCCTGGGGTGGCAAAACTGAGGGTAAACCAGGTATGGGGAAACTGTGGTATATACACAATTGGAGATGTTTGGCAACAAGGTGAAATGGTCAGTTTCCATAACCTTAAACAAGTATTCTCCCTCCCTAATAACCAATGGTTACACTTAATGCAAATTCAGAGATCTCTGTCTGCGCAACACAAAAACCATCCTATTCAGATTTCTCACAACTCAGTGCTAGATAATGTTATGTCAGGCTCCTCTAAGGGTTTAATTACCAACCTACAGTATATGCAGCCCTTCATAGGGAATCAGTCAATAAACCACTCAAGAAACTGAGAGGAAAATGGGAAGCTGCTCTTGGTCCTATTGATGATGAGGAATGGGATGAACTGTTGGAATCCCCCTCCCTGGCCTCTCTTAACTACAGAGATAAAAAGCTTCAAGTATATTTTGTACATATGGCATACTATATGCCCACTAAGTTACATCAAATCTTCCCAGGAACCCCACAGATTGCCCCAGGTGCCACTCAAATAACATTACATTACCCCACATGGTCTGGGACTGCCCTGATCTATCCTGCTACTGGTCCAAAATTCTAAACAAACTTGATTCAGTGTTGGAGGGGGTGATTCCATGAACACCCCGCTCATGCTTGTTCTATGTGGGGCTGAAGGAACAATTTACCCACCATGAATGCATGCTTCTTAGGAAATGTTTATATCTTGGGAAAAAACTAATAACTAGAAAGTGGAAAGACCCACTTCCACCCTCATACACACAATGGTTTTCTGAAACTAAACACTTATGAACAATTGAAAACCTAATATATAAAACAAGAGGCTCCAATCGGAGGCGAGTGCCTCTGAATTTTAAAAGATTGTGTTTGAATGAGCAACGGGTTTGGGGCAGTAGCACCCGAACCACGGCTATCTTCTGGTGAGCGCCCCGTAAAAGTGAAGCATATAGAAAATGGAAGCGATCTAAGCCAGTAAATAACTAAACAGCCTAATTAAGCTAGGAGCACCTGTGGAAATTTGGTGGTAGCATAATAACTATGTACCTTAGTAGAAATTGCCCTCACCTTTTGTTACATAACCTCCTCTAATTAAATCATGGAATATATTTTTTGCAGTGACAAACTGCCAGGTCCTTCGTGCCTGTGCCCCAGTACAAACATTTTTCTGGTGATGTGAGTCCTATGCTAATCCACTACGTAAAAATGTATTCTGTAAAACTTTTTATTAGCATCTTCATTTTACAATTCTGGTTTCACTTTAAACCAGCAAAAATAACAATACAATTAAAAATAATACAATAGTAATAATACAGATGCAGTCACTTGGATTTGTAAGTTAAATGCGTCGTGACTCAGGGCTAATTGAAGAAACTGTGTTATCTAAAGTCATCTTAACTCATTTAATGCATTTAACCTTTTCATTAGCATACCAAAGCACCATTGTTTTCAATGGTGAACTCTTTAATTGGATGGGATGCTGTGACACAATATTCTGTGCTAAGTGGGATAAATGGGTTAGATGAGTTAAGTCACGACGCATTTAACTTACAAATCCAAGTGACTGCATCTGTATGTAACCAAAATTGAAAAATTTAAATTTATTTACCCTGACCTGTTTTGCTACTCCCTAGACTACCATTGGTTTGTGGTAAGTTATCTGAGGATAAAGTAGGCAAAAATAAACTGAAAAGTTCCTTACATATATGTACAGTATCTTGTAAAGCATTGGGGGGGGTGAGTTACAGCTAATGTAGATAGTACTGTGTTATTAGAATTGGGTCACAGGGAAGGAGTGAGGGGGTAACTGTTACAAACAAATCAGTAGCTATAGATCTAACTGTCCTGTGAATAATGTAAATATCAGAGGGAAGCATAGTAACCTTCGCTGTCTATTGGCAAACGCACACAGCTGGTTAGGTGAAATGGGAGAGCTAAAGTGAATTGCATTTACAGGCAAGTATGATATTGTTGATATTACTGAGACCTGGTGGAATGAAATGTGACTGAGTTGTGAATATAGATGATTACGCCATTTTAGGAGCAACAGGGTGGGATCAAAAACGTTTGAAGGGTTTTCCTTTATATAAAGCCAGAATTAAAGCCATACAAAAAGGAATTAGAGAAGTTAAAATTTAGGAGTTTATGGAATCCCCTTGGGTAGAGATTTCATCCATGTTTAAGCTTAGGGTTGCCACATCACCCGTTTAAAACTGAACACATATGGAATCCACAGCGTGCATGGCTATTTAGCAATTCATTTAGATGCATGCTGCAGACTGCACTGATTTATGTGCAGCCATGCATCTAAATGAATTGCAAATTAGCCATGCAGGCTGTGGATTCAATATGTGTTTGGTTTTAAAGGGGTGAGGTGGCAACCTTATTTAAATTTACTTATCCATAGTGTATGCTACAAACCTCCACGTATAAAATAGGAAAATGGAGCCCACCTTCTTTTAAAAATGGAAGTTTAGGGAGTCTTCTTCATATGATGGTCTCCTAATATATAGTTAATCTTTGCTGTAGGCAAAACTAAACTTTTGGTTTTATTAAAGGACCAGTAACATGAATTAAAAAAAATTGTATATGACGAAAATAAACCCACCAAGTCATATTTAACTTTTCAAAGTCTTTATTATAAAATAACTTACAGATACTCAGCTTGTGCTCCTCTTTAAAAAGGTGATCAGGCATCCTGTCGCATTGTAAGAGGTGCGCAAGCAGAGTTTAAGCAAGTTATTTCATAATAAAGACTTGGTGTTTTTTTTTCATCCAAATGATTTTTTTAAATGGTTGTTACTGGTCCTTTAAGTGTTTAAATGATATTTAGTACTTTAGTATTAACTAAAATCCGATTTTTTTTTCTCATTATTTTATTACAACAACTTTGACTAAACACCCATCCACAATTTTACCTTGTTTATCAATAAAATAATTTAAAAAATTTGGTGCGGAAAAACATCTTTCGTAAAAAATTAGAAACATACTTTTTTTTCAGATTTCATGCCCTGTAAACTGTAATTTTTTTTTAGACTATCATAATAAACCCAGCACTGAATGTGATATCTTCCAGCTGTAGTAATTTAACTAGTAATGACCATTTGACTATTCACAATAAACTAGAATATAAAGAAAGGTCCAGAACTTGACTGATTTTACAGAATTCTGATAACTGGCATGGTGCCAAAAGATCAGTGGTAGAAAATCTTTTTGTAGGGCGTTATACTCTTAAGACACTGGAAAACTTTTAAAATCTTAACACTGTTAGTTTAGGCCAGCATGGTTTTTCATGCAATAGACATGCTAGACAGTACTAAATCCCTTATGTAGGGATCCATAGGGTTAGGTTCCCCTATGGTCAAAAAATCTCCATATGGTTGAAAATCCTTTATCCCTCATGCAGTGTGCCCTGGCAGATTCCTGATTGGGTCAGAAGGTGTCACTGTTTTGTAATTACTTCATCTAGCTTTGCTGCCATGTGTTCAGGGTCCACAATAATCGTGAGAGAGATGACCCAGAGAAATATGCCTGAAGATGCATTCAAGTGAAAGAGGTGTGGGAGGTACTCACATTCTGGATGAGTGTTGGAGTCAGCCTGAAGGTTGCTGATGCTGTGGATGCCTGTACCAGTTCTGTGTGAGCCCTCAGTGAGTTTTGGCCTCAGGAAAGGGAAATAAAAAGTCCCAGCATGTGTCTCAGTGTGAGGACAGGTTGTGCTCGGTAATCTGATACGTGGGAGCTACTGCCTCTAACCAAAGGAAAGGTATAGGAGGCAGGTAGCACAACCTGTTGTTGGGACAGGGACTGTGTTTGTTCAGCAGGAGTGGAGTGTGGGACTGTGCCTGGTGATGACTGTGCCAGGGTAAGATTACCACATAGTACCCCAGGGCAGGTTAATTTTTACAATGTTATCGCAATTTGCCTTTCTTTATTTCTATATAAAGTTATATTTGCTTGCAGCACTGGTGTGTTTAATAATTTTTTCCTAGTGGGACCATCCATAGGTGTATCCCAGGATCTCACTAGGTAGAGACACTGCCATTGACAGGAATTTCCAGTACCCTTTCATTTAGCAAAGGGGATTCAGGACTTGTGTATGGTAAGACACTGATGCTGTGCACCCTATAATACATGAAGGGGTTAAAATATGGTTACACTTATTAAGAAATATTAGCCTGGAACTTGTTTGTACTTGGACAGAGAACTGGATTAAGGATAAATGATAAAGAGTGGTGGTGAATGGAAAATTTTTAATTGGACCAGTCATAGTATTATAGAGTATGCAGGCATCTGTCTTTGGTCTTTGTCAGGATGCAGTTTCAGCAAGGATAGGAGTTAACCTACCTGTTGGTTTCCTCCAATCAGCTGCAGAAGTATTTTAATGGATATTGCCCCTGTCATTCCATTGTCTGAGCAAATGTGTTTGTAGGTTAGAGGTTAGAGGAAGAATGCTCTGCAGTTTATCTTGAGGTAGTAATTCAGTTTGTGTGTTTGATTCTGTTCCTCTGTAAATGATCTGGCTCAGTCCCCTGGTTCCTGTTCTCAGCTAAATCTAGTATTGCCATCTGTTCTGACCTGGACTACATGGTTCTGGCTGGTCTGGGCATTGCAAATAAAGAAATTCAGATAGGATGTTGCCATTCTGCTTGAGTAGCTCAATCTCATGTGAGCCTGCAGCTTTCTTTCTAGACAAAGAAGAAACTACACACACACACACCATGCTTCTCTTGTTTCAAAAATTCTAAACTTTATTTCAAAAGATCAAGTCACATGACACTGTATCAGTATGAGATCTGTATGAGGGTACATCATATGATTACTGATCCCTATACAAAGTGTATGCACCTAACACCTATCCAGGTGGTTGTATAGTGTGTTCAGCTCCCCATTTACAACTTATTGTGCCTTTCTCAACTACTGTCTTGTCTAGGTGTACTTAGATCTGTGCTACTACACTAAAGAGATTTATTTTTTTAGTTACAGCTGCACTACAGTGTTTACCAGTTGTGGGTAAACCAGCGACGAACTGGAGGGTGCTGGGCCCTCCGGGGCCCACTGCACCAGGGATCTCCACTACCTCCAGGGGCCACATGCCACAAATCCCCCTCTGTCCCACTCTCCCCCATTGATTTGTCTTGTGCATCTTTTTGTGGGGAGGTCAGGAGCTGCTGATTGTGGAGAGAGGGTCTGGGTCCTCGGGGCCCACCAAGTTTTTTCCCGGTCCGACCTTGGGGTAATCACGTGCAAATTCTGCCTGCTGTTGTAGACTAAAATACAGTCACTAATAAGTGGGGACATTCTTTGTTTGTTTTTTTATTTCAATTTTGTAAAAGCTATTAACAAGATATGTTTTATATATATATATATATATATATATATATATATTTACATATATTATATTCACAACAAACAATACATTTATTGACATTTGAAGGCAAAAACTTACTGGGTACAAAGAGATTTAGATCATACATGTTCATGACTTAAAGAAAACTGGTTTTTGTAAAGTGAAATTGTAAAAATATGTAATTTGTAAAATGTTGATGTTGTGCTGGAGAGTTGTATGTTGCCAGGAATCTGCAGAAAACATATATAAAACCCATTTTTTGAGACTGTCCTATAGGGGCCCCATGGCAGGAACCCTGTAATTCAAAAAAATAATTTTTAAGACTGTAGCATTGGTGAACTGCAAAACCCAGCATTAAGGTATTCCATCAAATTGTTGCAGTACTTCATGCTATGATTTATTTATGTAAGCATGTAAACAAATTTACAGCACATTCTACAGTACTCCCTGGAAGATATGATTTAAAACTTGTTTCAGTTCTGTATAAAAGATTCAACAACAGGAGAACAAACTAAGCAGAAAACTGAGGTTTAATTAACAAAACATGAGCCTTAAATCAGTGAGCTAAAAACAAAATGGATGTCTTTACTGACAGAATGTGAAAAACTACATTTCTCCATCAGCCTTAACATTATTATTCTATCCTGTAGTATATTTTCTAGATGAATGGAAAGGTCTTACCATAAAATACATGACATGTGCAGCACATTTAGCAGTCTTTTTGGTGGAAACCTTGTGTGTGTTTACTGGCTGATGGCAGAGGAGGTGGAATGTCAGAATATTTTAAACACAGCTGTGTATGTCTTTAGTTTTTTTATGTAGCACACCTGTGGGTGGGCCTGAGAAGTGTGTGACTTGCTGACAGTGAACTCCAGATACCCATAGACTGTGGCCAACTACCAGCAGTGTGTAGTGGCTCTTTTAAGCATCTTACCTTCAGGTGGATCCTGGGTGTCTCCTGGTGTACAGAAAGATCAGGCTGAAAGAAACTGTAGTCCAGTATAATTGCTTCAAACAAATAAACTTCTTTATTGTACAATGGCAGATGATTTGGATCACAGCCATCAAGCAGTATAGCTCTCCAAATACAATTACACCACACAGTGGTAAACCTTCACACATTCAAATATTACTTGTAGATCCCTCTCAGGGGGGTAGTGCAGCCTGTCTTGGTGATTTTCCCCGGCACTAGGGATCCCACGGGGTATCTTGCTCTTTGGCACTTTCCCTGCTCCTGAGCTCACCAACTCGTGTCCCTGTCTGGCGTCTTGATCACTGCAATGATGCTGACCCCAACTACTCTCTTTGTTGGAGCCAGAAAGCTGCTCACTAAAATAATCTTCCACTGTCTTTCGCTCCTAGAGTGACTATAACAGAAACTCCTACCACTAAATAAACTTTGGGCCCTGATACTGTCCAGACCCACTACTGTACCCACCTCCCCACAAGGTGGGATACAGGAAGAGCAATGAGCACATTTGTGTTCTCCTTATTAAACTCTTAAACACTGACACCTACTGGGCAAACATTGGACCCAGGAAAAGCAACATATCTACCTGGGTAACTCAAAGGACCACTTAGGTGACCAAATACAAGGGAAACTGCCTGAGTAAACCCATACCTAAATCTAACGGTCTCTACAATTAAAATATTTATAGTGATATTCAAACCCTTGATAAATATGTTCTAAATCTTTTCAATTGGAGATGAAATGTTCTGGGAATTAGAAATAAAAACTTAACTTGCACCTGTAAATATGATTTAACTGCAGAAGTTATTAGAAGTTAAAACCAGTTAAGATATTAAGGCTTCATTTAAAGAAACGGAACGCTACAAGGAACAGTTCTGATAAGAGAATATCCCCCCCTTTTTTTTTTTTTTTTCTTTCTTTTACCTTATCCCACTAAACACTTACGATCCCCCCAAACTCCCCCCCCCATCCCTAACCCATTACTATGTACATATTATATGTGACTAAGTTGGTATCCTTATTATGATGTTGTCATAAGCTTTGGTCCTGCGAGACCGACTATTATCTCTTTTTTTTTGCAATGTTTATGCAAATAATCTTTCAATAAAAATTATAATGAGAAAAAAAAAAAAAGATATTAAGGCTTGTATCAAATTATAATAACAAGATAAGGAATCCCAGTAAGGGATGTATCTTCATAACCCTATATTAAACGGAATGATTTTAAGGGTAACTCATACAAGTCAAAATCATTTATGATGAGAACAAATAAGATCCAAGTGAATAAGCCCATATATATATTTTTTGATATCATCAGTTTTTCATAGGCTTCATCTACTTTTGTCAGGTACCACTTGAATGTATAAATCATGCACATGAGACCCGAAGGTGAGAACCTTGCCTCAGCTGGCATGGAGTGGCCAGTTACCAGGGGCGGATAAAAGCTGCCTCTGGTAAATTTGAGAGCAGAATTAAATTTTTTTAATACAGAAATTCGGGTCTTCTAGTGCAGAGAACTTAATAGTGCTCACTGCACTGGCGATGGACCTGGACCCACTCTGAAGCTCCAGAGTGGGGGGGGAGGGGGGCTGCATCGACCTCAGGTGGCAGCAGCCCATTATACTCCACTACTGGGTAATTTTTAAGTACCAGTATTATATGTCTTAGCCTAGGTGGAGCTTTTTTCATAGTCATGGTTAAAGGGACAGTATACATGAATAACACATTTGCTTATAACAAGCACAATAAATAGGAGTTGTGTTGGCCTATTCTCTAATGGGACAAACCAATAATTTACGAATTGTTATGCCTTTATAAAGGAAAAATTGATGTTTTAAACGGAAGTATTCCCCCACCCTTTCATAAACAGGGCAATTGATTCAGAGCTCCCTACTTACCTTTGAACAAGCAAAGCCTAAGCTCCAGCCTTTAAGCATTGTCAGGGGTTTCCTTATCATCTCTTTGTCTACCGTTTGGGAGAGTAACTGCTAAATTAAAACTATTTTAGAGCAATGACAGATGGAGCTACTTGTTTCCAGTGTTTTGTCATGGCTACAGGGCCAGAACTAGGAGTAGGCAGAGTAGGCACGTGCCTAGGGAGCAAAGGTTGGTGGGCACCCAGCAGTGGCGTAACTAGATGTTACTGGGCCCCACAGCAAATTAATTTTAGGGCCCCCAACATATCCACAGGTTATCCAATTTACTAGTATATGTTGAAATTGTTCATTAATTAGGGCATCATGGGGCCCCCTATACCACTTGGGCCCCCCTGCAGCCGCAGGGTCTGCTTCCTCTATAGTTACGCCCCTGGCACCCAGCACGTACCTGAACTTCTGCCTACCCCAGTCCAGTCTGAAGTGTACTGATCTCTGTGCACATGCTCATATAAATGCACGCGTGGTGGAGGGGGCAACATGTCCGACCGGGTTACCTGAGGCTCCTGGCTGATCTTGCCTGGCCCTGCACGGCTAGAAAATGCCAGAATATACCCTGCCATAGACAATATTGTGAACTGTTTTTAGTAAAGCATACATGTGGGACAAGGCCAAAAGGCATGCAAAATCATATTTCTGTGGAGGATGGGGGATGAGAATCCTTCCTACATACATTCCCTCTCCTCTATTTTTCTTCTCTTTCTCCTCGACTTTCCCAGTATGTCACTTGCAGTGACCAGATACATTTAATTAACAGTTTCCATGAATGTGAATTGTGGACCTTTGATGAAGGAAAATTCCAAGGGTATCCCCTTAGAACATCACATTTCTGTTTTTGGACACTATGGGGGTCCATTATTTTTTTGTTTCCTTGTTGCAGGGACAGGGGAAACCATAACTGTTTCATTAAAGGGCAACTAAAGTCTAAAATAGAATAATGCCAGAAAGGCTTTATTTTGTATACTAAATATATACATGAACTTACTGCACCAGAAGCCTAATCAAACAAATGATTTAAAGGAACAGTTCAAGGTAAAAATAAAAACTATAGAGATAAATATAAAAATATAGAGATAAAAAATAAAAATAGAGAGGCTGTGCAAAATAAAAAATGTTTCTAATATAGTTAGTTAGCCAAAAATGTAATGTATAAAGTCTAGAGTGACTGGATGTCTAACATAACAGAATACAACACAACATCCTGCTTTTCAGCTCTCTAAATATGAGTTAGTCAGCGACTTGAAGGGAGGTCACATGGGACATTACTGTTCAGTGAGTCTGCAATTGATCCTCAGCATTCAGCTCAGATTCAAAAGCAACAGTTATGACCCATGTGGCCCTCCCTAAATTCACTGATTGGTTACTGCCTGGTAACCAGGGTAATCAGTCTAATCAGTCAGTGAGAACAAAAGAGAGCTGAAAGCAAGAAGTAGTGTTCTGTTCTGTTATGTTAGACTTACAGTCACTCCAGCCTTTATACATTACATTTTTGGCTAACTAACTATATTGAAAACATGTTTTATCATAGACTCGCTTATATGATGTCAAGTGGCGAGAGTCCCACCCCCCCTATCTTTATCCTTCTCTTTCTCTATATCTCCTCTTTTCCAGTATATTAAACTTTTGTTATAAAACATATTCACAGTCCAAATATCACTACTAGATATGAACCAAGACGATATTTTCTGACTTGTAAATCTTTACATTCTTTTACATCCTACATGTCAAATCATATGCTTGGACTGATTGAAGAATAGATAAAAAGTTGAAAACATGTTTTATTTTTACCCACTCTTTACTTTTATACTGAACAATTCCTTTAAGTTGGCACAGGGGGCTGTCATCTTTTAACTTTGTTAAAGACTATGCACATGCTCAGTGTGGTCTGAGCTCTAGTTGGGAGGGTAATCTTAGGGATTGTCATAATTGATCTAAACAGCACAAGTCAAATAATATCTGCCATAGAAGCCAATACAGCAAGACTCATTAAAGGGATACTGTCTTGGGAAAACATGTTTTTTTCAAAACGCATCAGTTAATAGTGTTGCTCCAGTAGACTGATACCCATTTCTCAAAAGAGCAAACAGATTTTTTTATATTCAGTTTTGAAATCTGACATGGGGCTAGACATTTTGTCAATTTCCCAGCTGCCCCTGGTCATATGACTTGTACCAGCACTTTAGGAGGGAACTGCTTTCTGGCAGGCTGTTGTTTTTCCTTCTCAATGTAACTGAATGGAATGCAGTGGGACATTGGTTTTTACTATTGAGTGCTGTTCTCAGATCTACCAAGCAGCTGTTATCTTGTGTTAGGGAGCTGTTATCTGGTTACCTTCCCATTGTTCTGTTGTTAGGTTAATGCTGGGGGGGGGGGGGGGGGGGGGGGGGGGGGGTGAGGGAGGGTATGATATCACTCCAACTTGCAGTATAGCAGTAAAGAGTGATTGAAGTTTATCAGACTAACAACTAACTGAGTCCCTTTCTGAAATCAAAAATGTTTTGTTCCCGATAAAAGGCCCTAATTAAACTTTATAGAGAATGCATATTTTTTTACAACAGAATCCTTTAGAATGTGCCATTTTTAGGTTGTGCCATTTTAAGTTTTTCATCTCTGTTATTTCACCTGAAATTAATTCTGATAGATTTGTCATGAACAGTACTGGGTATCACCATTTTTGCTTGAGACCAAATCTGTTCTATAGCTGTTACAGTATAGCTACACAAGTTATGATTTTTCTGCCATATCATATGGTATGGGGAATTGAACACATCCAAGTAAAAATATAGAATCAGCCAGGAGAGCTCTTCAACCGTTATGATACAAGTGTAAGATTGTATATAAATCTATACTGCCACTTCAGTTTAAATTAAACTGAACACACGTAGCTGCTTTAGTATGCCTTGTAGCACCTATAACTATTACAGAACAATCTAATAGTTGCGTGAATACGGTGCCCCTATTCCAGTAGTTCCCCAGGCTCCAATTACAGCACCATGAATGTGTCAATAATTTCTGTAGATAAATTTATAGCCAAGTCTCAGAGGAGTTACTGCAAGTCTCATTGGGATTTCATTGCTGCACTCAACCATCAAGTGTATTGATCCTGGTAAAGTAATTTTACCTCATATCTGCAGGTCCTGTCTGTAGTAACACAAATTGTGCTCTGAGTCTTTCATACCCAAAAAGCAAAAGAACTTAGATATGACAACTCTCTATACAATGTAATATATTTAAATAACGAGAAGTTAACATATGCCTGATTTCAACTGCATTTTATTGTGTGTAACAACCAATATATTAAGCATAATGATTACATTTGAGAGTTTAATTTGATGAGCAAAGTGTTTTTTTATGAATGAAGTGCTTCAGCTGTATGTAGGACTAGGGACCATTTTGTTTTCCCATGTATGGGAGACCATAGAAGTAATGCTAGTTTTCCCAAGTTCTTTGTAACAAATAAAAACAAAGGACTAATTTATTAATGTTTTGAGTGTGAATGTTGCTAAAAAGGCAACCGATAAAATCCCTATCACTTTTTTTATATAAATCATGGCACAGCTCAACAACTCAGGTTTTTTGTTGTTTTCTTCTAAAGTAAACTGGAAAAACTAGAGAATAACAATCCCCACAATTTCTCTATCTAAAACCTGCAAAAGTGGGAAAAAAGCATGATGTAATTTTTGCCTCTATTTGCATGAATTGTTGCAAAATGTAATATTGAGAACAATCTCTGCCTTCCTCTGTAAAAGCATAAAGAGAAGTATTTTTGCAGAATTGATTACTCTAATTTTATTTTTACATTTTCGAATTCTACATAGAATTCTACATAAACTGTTATTAAATATTAGTATGATGTAGCAAGACCACTGCATTGTGGTTAAAAAGATGGCGACTTGCACCAATTGATTACACTTCTTTAAAAAATGAGTAGTTATGTGTCTCCTCATTTTCAGGTTTTGTGCCATCCACAATGAAAGAAAACACAGGTTGCTATACATTTATAGGTAATAGTCCACTACCATATAACTCTTACAACTTAAGAACTTACAACCCATATAATTAAATGTGCAAAAGCATATAAAAAAGACATCCACCAAGATCTGCAAATGAAAGTAAAATTTTAAAACAGAAGATATCTTCTGTATCCCAAATCTTATTGTGTTACTAAACAAAACCTGCCCTAACTAGTAACCCACAGCAAGCAATATTTTTTATTTACAAAATATTGTAAATAACAAAAATATTATTGTGAGTACAATTGTTTTCCTTAAAACAAAAAGGCACATATAAGTGTTTTCACAATTTGTTCCTTTAAATCTTTAAAATACCATAAATGCAGGACCTTTTCTTCTCTACTCTTAAAACGTGTACAGTTCACTGTAACAATCAATCAATTACACAATAATAACAAAGTTAGAGTAGAAAAGATGGGTGAAGATCGATCCTGTACTAAAGTGTTAAAGTGGAAATATATAGCAGAAAAGAACGTGAAAGGTGATGACCAAGTGTTGTACAATATTCCTGGAGCCAAAGAGGCAATAAATAATTTGTCTCAGATATAAGGAACAAAGAGATTTATACGTGCAATCATGTCTTTGTCCCCCATTGAAACCACTAGTATCCACACCACATCAACAGCATTAAAAGAAGTGTTAAGTTGACGGGTTTTTAAAAGCATCTACTGTAAGTAAAAAAAAATATTGTCCCAAAATTTAAGTGAGTAAAGATAGGACCAGCAGAACCAATGGTTCCTGTTAGGTATAGATGTATAGTTCTCCTCAGGGGTTGTAATGGATTGAGGGATCGAAAATTATTTTGCAACAATAACATTAAGAACAATTTAATATATAGACTATTATTGATGTAACAAATGTTATGAGCACAAAGAAAAGGGAAATGAGAACAAGATCAAGTGAAGCACTCACAAAGTATAGAGTATATATATATATACAGTATAAATGTATTTATATACAGTAAGGGGCAGATTTATCAAGGGTCGAATTTCAAGGGTTAAAACCCCTCGAATTCGACCCTCAAAATCAAATTCGTAGGATTTTATTTCTATTCGATCAAAAAAACTTAGAAAAAGCCTATGGGAGCTTCCCATAGGCTAATATAGAAACTCAGTAGGTTTAATCTGGCAAAGTAGGCAATCAAATAAAATTTTAAAGGGCAAGTACTTCGACCGTTTAGCAAATTCGGTGGTCGAAGTAGCCTAAAATAAATTTCAATAATCTATTTTTTTGCATTCGAATCCTTCACCCGGGCTTAGTAAATCTGCCCCTTAGTGGTATTCCTCAACATTTACCTATGGTTACATTTTATATTGACATCACCATATTTGTGCCTTGTGAAATTTTTAAAACTCTAAATTTGAACGTCTAAAATTCAATGAAATAGTCCCCACCCGAAAACTTAAATCTAATTCTAATCGAGTTTTTTGCACGCAGCATTTTGTTCTCCCAGTGGAGTGTGTGGGTGTCATTTTTGCAGTGAAACTTGGCAAACATTTGGCTCATCACTACTATTAACATCTTCAAATAGTTCAAGGGACCTCTGCCACTGATTTCTACCTGAACTTTTCAGGTTTTAGGCGGCGAATATTCAAATTAGAACTGTTTCCAGGGTTGAGGTGTGATAAATCTCACAAATTCAAATTTGAGTTGGTGCCTTTAAATTCAAAATTGTGAGTTTTGACTTAAATAAAACAGTCACTCCTCTTGAATCCCAATAGGTAGGACTCCCTCCTTTGTGAAGGTATTTCTAAAAGGATATTGAAGTATCCCATGTGGTTTGTATGGCAGGACCAAGAGTGCATGATTTTTTTTTTACCTTCCCCCATTCCCCTTGTCTTTTTAAGGATGTTGTGTAACCAAGCTTATTTTACGTTGTTGTCACTATTTTGATATTCTGAAATGATAAAAATTAAAAAGAAATTAATACGATTTTGCAATGTTATTTTGCATGACAACATGAACAAATCAGTCGCCTCAGTGCTGTGCATTGTTAACAAGAATTGTCTCAGTCTGTTAGCTGTCCGCAAATAACAACTTATATACTCAGTACTGTTTATAGGATAAAGCTCTGGTGTCTACCTCAATTGACTTGAAAATCCCTATAGTTAATTCCTTTGATACTCCAAGGAAGCTTAAGGTTCCAGTGCTTCCTTAATCCATTGCTGTTTTGTCATTTGCTTTGTAGCTAAGAGTATTGCTCAGTTTGATGTAGCAAAAGCAATTATTATCCTCTACTGCATGAAAACCTGTGGAACCTGTAAATAAACATGATTGGGGGCTCAACATGACACCTTACCTATATTTATGGTACTGGAAAATTAGGATAAAAGTTTATCTTTATTTACTCCAGACTTATAAATTACATTTTTGGCTAACTAACTATATTAGAAACATTTTTTTTTATTTTGTAGAGCCTATCTATTTATCCAGTTTTTATTTTTACACTGAACTATTCCTTTAAAGGGATCCTGTCATGGGAAAATTTTTTTTTTTTCAAAATGCATCAGTTAATAGTGCTGTTCCAGAAGAATTCTGCACTGAAATCCATTTCTCAAAAGAGCAAACAGATTTTTTTATATTTCATTTTGAAATCTGACATGGGGATAGACATTTTGTCAATTTCCCAGCTGCCCCTGGTCATGTGACTTGTGCTCTGATAAACTTCAATCACTCTTTACTGCTGTACTGCAAGTTGGAGTGATATCACCCCTCCCTTTCCCCCACACAGCAGCCTAACAAAAGAACAATGGGAAGGTAACCAGATAACAGCTCCCTAACACAAGATAACAGCTGCCTGGTAGATGTAAGAACATCACTCAATAGTAAAAACCCATGTCCCACTGCGTACTATTCAGTTACATTGAGAAGGAAAAACAACAGCCTGCTAGAAAGCAGTTCCCTCCTGAAGTGCTGGCACAAGTCACATGACCAGGGGCAGCTGGGAAACTGACAAAATGGCTAGCCCCATGTCAGATTTCAAAACTGAATATAAAAAAATCTGTTTGCTCTTTTGAGAAATGGATTTCAGTGCAGAATTCTTCTGGAGCAGCACTATTAACTGATGCATTTTGAAAAAATTTTTTTTTCCCCATGACAGGATCCCTTTAAAGCAGCACCCTTGCATGAAAATAACTGTGAAAAATCTAACAATAAATTGGACTATTCTATCATTCAGCCCCATGATAAGCTAAAGCAACACCAGATACATGTAAACACCAACATTATTATTATCGTTATCATGCTTTATCTTGGTATCCTTGATAAAGCCAACTGAGCGAAACATTCTTTAACACAGATCTGTTGAATAAAAAGCTTACGTTTGATGCTATTTTTCCTCTAGAGCTGGAATCTGACTGTGCTGAGGTATATTGCTTGTTATAGTATTCTGTTTATTTTTATTGCCCCACAAATGTAGGCAATGCTTTACAAGGTGTAAACACAAACAAGAGTATAGTTCATATAAATAAAATATTGACAATAAATAAAAATAATAATAATTAATACAAATAAAATAAAAATAGTGGTAGGAGTCACAATATACTGTTAGAATAAGGTCCCTGCCCTAATGAGCTTACAGTCTATTTATAAGCACACTTGGTAGTGTAGTGTAAAGTTGCACCTATTCCATAATTTTTGGATTTGGTTGAATATTAAATCCTCCACAAAAGATTAAGCCAAATAACTAACCAAATCAGTTAGCCTTAAAGGCTATCAGTGTCCCATTAAACATGTAGCTTTACAGCTAATTGAATATAATATAATATATATAATATATAATACTGTCTATAAAGACCAGCTGATGACCAGAATAAAGGCAATTCAATGTTTCATACACTCTTTATGAAAGCATTGGCAGCTCTTGCTATATATGGGAAATGGAGTCCTGGAATTACATGTAAATCTGCTCAGTGTTTGAGAAAAACTGGTCTAAGGTACTATTCATAGTTATGTAATAGGACGAGTCAATAAATACATGCATGGGATGATAAACCCTTATTCCTGAAAGTTCTGAAATAGGGGTAGACCATCTTCCACAGACTCCATTTTTGAAATAAAAAGAGGGACAAAATGATTTGTCGCACATAGTTCTGCAAATTTTTTGACCACACACATTTTTGTGGCCACACCACTAATTACCAAGTTCATTTTACAAAATGTGTCAGATTATGATCACATTTCTGTGATTTTATGTGTTTTACAGTTTTGTTAATGACGGGGAATTGTCTTTTAAGCTGATTTTTACAATTACTTATTTGCTTATCTTAAATTGTTATAAAAGTATCTAAGTACACCTGGTGGTTGTTCTGGGCTCTCTGCCAAAAGCCAATTAAGAAGATGTTTCATGGTCTTGTGTGCAAACTCGGCAGGGTCCCCAAGACCTTGAAAAAGGTCCCCAAGAGGGACCAAAATGTCGGATTTACATGCATTTGTAATAAAAGAATCACTTCCTCATTTGGAAATACAGTGCACCACTGGCTGTGTCATTGTCTAGAGTGCTGGTACCATGGGACTATATATGTATATATATATATAATATAATATAGAAGGATCCGCACTCCAAATTCTGTGTTCCAAAAAGATTTATTTGCTCACTGTTGCATCCTATATATATATATATATATAGTCCCACAGTGCCTGCACTCATATCAAGAGGAAAAGATCAGAGGTGCACAATCAAACCTTAGTAATACTTGAACAAAGGATCCGCA
>CM044442.1:38872522-38882980 GCA_024363595.1 Xenopus borealis | reverse complement strand
GCAATTCCACGGACACAGGGACTGGACGCAGAGACACTTGAACTTTATTATATAGAATATCAGCCACAGTTTGGTTATTTTCCTGTAGATCAAACTGTAAATTACAGTATATCCTTATAATGTCAAAATACACAGTTAATATGCTAAAGACACATGCATACTATTCATAGTGTTTATTTTTGTTTCCCCAACTCACCTCATCTCCCATTGTTAACAGCACTATTCAGGCATCCACCGCCCACTGCATATTTCAACTAGTCGCCCCCCAGCCTGTCATTTCTGGACATGCTGGGGGGGGGGCACATGTCTATCCTACTATGTCCCCCACCCAGCCTTTTAACATTTGACATTGTGGGTTTTATTTTTAATAGATGTATAAATATGACCTCATCCATGCTACTACTGGGTGCCATCTTGGGATGCAATTACTATTTAGGGAAAATCTTTTGTAAATGTTGTATCCAGTGCAAAATGTCCCTCTGATTCTGGCAGATACAATTACGTTAAAAATGTCATACTGGGAAGAACATTACAAATGAAAAAAAATCAGATTGCAAACCTTTACTCAATTAGCCTGTATGCCTTTATAATTACTAATAATTTCCACTTCACTTATTTGAAGGAATATGAGCTACAAATGTGATATAGATCATGAATTAATTTATGCTGTGTACAGAATTCTATTTTATATTTTAAGTTTTGAGGAAATAGACATTTTGGCAGATTTAATTGGATAAGAAAGACTTCTCTCTTTATTCAGTTCCAAATTGTCCCATTGAGCCGGATGCAATTCACTGAAAAAGCATACCTGACTGTTTATCACATGAGAACTGAATTAAGAGAACGTTTATTAAATTAAATTGAATCTTGCCCTTATAGTCATGTGATAAATCATAATATTTTCTCATTGATTTTTATCCGGTCCAATTCTTGGAAGAGTACAATGGTCTGTTGACTGTGTGCTGCTCGTGGGGTTCTTAGAACTGTTCCTTTAACTTGAAGGTGAACCACCCCTTTAAGACATTTTGTTCTTCTGTAGATGGAGGTAATATTCCCATTATGTGTGCAACTATGAATGTACAAAAGCAGTAAATACAGGAGGTAGCCTAATTATGAAGCCACTAAAAAATCTAGTACCCTTAACCAAAATATAGTTTTCATCATCCACAGCAAAAAAAAAAAATGAATGCCACTTTATAAATACGTAAAACCCAAATAATTTTACATACATCTAGCAGGTGCTCAATGAGTGTCAAACCATGACTAGTTTTAAAAGGCTTTGTTTAAAGGGAAATAGAGTTTTTAATACTTTATTTAATTTTTCATATATTAATAACAATATTCTGCTCAGAGTGTTATTTGTATACAGTGTGAATATATATATTTTTGTTCAAGTGTTTATTAAATTTCAGCTATAGATGCCACTGTCAAATACCTTAGTGGCTAAATTCACATAAATTTTTTTGACTTTAGCGAGTGCTAACGTTTTAGGTAAAGTTTTCTTATGAAGGCACCTTTGGCCACTATCTGTATTTGATGTACTACAATTAAAATACATACATCCTTATATGTATAAATGGGGTTTATGTGTGGGGTTTACAAGAACCATGATAACGACTTCTTTATAATTTTACCTTGTTTAAACCTCAATCATAGCCAAAATCAAACACATATTAACAACCTGACAGTACAACCTAAACATGTTTAATCAAACTACATGTACAGTTTTTTTTTTTAAAACCAGCAGTTTTTAAAAAATCCCATACTTTGTCACTGACTACAACATGCAAATGAGTTCACAAGCATGCTCAGATTGTAGCACTGTCTGAGTATTCTACCCAGAATGCCTAGCTTTAGTAAACTCTAGAAGTATCAAGAGAAGTGCACACAGCAACTTCCACAAGGTGGCAGCACTAACACAGAAGTTTGGTAGATTTCAAAATAGCTTAGAAGGTTTATTAGGCAAGCAAGGAATTTCAACTGAGCATGTGCGAGATTTCAGAGCTACAGTTGGCTGTGAAGATATAGGTAGGAGGAGTCAGTGAAATCCAAGATGCCTGCCTCAGCTAGAACTGCAGTGGAGATAGGGGAGATTTTGCAGCAGGTATAGTAGGCTGATCATTTACATTATACAAAAAATTCTAACTGTTTTAAAAATTGGATTTCTTGAACTTTCACATATTGTATTTACTTAGTAAATCATTTTAGGTATGATTGGTGCCCTTTAAGCACTGTTTTACACATATAATGGTTAGACTAGATCAAATAATGCTTTTGGGTCTGGCAACTGAACAATTAAAAGTAAAAGTATCTGTGAAGGTCATCGCTCATCTTCATCACAGTGAATGAGTGATTGAACAAGTTAATAATACAACATACAATATGACATGATAGCAGATTTAAAGGAAAACAATACCCCAAAAATTTATTTTTGAGCAACAGATAGTTTATATCAAATCAAGTGACATATTAACGGATCTTACCTACCTGGTATATATATTTAGTAAATATTGCCCTTTTCTCTTGCCATGAACCACCATTTCGTGATGGTCTGTGTGCTGCCTCAGAGATCACCTGACCAGAAATATTTCAACTCTAACTGTAACAGGAAGAAATGTTGAAGCAAAAGACACAACTCTGTCTGCTAATTGGCTCGTGTGACCTAACTTTATAGTTAGTTTGGTATGTTTGTGTGCACCGTTGGATCCTAGGATCCCAGGAGGCTGTCCTTATTTTTTAAAATGGCTATTTTCTATTTATGATTACCCAATGGCACATGCTACTAAAAAAGTGTATTATTATGAAAATGGTTTATTTACATGAAGCAGAGTTTTACATATGAGTTGTTTTATGCAATATCTTTTTATAGAGACCTACATTGTTCGGGGGGTATAGTTTTCCTTTAAGCTAAAAAGGAAAAAAAAATATTTTCTAGTGGCTTTCATGCAAACAATTATGATTGAAAACATAAAGACCTATATACAGCTAAAAATCATACAGTTGGAAGGACAATACATCTGACAGATCAAGACCTTAAGGCTTGAATCGTTGAAAATAAAATTACTGACTCAGCCTTTCATTGGTTTAGCAAAGCATTGTTTACAAAGAAGTCAAGTAAATATGCGTCACAAAAGATAGAGAACCAAACACACACACTACTGTTGCATTGTTTAAGCTCAATTGCTTGCTCATGAAGAGGAACAAACTAAAATCAATGTGATTTTCATTTCTTTGAAGTTACAAAGCTAGTTTTTTGCAAACATTGCTACCTAAGCTGCTCAAACTTTACAATATTTTTCTTAAAGCAAGAATTAATTAACATAAATAATCTCAAGCAATCATCTGTTGTGAGTCATGTTGGGAAACTTAATTTACAAGCAGGACTAATTATATTTTATGTCACCTTAAAGGCGGGAAGGTAAATTGAATAGCAGCATGCTATAATCACTTAGCTAGCGTTTGAATTCACAAGAATCTGTTGAAAAGCACAAATACCATATAGAGTTATTTTGATCTTTACAAGGGATTGTGATGGAAAGATGGAATTTTTATCTCATAACTAATTATAAGACAAAACTTTGCAGGTTATACGTACATTATGTAGATCTTTATTTCAATAATAAATTACGAAGATATGTTTTACTATCAAATATGTAATCACCTGGATAAAACCTGTTTAAGTGTCCCAGTTTCCAAACAATGTACTTTCTACCGCACATTGTTTGGAAACAAAATGAACTGGAAAGTAAGTTACTGAATAGGACCTATTAATTCAAGAAGCTAGAAATTCCACAGCATTTCTACTAAATATTAGTGCCTGCTCCCTAAACTCCCTGCACTTACAGACCCTGAAAAGTCATTTATGCACAAACTGTATGCCTCCCTCTAATACAAGTATTTCACTTGTACATCCACACTCCTCCCCTAGTCCCACTATCTTTGTTTCTTCTTCCACCACTTTTTCCTCCCAGTGCAACACAATAAAATTATGCATACGAGTCTTCACCAAATATTTATGGTTTTCTAAAGGTTTAAGGAATAATAGGAAGGAAAACAGAGCAGGACAGGAATAAGACTAAGCATAGCAGGACTGGAACAGGAATAGGCAGAGCAGGACTGGAACAGGATTGGAAAAGGACAGGGTTGAAGCAGGAGCAGGAACAGGATAGAAACCAGTAGAGGCAAGGCACAGTCATGTACTGTGCCTCAGTGCTCAGTAAGGTCAATGCTCAGCCACTGGTGGTGAGGAGGGCTGGCCTTAGTTAAGGCAGAGTCAGCCCTGATTGGCTGATCCCTACCCACCAATAAGAATGCTGGGGTGAAATGGCTAAACTTGAGACCGAACAGAAGAGCAAACTAGAACTTGGGAGGCCCCACTATCAAACTCCAGCAGAGCCTAACTATTATTTGATATAGATTAAAATAGCCTTTGTGGTATATTTATTATGCTAAGTAAAACTAAATTTGCTGAAAAAACTGTGTGTAAAAAAACTGTGTAAAATAAATGGCGGAGGTTTGTTTAATTTTTTGATTTGCTTCTGTTATTTTACATTGCTTCTGGCACATAAGAAAAAAGCATAAAACGTTTACACTGTTTATTACACAGCATAATAAATATGCGCCTCTGTAATGGGCCCTCCCTAAACCCCCTAGTGAGTACTGCCAAATGGTCTGGTTCCGCCCCAGTGCATTAAGATTTATGGAAGAGGTGGACTGGTGGCCTTACTGGGTACATGACTGTGGCAGTGTGTTTCACTGCTGTTTTACAGGTATTCTATATCCATTTGTATTTACTGTTTTTGTGTAAATTTTGTTACCACTTTATGTACATTGTTCCAGTTATGTTAAAGCTCAGTGCAAGATCTATCAGAAAGACGGGCTGGTAGCCTTGCTGTGTAAATGACCATGTCAGTGTGTTTCCTTGCTGTTTTACAGGGCTCCAGCCAAGTGCACTCCACCTTAATGAAATAAAATACAGAACAGTTCCACTCAAGTCCTTTTGTTAGTAGTTGTGTGTCTATATGCTGAGTGTGTGTGGAGATCCAGTGCCTGTGCAGGATGGTGTGACAGGCATACTTCAGTCCCAGCTTCATCTCCTTCTGCTTTGCTGTAACACCCTCTTCATTTTTTTCCACTCCAGTATCATCCAGCATTCTGATCAGTATATGTATTTTCCTACCATAGAAGCTGCTAGAAATGGGGCATTTAAATCACATATAAAGTGTTTGGGTGATGGGGGTCTTTTACATCATACATAAGACTTTAACCCACTCTAGAGCTTTTACATCATACATAAGAACTAAAATAAAGTTACAATACATTTCCATGTATTGGGTATACAAAGAGAACTGATGAGGCTATGCTGGCTATTTAAAAGAGGACATTGAATGGCTCAGCTCCCTTGTTGTGGAAAATCCCACAAATCATAGTTGTTTATTCTGTTAACTAACAACTTTGAGGCTAAAGTAAAAAGTATAAAAAAATGCCTAAAATGATGTTGATATTGTCAAAAATTGTCCAGCATATGGAATGCAGCTGGGGGCCACTCCCCAGATAGCCATCAAAATTACAAGAAAGAGTCGACTGGTTATTTAGGAGGCCCATTTGTTCTGGTAGGAGCTCTGTCTTTAAATGCAGTTGAATAAATGTAAAAATTCTGAGCAGATGGGGTTGTAGGAATAGTCTCTGTAATTGCTGGGAGCCAGGTGAGGCTACAATGACATGTGAATTGTAGACATGGATATTATAGATCATAACTGGGATCAGGAATATGAGGCTGGAGTAACTGGAACTTCCCCTGTGGCATATCAAGGAGTTTTCAGAAAACAAAGCTAAACATCCAGGCGGTGACAGTGACAGAAAAGGATTAAAATATGTATTTCCTTCAACTGGTGGCTTTGTTTGGAAACAACTTGGTTAAAGACTGGGCAAACAATGCCTACAAGGTCAACGTATACACTACTACAGCAGTGGATACGGATTACAGAAAATATTATTGCTGCTTGAAAAACGTCACTCAGGATGGTGTTTCTGGAGACGGTAATATTATTGATATTTAGACAGAATGTGAACAAGCTCACACAGCTAGATGGCAGTTGTTTGAAGAACAGTAGATTACTAGCCAGCAAACTTACTATCAACTGTCCCTCAAATCACTAACAGCTCTCTCCCTACACTAGCTCTTCCAAGCACACACAGGCAGAATGAAAAAACGCTGCAGGGCTTCAGTTTATATATGGAAGGGGAGTGGTCCAGGGGGTGTGGGGGTGGTCCAGGAGGGAGAGCTTCCTGATTGGCTGCCATGTATCTGCTGGTCTGAGGGAGAAATGGCAAAAAAAAAGTGCCAGCTAAGGCGAACCCAAATTGGCGAACCCAAATTGGCGAACGTCGCGCGACGTTCGCGAACATTCGGCGAGCGCGAACAGCCGATGTTCGCCGGCGAACAGTCCGCGACATCCCTACTCAGCAGTGAAGCCCAAAAGTGATGAAGCTGCTCAAACCCAGACCATTTCAAACACCACCTCTATAAACTCAGAGATAATGCAAAAATAATGCACTAGGGAAGCAAGTCTACTCCTCCAGACAACATACCTAAGAGACACTCATTTATCTTCAGTTCAATAGTTTCTGAAGGTGCAGCTATTTTACTTTTTTCCATTGGAGCCTCCAGTTTTTTTGGTAGGAGGAACAGACTACTCCCAGCAACACAAACAAAACAGCCAAGGAAGATATCAGAATGGGAATTCTTTTTGGATTAATATATTGGAGTTAAAATTTGGCAAAGGAGCCAACTCTCAAACAAAATATTAGACCTGTTTACTGAGGTAGAAGGAGGACATATATTTGAACTTTGTCATACGATAATGGAGTGCTACACCTGGTTATAACTCACCAATTGTAGGTGCTGGGTGCTTTAACTGGAAGGCCCTTCCCTTGCACAGGGTCAAATGTTTGATGTGTCTTTGATGTGGGTTTTGAATGAATTTGAACACATTGTTACACAATTATCCAATCACCTAAACACACCTACTTTTTCCACTCCCACTAACACTATTTAATGAGATTTTGTATTGTGAGCACTTCAGGCTTGATAAAGGGCCCAGTGGGGTCCGAAACGTTGCCTTTTTTTGGATATACATGGGCTTAATAAATCACAGACTTCACTAAGACAATATTGGTGTGCTTCTGGATTTTTCGTTACATATATTTGAACTTTGGTGCTCAGATGTGGCCCCAGAAGTGGGTGACCATTACAATAAAAACGTAACATTGTTTAAACATTTTCCTGTTGAAGTAGTTTCAGCAATTAATAACTTATCTAGCTACCAGTACTCTAGACCAGTACTAGACTAAGGAATCTAGTTCCTCTAGTTCTAGTATAGAATGCAGGTGATGTAAAACATGGAATTACGTTATAGAGTGTGCTATTCTTAGCATTTATTATAGGGGATTTTTCTTTGCAAACTCTCCACCAACCAATTCTACCAGTGCAGTGTATATTCTTCCTGCAGCAAAAACTGAGTAAATAGGTTGGGGGTTAAATTTTTACTTTTGTGTAGTTGAGTTCTTTCAAGGAAAAGAAAAATATCGCTACAAATAACTAATTTTTTTGCATGGCTGCAGTTTAAAAAGTATGTAGTAACATTTTATGTTTTATTAGAATCAAATTGCAATAATTCCTCATTAACAACTGCTTTAGCATTTAGTTAATGTTGTAGACACAGATACAGTACAACAATTAACTTCACTTAATATGAAAAATTCTAATACAGAAAAAGTAAAGTACTAACTATACTGTAGATTAGGTTATACTAGATTACTATAAAATAATTAAATTACTTGTTATTAAATACATTAAACCAGCTAAACTACTTCCTCAGTGGGGTTCAAAAGAACACATTTATCAAGGGTCGAATTTTCAAAATCATGTGAGTTTTTTAAAACTCCCATGAACTCAAACAATCAAAATTTATTATAAAAATTAAATTTTTTAAACTCTGGTGAATAGTATTGAGACAAAATTGTGAATCAAATTTGAATCGAATTCGCTGCGAATTTTAAAAAATGTCAAGAAGGCTGCAAACATCACCAAATGAATACCTAGACTCCTCTCACTAACTTATAAAGCAATTTGGCAGGTTTTAGGTGGTGAATAGTCTACTTTGAGTTCTTAAAAGGCCAGAGTATGACAAATCTCGAAAATCTAATTACATTTTTTTAAAAACTGAATTGAAATTGAATTACTCCCTAGTTGAATTTGACAGTTTTGGCCATTAAAAAACTCAAAATTCAAATTTGAAATTCAACCCTTTATAAATCTTCCCCTTAAAAATCCATAGTTTTATTACAAGCAAAATATCACACAATTTTTATAATACTGAATTGCAAGCATCCCTAAAAATGTTTATAAAACAAATACAGGGACTAAGGGTAATGTGATAATAGGGGCACAATTTGCTCCAGTGATATTTATTTGCTATTATGCTTGAAAGCAAACATATGATTGGTTGCTGTATTTTATTTGAACGAGAGCACACTTTGCACCTGTTATAACACTACTGCATAAGCTCTTGTATGGACCCTGGCTGGGAACATTTTATAAAGTATTATATTTGTAAAACAACCTTGCTGTATTACCTAAAAATGTAGAATCTCAAATTAAACTAAGAGCAATTATTTATTAATTGCTTATTAAGTGCTTATTTGAACATCAATGCCAGGCTAGAACACTTAGGTTGATACAGAATGAACTGTAGATGTTGGACACCAAGCAATGTATGTGTAACTCATTCCAGCATAGGTTACGTAGCAATTACATTCTTTAGAATGCCTACTAAAATATATGAAAAGCAAAAAGTATAAAAAAATTTGCACTTCTTGGGGATGGAGGAGGAGGTCCTACTATAAAAAAATACTTGAAGGGTATTTTTTTTTACAAATGAAGTGGTGTGCAAAATACAACTTTTAGATGAAATAGCCTTTGCCTTTACCAAAAATGCAGAATTTCCCCCAGTAAAATTTGGGGAAATGTATGTTCCCTATAATAATTAATTAGACTAGAACTCCATTCTAGGGTCCACAGTGTCTGACTGGCAAAAAAACACACACACAAACCTACTCCTCTGCAGAGAACTGCATTATTCTGTGTTTTTGATTGGTGCACATTTTCTCTTTTTATCTCTTACTTATTTTCAGAATTAATTTACAATTTACAAAAACTGATAAATATCATTGGTGTCTGTTTAAATACAGATAAAACGTCTACAGAGATTTTTTATCTCATCCTGCGAGCATTCATCCTAACTCTATAGCTAAAGACTGTCAGCTAATTTAGGAATATTTTGTGCTGCTATATTTTCCAATTAAAAAGGCTGCCATGTTACGTTCTGCAGAGAAATGCAAATGAACAAAGTTAATGAACTCATGTCACTAAATAAGAATATTTTCAACTGCTAATGGGTTTGACGAAGACATTCAAGAAGACCCAAATGATTTTAAGCAGTTAACATACAGGAAATACAACACTGATGTATGATGTGCAAACTCCTAAAATGTGCCCAGATGCACAAAGAAGGTGCACCAAGGTCATATGTTTATTGGAGAGGTACACAGTGTCGATTCTAATGAACTTGCCGCCTGAGGCGGCGCCTCAAATGCCGCCCCTCCCCTTGCCTGCTTAACTATGGGGAGGGGAGGCATCTGAGGCAGGAACACTAGTGTGGAGAGCGCAACTGCACTCTCTTGCACTAGTAAAGCAGAATTTCCGGTTTTAAAACCGGAAATTCGGCTCTTAGAAGTACAAGGAGCGGCTTTTTGCCGCCCCTGGAAACTTATCTGGCGCTGCCACCTGAGGCGAGCACCTCATTGGCAGAGTGCCCCTGGAGGTACATGAATAAGTAGTCAACTCAAAATATTGCAATATTGGAGCTTATAACTGCAAACAAATTGCCATTTTAAAATATATACATTTAAGGGCTGAT
Source organism: Xenopus borealis (assembly GCA_024363595.1). Taxonomy (NCBI): domain Eukaryota; kingdom Metazoa; phylum Chordata; class Amphibia; order Anura; family Pipidae; genus Xenopus; species Xenopus borealis. Next base: position 38,873,000 of record CM044442.1, on the reverse strand, counting down.
CATGACTTTTGGATGAATTCTGATTTACTTTCTATAATTCTTAGCAGAAGAATAGATTAAATGATCTTCTAAACTTTTCACACCATCCACATCTGCTGCTACCTCACATCTCAAACCTTTCTATCTTGTCACTCCGTACTTCTGGAATTTCATCCTTGAATTCCTCTGTAAGGAGTGTGTTATATTCTGGACCTTGTAGTAGTACAGAGAATGCTCACAGCAGCTGGATGTAGAACAAACTTTACTTAGGAGAGAACATGGCTGAACAGATAGAGAAGCAGGTGCAAGGAAAAACAATTATCAGCAGAAGAGAATGACACATATCAGTTTAACAAGTAACAGTGCCACCTATTGGTCTTACATTAAAGTCAATACACAACAGAGTGCTCTCAATTTCTTCAAGAAAAAATGGAGTCTACCTTTTGGAGCACTAGAACGTTAGTCTAGTCCTGGTACCTATTGGACAATGCCTTTACCT
>CM044442.1:38855291-38867564 GCA_024363595.1 Xenopus borealis | reverse complement strand
ATTACTCATGGGATATGCATTGTTTGTCTTATGTAATACAGCTACTGAATGCTGGTATATAACATATACCAGTGTTGAACATTTGCTTGCAAATTTGAGCACAATTTATTTGGCACAAAATGACCACCAACCAATAAGTACTGAATAACTGCTGAATTGGTCCTTCCAGATCATATCAGTATCTTAGTGCCCCATGTATGTCCATGGTAGGTACTACTGTACTGTTAATTGGCCAGAAACCATCCAGATATCTTTTGGTCAGATCTGAAATGTATGTTGAATAAAGGCCACATCAGAACATTGATTCAGTACTAGTCAAACTGGCCTTTGTAAGCCCTTGAGCCAATGACCACTTTGATTTTACCCAGTTTATAGGTGCCCAGTTGTACACTGATTCTTTGCTAAACGAGTGGGTCTCACTTTTAGCATGTTACGTTAATACAGGTATGGGGCCTGTTACCAAGAAGGCTCGGGACCTGGGGGACGATGAATAATTGATCTTTCCATAATTTGGATGTTCAAACCTTAAGTCTGCTAGAAAATCATTTGAACATTAAACCCAATAGGTTGGTTTTGATCACAATAAGCATTAACTATATCTTAATTTGAATGAAGTACAAAGTACTGTTGTATTATATTATCACCAAGAAAAATATTTTTTAACGATTTGTATTATTTGGATAAAATGGACTCTATGGGAGTAATTTGGACCTTTCTGTATAATGAGTTTCCGGATAATAGATCCCATACCTGTATTGGCATTACTGCATGATTTGCTTGACACAAGTAACCCTGGAAATACTTATGTTATTTATTACAAGAAGTTGGTGTTGTTGCAGTTACTGTACCTTATCAATGCATGCTCAGTTTAGTGTCCATTTTAGCACTTTGTACTTGTACTCCCATCTCTAAAGGAGTTTCATTGCAATACAATACAGATCTCCTGCTGTATAAAGGTCCTCTTGCTGGGACTGAAATGTTGATAACCACCAATAAAAAATTAATTTATTATAAGTTATTAGTATACATATAATGAAAACATAAGTGCATTAAATTATATAAAAGAACTTTAATGTTCATATTTAAAATGACAAAAGATGAGCTTACGGTAGGTTAACAGTAAGCTTTAATCAGTAGTGTTTCATGCTTGTTAGGAGCATATAGAATGGCCAACTTAAATTTAATAGAAAGGGTAGATTTATACAAAGCAATTGCTCTTTTCTTTTTGATTCATTTATGCAGCCCCTTCATTGTCCCTCCTTCACAATTTGGATTTAGTAAATGATTCTTATCCTGATTGCTTCAGAGTTGTAGGCACACATTAGGATGTTTGCTCTCATCTCAGTACAAAGTCCTAAAAAGTCCTGAAACAATATTTATGTATGTCACATAACAGATATTAAAACCTGTTACATTTTTTTGCTAGTGAAGCCTATATTAAGACGGACCATAAAAAGTCTTCTCTATGGTTAGCAAAGTGATAATAGTATAATATTGTCTTTAATCTAATAAAATATTTGGTCTAGGTCTTGTAACCATTGTGAGTTTTCCTTACAGACAGCAAATGAGCAGTGGCCTATTAGTGGATATGAGTAAGAATAGTAAGTAGGAAACCTTCTACCTGTCACTCAATGCCCCAATAGATTTCAAATCCATTGGATAATACAGTTAATGGATTTCAGGCAATATTAACATGTACCAGAGATCATTTTGAGAGAGAAGAACACACCCGATTCACATAATTCTATTTAACAGAGTTTTTCAGTAGTGATGGGTGAATCTGTGCCCAAATGGTGAAAAATTTGCAAAACACATTACAGTCCATAGGCTTCAAAATAATTTAACTCGGGTCAATTTAGACGCGAGGGACAATATTTATAAGTGCGACTATTTGGTCCAAATGCATTAAACTCAACAGGCTTCCAGATAAATTTGACCCGTGACAATTTTGACGTGAGCAACAATTATGACTTGCACCAGTTGTTTTTTTTTTCAACGCTGAATAGTCGGCGCAGTTTCACCTATTAGTGGCAGAAATTTGTCGTGAATTTATGTCTGATGAATCTAGTTGCCCATCACTATTTGTCAGCTATGGGGTATATCCAAATATTTGTCATATTTTGCAGATTAGTGGTTAACTCTTTTGTGCTGAACTTCCACAAACATAGGGATGCACCGAATACACTTTTGTGTGGTATTTGGCTGAAACCCAAACCAAATCCAAGCGCTAATTTGCATATTAGTATAAGTAAGGAAATGCACTTGCCTTTGAATGTGAATTCCAAACTAACTTAAAGGGGAACTATTGTGAAAATTAAAATTTAAAGTAAGCGTCATCACAATGAAAACTTTATAAACACAATCAATTAAATATTCTGCATTGTTTCTGAAATAATCAATTTATCTTTACTGTCCCTCTCTCAGCATCTGCTTCTCTTCATTCTGTCTTTATGCAGCAGTTGGGTGCCAGATACTCATTGACAATTAGATCCCATATATTTTATAGGGGGAGCTCCTTTTGCCTAGAAGATGTTTTAGAGCTCATTCTATTAAAATAACCACATCAGTTAATTGAGTGAGCTCTAATACATCTGTTAGGAAAGGAGACCCCCTATAAGATATATTGGATCTAACTGTCAATGATTATCTAACACCCAACTGCTGCATGAGGACAGAATGAAGAGAAACAGGTGCTGAGAGAGGGATAGTGAAGAGTAACTTGATTATTTCAGAAATTATGCATTAAATATTATTTTAATATTACATTTTCATTTTTCGTGATGGATCCCCCTTTAATGGAGAACTGATGCCTAACTAAATAAGTAGAGTACATTATGTTTTGGCTTCTGTACCAGCCCAAGGCAACCACAGGCCTTTAGCAGTACAGATCTGTGTCTCCAAAGATGTCCCAGTATCTTCTTTTCTGCTGATTCACATGCTACTGTATGTGCTGATGTCACTTACTGAGCTTTGGGACCCACTCACAATATACAGTACACATAGAATAGAAATGTAGCAATATAAGGTTGATTAGTAATTAATACAGATAATTACTACATGGCAGCACAGAAACCAGTGCAATTGGCATCATAATTTAATAATCAGCCCTGTAGTATCAGCAGGGTCAGATTGGGCTGTCAGGACACAGGAAAAAACCTGGTGGGCCCCACCAACTCAGACCTGCAACCTGGATTTCATCCTGGAGCTTCTGCCTCAGGGCCTCCTGTCCGGCAACTGCACCACTGCTAGTGTGCACACTCATCTTTTTGCTACAACCAAACAGTGCGCACACGCCCTCAGGGTCCAGACAGGGGGTCCTGAGGCAGAAGCCCTGGTGGGCCCCAGGCCCCCCAGGCCGACCCTGAGAATCAGCTTATATTACAAACAAGCCTCATTTTCTGCGTGATAAGTGGTGAAGACCCCTAAGCTTAGTCACAGACACTTTCCAAGATGGTGACCCCCTGTGACAAGTTTGTTGACAAGTCCTGGATCATTGCTGCTATTGAGAAGCTGAAACTTTAGGCTGGTGCAATAAGATATTGCATTTTAGCCACATTCATTTATGGGGTTTAGTTCTCCTTTAAATGGTACACTGAAAAGGAATTTTGGAATTACTTTTAATCATCTTAACAGAAGATTTAAGGTTTTTAAGGTTTTAGCTTACGATTTTTTATTATTTATTTTTATATAATTTATGAAGATACATGATGTCTGATGCCCTTCAAAACTTGACAACTTGATCAACATTATGGTATTAAAACCTAGGGCTTTAATAGTGGGGAGCTGAAACGACAAAACTGGGTTTTATAACATGGTTCCTAATAAAGTAATTTATCTTTCTGCACCAGTCAGAATTATTATACAGTTGTTCAAAAACCTTGTGTATTTGCGCCGTTGTTCAGAAAGGTTAATGAAAGGGCATATTGACTGACACTTTGGAGATAAGTGGGCTAATTAGATGGAAATTTCACAGTTCAAATCTGTAAACCAGCTCAGTTGCTTTCATTCTTAAAGGGGAACTCCAGCTTCCAAACCAAAATTTTATAAAAAGGCCCACATAACACAGAAACCCCTAATATCCCCATTACAGTTACCTGTTTCTTCAAAAAGTATGAATAAATGCCATTTTCTATGCTGAAATCTAGTGATGGGCGAATTTATTCGCCAGGGGCGAATTCGCGGCGAACTCCCGCGATTCGCCGCTGGCGAATAAATTCGCGAAACGGGCAAAAAAATTCGCCAACAAAAATTCGCCGCGCAAAAACGAGTCGCGCATCGTTTTTGACGCGACGCGTCGGAGACGACGCGACGAGCGTCAAAAACGACGCGACGCGCGTCAAAAACGACGCGCGACTCGTTTCACGAATCGGCGAAAAATTCGCGAATTTCTCTGGAAATTCACGAATTTTTCAGCGAAGCGAAACGCGCCCGTTTCGCCCATCACTACTGAAATCCAGTTGTTTTTTCTCTTTCTGCATCATTTGAAATCCTAGCAGGAAAGGAGGGACTAAACACTGATGTTACAAATTGTTACAACTTCTCCACAGCTTACAGACAGCTTCTTGAATTATTTCATTAGTGATGGACTCTATGGGAGATGGCTTCCCATAATTTAGAGTGTCCTGGTGTCAGGGGCCCAAAGACTCAGCCAGGAATAGCGGACCAAGAAGGAAGCACCAGTCCAGCACAGATCGAGGTACAGATAAGGATTAGGCAGAAGAATGTTGAAGTCTAGGTGTTATGTTTTGGTAGCCAAGAATGAGGAGGGTACAACTGCTTTATTATCAGGTTCATGCAACCATTGTACCATTGCCTTACTTCCTACTTTTTCTTTCCAAGCTGTACAGAAAGTCCTGTGTATCTGCATAGCACAAGTAATGTACACAGTGACACCTGCCAGCCATGTCCTGGGTCCATGCAGGTAGTTTTATGATTCTCTCACTATGCCTTATAGGTTTATTTTCTCCAGGCCTATTGCAGTTGGCATTAGGGGTAGGAAAATGTCCTTCATCAAATGGAATCTCTGCAAAGTCATATCTAGCAGGAGCAAGAAGACTTGCATTCCATATGCATCCATCAGACAGTTCATATGTGTATGGTCCTCGCTGGCATCTCACTTAAAGTGGTGTAGTAAATTTAGATTGTCCTTGTTTCAGTATTCCTGGTTTCTTAATTCTGACTAAAGATCCTGGCTGAAAGTGCACTTCTCTTGCACCACGTTTTCTATCAGTATAAGCCTTTGGCTTGGTGATGTTTGACAATGTCAGCAGTAGATGAGTTTGTAGGAACCGTTTTTGGTGGAAGTTTGATGTCTGCAACATGTAACTTAGTGTGTATCTGTCTGCCATGTAATAATTCAGCTGGAGATGCTTGGGTTGTTGCATGGCATGTTGCTCTGTAGTTATTTAAGAACTCTGTTGTAAATACTTTATAAGATTTCCCAGTAAGATTTGCTGTCTGTAGTGCTTCTTTCAGACTTCTGTTGAATCGCTCTATTTCTCCATTTGCTTGTGGGTAGTACACTGAAGATTTACTATGCACAATATTCCTCTCTCTCAGAAAGGATTAAAACTCATATGACACAAACTGTGGTCCATTGTCAGATATTGACTCCTTTGGATTTCCCTCTCTGCTGAAGATTGTAGACAGAAATGTTATTACTGTAGCTGATGTTACATGAGAAACAAATGCAATGTCAGGCCATTTACTGTAATAGTCTATTAAGGTTATAGCAAATCTACAGTCTATAGGAGGATCTTCAAAAGGGCCGACAATAACAATAGCAAGTTTTTCCCATGCTGTATCAGGAAATGATACTGGCTGAAGTGGTGGTGTATGTGTCATAGCAGTTTTGTCGTGATTCTGACAAGTAACACAAGAATGAATGGCAGTTACCACATCGGCATTCATTGCTGGCCACCAGTATAGTTCTCGTAGTCTTTGTATTGTACGTACAATTCCTTGATGACTCTCATGTGCAAGTTGTATGAGCTTTTCTCGCAAGGTCTCTGGTACCAATAAACGGTGAGCTCCACAGACAACATAGCCATCTACTAAGGACAATTCGTGTCTAATCCTGTAGTAAGGTTGAAGATCAGGACTGAGTTTCTTCTCAGCATTTGGCCATTTGCTTTGTAAGATGTCCCGTAGTTTTACTTGAATTGGACATGTGAGGCAAGCCTGCTTAAAATCAGCAGCTGTAACTGTAGATGATAATATATCAGTCAGTGCTACAACTTCTATGTCCTCTTCCAGTGTATCAGAAGCTGTAGGTAAAGGTAAAAGTGACAAGCAATCAGCAGTAACATTTTTCAAACCTGGTTTGTATTGCATTTTGTAGTTGAAATTTAGTAGCCTTGCTTACCATCTAGCTATACGCATTCCAGCTCTTCCTAGTCCCTTTGTTGTAAGTAGTGTAGTTAAAGGGCTATGATCAGTGCATAAGGTAAATTCTCTACCCCATAGGTAGGTTCTCCATTTTTCTGTTGCCCAAACACATGCTAGAGCTTCTTTTTCAACAATTGAATACTTACGCTCTGTCTCTGAAAGTGTTCTGGATGCAAATGCTGCTTTGTTCTGGATGCAAAAACTGTTTTCTCTGTATGGTCCGCATGGATCTGTGAAATGCACCAACTCCATAGTCTGAAGCATCTGTAGTAACCACAGTGGATAGTGCAGGTAGGGTTGCCACCTGTCCGGTTTTGAACCGGACAGCCCGGTATTTTGAAGGGCTGCCTGGTTCAATGCTTCCTGCCCGGTTTTCCATATAAGGAAAACCGGGCGGGATTAGCTTGATTGACGCCGCGATCGGCCAATCGGCGATCGCGGCGTCATAGCTCCGCCCAGTGACGTCACGGGACCGCCCAGTGACGTCACGGGACTGCCCACTGACATCACAGGACCGCCCCGTGACGTCATGGGACCACCCCCCTGTCCGGCTTGAGCCACAGGGAAAGGTGGCAACCCTAAGTGCAGGATCAAATAAAGCTAGTGCTGGACTGGACACAATTAGCTGTTTCACTATTTCAAAGCTATGTTGAGCAGATTCTGACCACACCAGACTTAAAGTTCCATGTAGTAGTTATACAACTGCCTTACTTCCTACTTTTTCTTTCCAAGCTGTACAGAAAGTCCTGTGTATCTGCATAGCACAAGTAATGTGCACAGTGACACCCGCAGGCCATTTGTATAAACACCACACCAGGCAACAAGGTTGGTTCAGGCAGCGAAGAATCAGAATGTGGTAGTCAGGCAAGGTCAAACACGGAATCAATCAGAATAATCAGAGTAAACACAGGAAGCACACCCAGGAACACACAAGGTAAAACCTATACTAGGGCATTGATGGTAATGTTCTGGCGCTTTAAATAGCTGTCAATTGCACCAAAATCCAGAGCATCATAATGTCATCAAGCTGCGCCGACTCTGGCGCCGGCGTCGTGAAGCAGCGTTGACTTTGTCACGGGCGTCAAGCCGCTGCATCCTCTGATGGGGGACGTCCGAGCTGACCACAAGGATTCTGTGGGCGCCGCCATCTTGGATCTGAAGCAGCGTCAGCGTCCCTTACACCTGGATAATGGATCTCATACCTGTACAATTTACAATTAGAGTTTGTTAAAAAAAAAAGGCCCCTGTGAATATCTAAGAATCCACAATTTGACCTTATTTATGAATAAAAACCACGGTTTAATTGGACCTGGGTAAACGTGATAAGTGATATTTAAGGATTTTTTTCTTGAATCACTTATTTCATGCTTTTTCCCTGAAAAGCCCAAATTTTTCAGATTTTTGCCAAAAAGTCATATTCTAACTTCTTCCATCCTCGGGATATAATTTAATCTTGAAAAGTTTTTTTCCACGAAAATTTTGAATTTATAGTAAAAAAGTAGAATGTTTTGAGTTTTTGTCATTTGGACTTTAAAGAAATAACCCCCTAGTGTGAGATAACACTATGAATGACAGAAGAATTGACAAAACCCCATAATGGTTTTTATCTTTTTGATGCATTTCACTCTTTGATAGGTTTCCTAAGCTTTTCCAAACTAACTAAACAAACAAAAACCTCCAGAGAAAAATAACTGTTCATTGTAGAACGTCTTAAAGCAAAACAATAAGTAGCAATATTACTACTTTGCTGAGGCATTGCTCTACCTGCTACTGCTATTATATGAATCATTTCTGTCTTACAGTTACCGATAAACTGATTCTTTGTCTTTCTGGAAGAACACTAAACGCCTGAAGGGATAGAAAAAAAAATGCTTTAAATAGCTGGTTTACCATTCCCAGGAAAGTAAAATTGAACCACTATTTTTTTAATGGGAACATCTTTTTCTTCTTGTCATAACTCTGCCTCTCCTTTAAAGTTTAATTTGGTGCATCTATGAAGAACATTAAATGCAATAATATAATGTGTACAATACATATGCATTTATATATGTACATTTATTAAAGGCTGTACTATAGGTTTTCTGTAAATAGATCATTTTTGCAGTTTGGTAGGGTAGATCTCTGTAATAAGTGTTCAAGGCAAATGTTGCACATCTTTTATCCTGCTCATTGTTGACATAGGGTCCTGGGAGTTCTGCTTTAGGGTTACATAGTTACATAGTTAAATTGGGTTGAAAAAAGACAGAGTCCATCAAGTTCAACCCCTCCAAATTAAAACCCAGCATACATACACACACAAACACACACATCTCCACTCTTTCAAACACAAACCATATATGCCCATAGCTATACTAACTGTAGAGTTTAGTATCAAAATAGCCTTTGATATTATGTCTGTCCAAAAAATCATCCAAACCCCTCTTTTTCTCTTCTTTTTAGAAGAAAGAGATAATGCCTCAACACCATAAACTCATTCTCTGCTTTGATAAATTCACAAAAAAATTAAATGCAGTGTAGTTACGGGATCTGTTATCCGGCCACCTTTTATCCAGAAAGCTCCGAATTAAGGAAAGACTGCCTCCCATGGACTCCATTTTAATCTAAATATTTCAAATTTAAAAAAATGATTTCCTTTTCCTCTGTAATAATAAAACAATATCCACAAAGAAATTGCTGTATAACTCAAAAGACCATAGGCCATTGAGGGGGAAAAAAATGTTGCAGTGTAGTATTTACAAATGAAATATTTTCACATGCACTGTAAGTTTTTATGTGCTTGTTTACACCCAAGTTTTGTTTGTGCCACCTTAAAACATATACAGTATATCCTGTGACATTCAGTTTCACTAAAAAACAGAGGGTATTGTTGTACTTCAAGGATGATTAAAAAGTAAAAAAGAAGAGACCGCTCAAGCTCACCTCACCTTCTCCCTACCACCAGGTGCTCAGTCTCCAGTGTCCCCACTGTACAAACTCAATAATTGAAAAAATAGAAAATAGACGGCACTTATGGACTGGTTTATTCGGCAGATAGCTGTACACCTAACACGTTTCGGGAAACAATCCCTTAATCATAGGCTAGATTACCCTTACCAACAGCTGTTGCTTTATACACCAAGTTATAGTGTCCCCTAGTGGGGCAAATTAAAAACACTTTTTTAATAAACCATTTATAAAATTGCACATCTTTCCCATATATCCTACTAAAATGTACAGAATGACAGAAAACTGAATGTGATTGTGTCTAAAATCAAATAATCAAATGAATAAAAGGCCAAACAGTAAATCCGAATACCCCTAATTTATTTGAAAAGGGGGTTCTTAATCTAGATGCTGCTGTTATTACAATTGCATGGAGGCTTTTTTAGGAGGTTTTTGTCACTGTTTATTATCTATATAATTGTTTTAGGGACTTTTTACATAATTGCTTTTCTCTTTTATATGTCATATATCGTAACCTTCAAGTTGTTTTGCTATAATTCGTATTTTAATCAAAAACATTATTATAACTGATGTCATGTCTAAAATTCAAACATTTAGGGATTCTTGTGTCTAACTTGAGGATCCAAAATGACTCTCTCAAATTTAATTTATGGATTATGTCCCCTCCTCTAATTGGAACCTTAACTTGTTCTATTACTTTAACCCCTAGGTCTTTGATGCCCCTAGAAGAGCAACTAAGAAAATGTCTTCCAATCGGGGTAATTCCTTCCTTGTTCACTATTGACCTTATGTGTTCTCTTATCCTATCTTTAAGCTGCCTTGTGGTTCTGCCTAAATATTGTTTATTACATTGTACACATTCTAGTAAATAAATACAATTTTTCGTATTGCAGTAATAGCCCAGATTTTTGAATGACTGTCCTGTGATGTTTGATTTGAATTCCTTACTCTTAGTGATCACCATACAGGTTTTGCATATTATTGCCCCGCATTTGTAAGTGCCCCTTACTGACAACCAACTGCCTGTGTAGTTTGTTGGAACAGATGTTACCTGATTCGGAGCCAGCAATCTGCCCAATGTGGGTGCTCTTTTTGACGCAAATTGTATATTTGTTTGGGATAGAATCTCTGCCATTTTATCATCCCCATTTAATATTGGTAAATATTTTTTGATGATGTTACATATATGTTTGCATCAGTGTTGAATAAACTGGCAGTTACATTAATAAAGACCCCCAAAAAGACAGGGTAAATGCAAAACACAAACTGTATCAGAATAAATTAAGTGCTAATTTCACAAATAATGTCCTCACACATAGGTTTTATGTCTGACCGTATGCACATACATGATCACTGAAATACAATATATGGTATTTTTTCTGACATAAATGTAAAGGACAAGTTCCTTGCTTCCTATTGGTCTTTTTTTGTTGCATTTTGGCATCACTCCTTCTATTTCCTTTTCTCGACAGCAATGCTGTCCAACTTCTGTGGTACCAAGGGTCGGAATTTTTCCAGCCTACATATGTAGGCCAGCAATGGAGGCCAGTGTTGACCATTCCCTGTTTTTAAACCACACACGTTATCACAAGACCATATCCACATTTATTGTGGTAGCACACAAAAAAGCAAACAGTTGGTGCTCGCTGCAAGGACATCACTTATCACTTATATGTGAAAAAAATTGTCATATTAAAACATACCCTTAAATCCATATGCCTCCTCTTTGGATAACACTGCATCACCAGCACCTTAGAGGCCCCTAACAATAATTTATTTTCAAATGCTAACAAACCCCAAGAACAAATGCCATGCTTATGTTCCACAGACAGAGCAGGGTACACGCAGGCAGAATATGCCACACGCAGGCAGAGTATGTCACACACACAGGCAGAGTATGTCACACACAGGCAGAGTATGTCACACACAGGCAGAGCAGGACACACACAGGCAGAGAGCAGGGCACACACTGGCATAGAGCAGGGCACACACTGGCATAGAGCAGGGCACACACTGGCATAGAGCAGGGCACACAAAGGCAGAGCAGGGCACACACAGGCAGAGTATGGCACACACAGGCAGAGTATGGCACACACAGGCAGAGTATGGCACACATACAGGCAGAGTATGGCACACACAGGTAGAGCAGGACACACACAGGGAGTATAGGGAAGGCAGAACAGAGCAGGAAACAGTTTCCATTGAGCAAAACATTCACCTTTTTTTTTAACAATTCCAAAGTTACTTTGACCCCTGAGTTAGACCCTGTATGTGTGGATTTCCAAAAACATTCACATACAAGCAAGTGGTACACACTCGCCATAAAAAAGAATCAGTTGATGAGTGCAAAGTATCTCCCAGGTACATCTATGATTAACGCTCATATAATGAGATGAAGTATACTTGAAATATCAATAAAGAGGTATGAAGTGGGGGGCGTGGCCTGCATGAAGAACGGCCAGGACGTGTGCTGCGTGAGCTCCGGCCTGGGGCGCATATAAAACTAAATTTTTTATCCTGCTATTACCTGAAAGAAGCAAGGAGAGGGTAAAGCAAACCCTGTGGAGCCCAGCAGTTGGAACAGATGTTGCGGAAAAGCCGCGACAGAGGCGCAGCACCAGGTAGAACTCCGAAGCGCACTATGGCAAACCAAAATGGCGCGGATCAACAGATAAGCTGTATGGCGCCGGACAACCCGGCGGGGGCCAGAGAAGCGGCTGCACAGAAACTGGCGCAGTTCGCAAGAGAACCCCCATCCCAGCGATTGAAAGCAGGTGAGCCCAAAGATCTCCTGGGAGAATGCTCCAGCGCTCCTACCACACTAGAGAACTCACCTTCAGACACTGCAGCAGCCCAGCACACACATAAGATCCCAGAGCCGATGCTTAACGAGGTACTACATGCCATCACAGCGAATCACACAATACTCATGGGGAAAATTGA
>CM044442.1:38822153-38832583 GCA_024363595.1 Xenopus borealis | reverse complement strand
GCACCAAATACAGAAAGAAAATATATAAGAAATGAAAACACAATATTTAACTAAACCACTTTACATAAAAATAAGAATTAATAACAAATACTTATCCTTTTCAGTCGGTTTGTTTGTTAGTTTGTTTTGAGTTGTTTTTTCCAGTCAGCAGCCTGTTTGGCACCCCAAGGATTTTTTTCATGCTTGTGTTGCTCCCCAACTCTATTTATATTTGAATGTGGCTCACTAGTTAAAAAAAAAGGTTGGGGACCCCTGGGGTAGAGTAAGGCAGCTTAATAATTCCCTCCATATTCAAATTAGCTGGGATTGGTTAAAGCAACTTGAAGAAAAGTAGCCAAAATTAAACATTCCCTCCATATATTCAGAAAGGTCCCACCCAGGATTTGAACTCCGGTCCCTGCAGCCAAAGACCACGAACCTTACATGCTATGCCACTGGGTATAAGCCTGCAGGTGCCCTCTCCATATGACCATTAGAACCAAATATACCTTTGTGCCTCAGAATATCACTCTTTATATCATACTAACTGTTAAATTAAAGGTGATAAACCACTTTAAAACAAAAAAAGTGACAGGTGCATTGATATCCACCAGCCAGATAACATTGGGGAGTTAAACTCATAGCGCTTTCGGAAACAGGGTTTTCTCGGAATTCAAAGAAGTGACATTAACGGCAGCTTGAAGAAAAGGGCATAGACCATAGAAAATTAAGTTTCAAAACTTTTATTTACTACTTCTGGTATGATCAATTCGGGAGTTTACCAGTGTGGCCTGCACCAACTTTTTTTCACTTCATAGAGGGGGCATTCAGTGTCAGACTGGGATGCCAGGGGCCCACCATAAAACCTTAGACCATGGGCTCACTTTCCAAACTATTATTCCTCCTTTCTTCACTCAATCTTTTTATTCTCTTAGTCTTTTATGTCTACAATAATATAGTATATGCTTTCATTATTAAGCCCCTTAAAGAAATAGGGAAGGACCATGAAATACTCCAAATGGTAAGAGCAAGAGGGCTCACTTACACATGGGCCCACTGGGAGTTTTCCTGGTATCCAAGTGGGCCAGTCCAACACTGGGGGCATTTACCCTTGCTTCCACAATCACATGGTTTTCTTGGGAGAATAAACACAGATAAAAACACAAATGACAATGTAGATGATAATAAAGTACATAAGGGCAAATTTCACCTGGGAAGGCTTTACCACACTTCGCCAGACATTAATTTGCAATGCATACACCAATTCATCAAAACGCAAAGTTACGTCTCAGCAGTAGATCACTGGCAAAGTTTTGTTCATGTAAATTACTTTCCATGTTATACTAAAAGTTAATTTAAAGCTGAACAACCCCTTTGAAAGGTATAGTGACCCATACCACTTAAAGCCTGACCAAACCAGAGCATTACAAAACAAAGGAACACCTTGCATTAACACATTAATACACAGCATAAGAAAGCACAATGACCAACAGTTGGAAATGCCACAGCTTTCATTTTGTGGTTAAATGTTTATCATTAGAGGGCAGCATTCTTTAATGTTGGGACTGGTTAATGATTCCCTGAGACATTTCAGCAGATGGAATGGGAAGTCTGGCTTCTATAAGGGGTTTGGGAAATGGGGAAGGCCTCTTTGGCTCTGACACAACATATTGGAAGCAGACATGTGGAAACTAAAAGTGAGGAGCTTCCCCTGGTGACATGGGACATGATGGGACTAGGCAATGAGAAGGTAGACTTATAACTAATCATCTAAGAAGTAAAAGACAGCTGGATTACTTTGCATGGACAGCCCTACTGATGTGGATACAGTGGGAATGGCCCCAGCAGAATCAAATCTTCAGGCAGGGCTGGTAATCCTTGGTTAGTAATGGCACCTTGAAAACTGCCAGTGAGACAAAGGTTGTGTTGTGCCAGACAGCTTTCATATGTCAGACAGAGAGAGAAAGAAAGTGTGTGGGTACCTAGAGAAGCTGCTTCCTGTTTCGTGCTTCTGGGCTACTCTTCCAAAAGACTGTTCTGTGAGTTATGTTGAAGAGAGCTGAAGCCCAATTCAAATTCATGATAACTTTGGACCATAAGTGCCGGGATTTGTTTTATCACTGTAAAGACTGTGCTGCAAAAATTGCTGGTTCACATAAAGTGAGTGAACTATTTCCGCATACAGCAAAATTTGTTTCAGTGACTTTCTAATCTATCCAATCCATTTACTTATGCACAGACATGGTAAGCCTGAATCTCTTGGTTTGCCAATTTGTTAGGTTCCCCCAGTGATACTAATTGCTTATGGTTTACCATGGGTTGGTCTTCTTTTAAAAAAGCACAGTGGCCTTCAGAGCATGCCTAGTCTTTCCATGTACTTCTTCAGACTTGGCACTACAGGACTCTACAAGGTCTGTATAAAGCATGTGCAAAGTATGATTGCATACCTCCCAACTGTCCTGTTTTAGTGGGATAATCCCTGTTTTGACAGCTCAATCCATAGTCCCTCATTTGTACTGGACAGTACACTGAAAAGCCAGAAAAAGAAACAAAGTTTCTAACTTAATTGGCTTTGGCAGAGAGCCCAGAACAACCACAACAGAAGATAAGATACTTTTGTAACAATTTCTATATAAGCAGATTGTAACAATACAAGATAACAGGTCCCTTGGGAAAAGATTCAAAGCTTAAAGGGCAATTCACCTCCATTAGCGAAACCGTAATAACCAAAAGAAACACTTTCATAACCTGCCAAATTTTGTAAAATGAACATGGTAATTAGGGTGTGTGGCAACAAAAATGGGTGTGGTCAAAAAATCCTTTTGTCCCTCTTATTTCCAAAATGTTGGGAGGTATGTAGATTGTCTGACTATAGCACTATGCTGGTGTATGTTTAAAGAAAAGGAGCAACAGCCCTGACTAAATGGGAAGCAATAAGATATAATGGGGGCTGCCTTGACATCACATTGTGAGTCATCTTTCCTTGTCCTTTAAATCACATCACCACAAATGGATAAACAAATTTAACACAGACACAACTGGCTGGGAAGCACTGGTCTGGGATAGATTTTAATCATTCTAGTATATTATGGAGCATTGAGAGCAAGGAAAGGCAGCCTCTGTAACTAACCAACAGAAGGAATATGACCAGGTCTGGACTGGCAATCTGTGTGTTCGGGCAAATGCCAGATGGGCCGCTTGCTTTAAAATGTAAATGGGCTGTTCACCTAAAAAATACAAATGAGGCGTGTCTTCAATATGTAAATGAGCCAATCACTTTAGAAATGTAAATGAGCTGTCCATAATAGCCAGTCACAGCTAAGCTGATGCCTGCATTTGTTAGTGCTCATGCCTGTACTGGCATATGGGTGGAACCAGGAATTCTGACCAACTTCAGTTAGTAATATTAGAGTTGTTTGCTATATACCTTATCCCTTACGCCTATGATAGGAATGTTGGCAACAGCAGGATCCATGCTCAGAACAATCACTTGAGCCTGTATATGGAACACTGTGATATGTGCATTAATTGCATGAGAAAGCCTACTCTCTTCAAGTATGCCACATTTGGCCTTGTGATACACATGGTAATTAAAGTCCTCTTATCTGCCAGGGTTCATGGTATAGCTGGGGGCACACAAAGGAAAATTTTGAATATTCTGTAAGTATAGGGTCACTAATCCAACTGATAGAATAGTTGTGATAGAAACTAGGGGGAGATATTTGAGGCAAGGACCAGTTTCAGCACATAGGGTGAATAATATTGTTGGGGATTATATGTTAATGGACTCTTAAAATATCTGTTAATTAACACTAGTTCTAGTTAACTTTGGGGTTGGAAATATATATCATGCTTTTTCATGCAGGTGAATACATGGGCTACTTTGATACTTTTGCCAGGGCTGCTTTCTCCTCCCAGTCCGGCCCTGAATATACAGTATGACCACAGCTGAGTTTGTGATAAAGTTGGGAACTGTTATTCTGAAAAACAGAATAAAATAATTAGGGATGCACCGAATCCACTATTTTGGATTCGGACAAACCCCGAATCCGTTGCGAAAGATTCGTCTGAATACCTCATGAATCCAAACCCTAATTTACATATGCAAATTTTTTTTACTTCCTTGTTTTGTGACAAAAAGTAACGTGATTTTAAGGATTCGGATTTGGTTCGGCCGAATCCGAATCCTGCTGAAAATGGCCGAATCCCAGCTGAATACCGAACCAAATCCTGAATTCGGTGCATCCCTAAAAATAATGTGCATTAAAGGAATAGTTCAGTGTAAAAATAAAAATTGGGTAAACAGAATAAAAATAAAACATGTTTCTAATATAGCTAGCCAAAAAAAGGCTGGAGTGACTGGATGTCTAATATAATAGCCATAATACTACTTATTCCTTTGCAGCTCTCATGCTTTCCAGTGATTGGTTACCAGGCAGTAACCAATCAGTGACTTGAGGGGGGACACAGATAAATGTTGCTTTTGAATCTGAGCTGAATGCTGAGGATCAATTGCAAACTCACTGAACAGTTGTGTCCCCTGTGGCTCCCCTTCAAGTCACTGACTAACTCAGAGTTAAGCCTCGATTCGTACCATCGATTCATTGCGTCTATGGCCAGTTTTAGAGAGCTGAAAAGCTGAAAAGCAGATAGTAGTATTTTGTTCTGTTAGACATCCAGTCACTCTAGCCTTTATACACATTACATTTTTGGCTAACTAACTATGTTAGAAACATTGTTTATTTGAACAGCCTATCTATTTACCCAGTTTTTATTTTTACACTGAATTGTTTCTTTAAACTGCTGCAATATTCAATTTAAAATGTGTTGTGGTAAAAGTCTTTCATGCAAAAGCTGTGTGAGGTTAGATATATACATCAACGTTTAATCTTGGAAACTGGACTGTGCCACATCGAAAGCTTTTGCTGCTATAATCAAAAGAAATAATTGATTTACTCTTACAGCTCTGACACTGTTTTGCATTTTGTCCTTCCAGTGTGAGTGGGAATGTACCAGAGAAATGTGCCACAAATATAAGGAATACATATTTCAAGGGCAGCAATTCATTATGTTATCTTGATTCTCTACTGTCAATTTACTCCATTCACTTCTAATTGTTTTCTGTCAGTTTTATCCATATACTGCTTAAAAACGGCATTCTCGGAATTGGAAGGAAGTCTTTGCAGCAAATGAGATGAGGAGGACAAATACAGAGTCATGAAAGGACAAATAGTTCTGGCTGCACATTTTCAGTGGCAGCAGAATTTAGGAATATTACTGTATGAATGTCGTTCCTCCAAAGTAACTGACTGTGCACACACTGGTCACGAGAACTCCAAAAGGCACTCCCATTAGCCCCGATAGACAGAATATTCTTTGCTGTCTTGCATATTTACCAACCTAATGTCCCTCTAGATAGCCTATAGTTAGTATGTATAACTGTAATAGGCTACATAAAATTGCTGTAGTAAAGAGCTACTGCTGAGAGATGACAAAAAAAGGCTTTTTATGACTGCTGATCTGGTAGAAATTTCACTTATTGTAGTTAACTGCTTGTTCACAATTAGATGCTTACTGATTAAGCCTGTTTGTTGAGTCTGATTATACACTGCATAAAATGGCCACAATGGTCTAGTTTTAAACAATTAGGGTGACGGGTGCATCAGCAAAGCAACTAAACACATTCTGCACCATGAATTTAAAATTGCAAGAGATGGAAAAAGCAAACTTCATATCCACAGTGAAAGAATTCTAATAATGCAGATTAACAATATGATTCAGCCACAAGGCGCTCCATATATAGAGAAGCAGGGAAGAAGGAGAAAAACAATAAAAGCAAAATATGACTTCTGTTGACGAGTCCAGCCCAAATTCAATATTGGACGATGTATCCTATAAAGTATGTAGTAATAACCGACCACACAGGGGTATAATGTGGCCATAAAATGCCATAACAATTACTGTAAACCTTATTATGAGCCATTGTACTTCTGGGCACACAGTATTGCAGCTTGTGGCAACGCCAATCATTTAATAATATAAATACAGTATATTACAGGACACCTTTCAGGTATACATTGAAACAAGAGGCAGTTTTTAAACTTGCTGCAACTGCTTTTTATTTTACATTCCTCCCATTCTGTTTGTAGATGTCAATTGTCATCTTCTTATGTAATTTAAACATTTACTGCACTTTTAAAATGGAGAGATTTGTGGACCTGTTTGGCAACTCTTCAGAAACAGCCTGGCGTAGGCTGGCACCATAATAAGAAGGGCAAGTTCTAGTAAACCATAGCAACCAAATAGCAAGCAACATGTATTTTGCTGTTGTTTGACAGCAAACATTTCAATGGCTGCAGTGAGTAACTAGACCTAGATATATATTTTTCTTTTTTATTAGCATTTCTTGCTATATTACCTTTAATCTATGTGTGTGTATGTCATTCAGGTGTATCAGGAGATTATCTCTCTGTACTGTATCTTTTACAAAATGACATCACACAAGTGCATCTGTAATTAAAGACACTTGCCCTTTGAATGGGAAAAACTGCACTTACTTACTGACCTAGCTGCCTCGCACCTCTCAAGAAAGCTCCAGTTGCCTGACTAGCATGATTATATGGAAAGCTCAGAATTACGGGAAGGCCATCTCCCACAGAGTCAATTTCAAGCAAATAATTCTAATTAATTTTAATTTCCATTTTCTCTGTAAATATAAAACAGTGCCCAATACCTAATCCTGACTAAGCCATATGGATCCATATTTGTGGCAAAACAATCCTATTGGGTATTTTTAAAATGATTTTTAGAAGCCAAATTACTGATTAGCGGGGAATCTTTTTTCCCAAAAAAAGGATCACCGCACCAAAGGCCACCTCTGGATTCCTTTGGCATGCGCTCCTAGCACCTAGTTCCCCCTCCCGGTACAAGTGCATGATTCTGCCATCACAGCATCACCTGGAAGGGCATTCCTTACTGTCCTCAGTACTATCTACATTGCTTTAAATCAATGTTCTGTTCCTCTAGTCTAAACTAGAGGAACAGAACATTCCTTTAAAGCAATGGGGATACTTCAAAGGTCAAAGTCAAAGTAAACTTTACTGTCATCTCAGCAGTATACGAATACACAGTGAGACGTGTATTTAAACAGCCATCTTGAATTCAGCACTATAATCAAGATCCTGGCCATATGTATATTTAAAATGACAATAGCATTGTTTGAGTTCTTAGACTACAATCTTGTGTTTCAAGATGTTCATTAACAATACCAACATTAGAGACCCAGCATAGTAAATGGTGAATTTGTTTTTGAAATTTTTTTACCCATTTACTAAAGGCAGTTGGAGCCATCTTGTGGTTGAGTCTTCAACAACGTTGGGATACAATTCTTGTGCATTGATTTGTAAATCAATGATCATCAAGTATTCTCAAAGCACAGAACTGCAAAGTATTGATTAACTAATTCACTTAAACTAACTCACTACAATTAGGTGACGCTGTCACTTTACACATACATTTCCTTTAAGCTCCAGTTTCCATGTCATCAAAGGAACAATTTACATGCAAAAGTATAAATTGCATTTGTAAACTCTAGCTCTAACTGTGCTGTGGATATGAGAAGCTAGGAGCCATAATTTACCAGCTCCTGTGCCATTATTCACTATAAAAGATTTAGTATACAGGCATGTAGAAATAACATTAATATCTGAAAAAATATTCTGATATGCTGTGGTAGAGAGAATACCAGCTGGCCATAGATGCAAAGAGCCGCTTGTTTGGCAATGTCGCCAAATGAGCAGATCTTTCCCCGATATGCCAGTTAGTTTTGACATCGGCAAACAAGCAGATCTTTCCCTGATATTCCACTTACTGGCAGGGCTATATCGGGGTAATCTGGACGTTCAGCCCTATGGCTGAATTATCAAATTACGACAAGCGCAATGGACTTCCAATGGGCTGGTCGGAAGAAAATCCAACCTTCTCAATTGATATCATGTCCAGAAGCCTCCATACACGGGCAGATAAGCTGTTAAACGACCGCTATTGGCAGCTTTATCTGCCTGTGTATGGCCAGCATTACTCTAGATTATTAGAGATTAGTTTTTTACACTCCCTTTTGTAAAAAAAACATTGTCTTTTTATTGTTGTACAGTATCAATGTCCAATGTTTCGGTCCTCATTAGGACCTTTTTCAAGGATCCTTTCAAGGACTGAAACATTGGACATTGATATTATGCAACAAAAAAAAGACAAAGTTTTTTACAAAAGGGAGTGCTGGTCTGGAGACTATTTGTGTATAAATGATTACCATGCACCCCTCCTTTTACTGAAAGAGTTGGCCTTGGAGTGCGGATCCTCACTTGAAAGATATATATATATATATATATATATATACATGGTGGCGCAACTTGGTGTGGAATGTAAGATGTTACTTCACCTGCATTGGGGCTTGTTTACTGTGACATGTAAGGTTCCGTATTTTAATGAGTTGTTTAGTCCATACGGCTTCTCTTAATACTTTTAGTTTATAATGAGATATGAACTGAAATACGGTGTGTTCTATTTGAAGCATGGGAGGAAGATTATACTGTTATATGGACACATGGACATTTTCAAATCAATAGAAGGTGCTGTTTTTCAGAGCACATAATAATGTGAATATTTAAGTTTTATGTTGATCTATTTTTTCACTGTTTTTATTTTCGTTTAAACTTTTACCGCTTAGGAACACGACATTTTGCACATATGCACTATTTGATTGGGTCACTTTTATATTAGATTTATTATATTGTATGTACACGGTAGTTTTAGTATTATACCACTGGTTCCGGTACATTAACATGATTTGACAATGCATATGGTAATGTTGCCACTATATTAGCTCTTAGCACAGCACAAGGTTTTCATTAATTACCACGGTTAAATAAGAGAGGAATTTGATTGGGCCATATACACATATTAATGTATAGTCTGGAGCATCTCCGACACCCTTTGAAGAGTGCTTCAATGTTTTAATTCACCCCACATTTTATGATAGATGAATATAACCCCATTTGATAGGTGACCAGAAGGGGGCTATAAAATGCTCATTAATCATTTGTTTTTATGGACTGTACTACACCAATTTATTTTGTTCTATTTATTTATAGTATACCTTTTACTTCACATTAAAGTAATATAGGGAGTAGGTAATCGGACCTTCCATCTATACTCAATGTTGATACTTAGTAGCACTACTAGCATTTCCTAATATAACACTTTGTAAGAGCGTAACTGTAACAGTATCATTAACATCTGCTACTATGTTTGTTTTTAGACTTTTCCTTATTTAATTGAATAGGGTTTTTTTTTTTTTTAACAGTGATATGGTTATTGTTGTAATGTGTAGTTCTGTTCGGACTGATATATTGTGAGATTTGAGCTATACTATTGGACATATAGTAATGATGACGATGATGACAAGTCAGTCAATTAAGTTTCCCGCCATCAAGAGTACTTAATGCATTTTTCATTGTCTGTAATCACTTTGAGAAAGGCCTCGGAGAGGCCAAAACGTTTTTTTGTTAATAAATATTATTTACTTTTTAAGTCCTGAGAGTGCGGAAATTCTTTACTGTGTATATATATATATATATATATATATATATATATATGTATATATATGTATTTATTTACAGGCATGGGACCTGTTATCCAGAATGCTCATGACCTGGGGCTTTCCAGATACCATCCATACCTTAAGTCTACTAGGAAATCCTTTAACATTAAATAAACCCAATAGGCTGGTTTTGCTTCCAATAAGGATTAATTATATCTTAGTTTGGATCAAGTACAAGGTAATGCGCACAGTCTGGTAAGTAGATTTGTACGGAGATCTCTGAATTATGCTGTATGATGCTGCACTATATGTGTCTTCTTCCTATAGGCTTTTCTCTATGAGATGAGGCAATCAAAATAAGAGTTTGTAACTCTACCGATACACACCATAATTCTAAATACCTTTGTGAGTACCTTGATTCTATCTCATTGAAATTATTCAGAGACTATATTACACCATATAGTACGCTTTCCTTTCACAGGTATTGGCAAGAACGGTAATCTGATCAATAGCGCACAGACTATTGGATTTATACTTTTCATTCGAATAAAGGATGACGTGGACTCTGTTATTTCAGTCAGTGCTGCTTGTTTAATTAAGGACTAAGCACAAAGTTTAATTTTATATTGATTTTTTATGTAATAAACAGTTTGAACCCCTATTGCACTGGACTGTGGGCAAATCTAACTTATAACAACACCAGAAAAGTCACAGTGGGGACGGAAACTTCAAGGGATGTGTGTGTACAGCATGAAATACACTTTAAAAGAGAACTAAAACCCCTACAAATGAATAGGGCTACAAATGGCATGTTTTATTTAATAAACTTATTGCACCAGCCTAAAGTTTCAGC
>CM044442.1:38780733-38794379 GCA_024363595.1 Xenopus borealis | reverse complement strand
TATCCGGCAAACCTCAGGTCCCGAGGATTCTGTATAATAGGTCCCATACCTGTACTAAGATTCGACATACCCATAATCTATTGGATCCTCTGCAATCTGGTTTCGACCCTGCACACTCTACTGAGACTGCTTTGTGCAAAGTTACAAATAATCTTCAGGTTGCCAAAACCAAAGACCACTCCTTTATCCAATCCTCCTTGAGCGATCATCTGATTTTTGATACAGTTGATCACTCCCTCTGTATTCACTGGGTATCCGTAATCAGGCTGCATGCTTGCTCTCTTCTTACCTTTCTTAGCAATCATTCACTTCACAATCAGTCTCTTATGCTAAAAACAACTCTTGGAAACATTGCAAAACACCTGAACTGAGAACTGTCACTTTTATTGCAGAATCACATACTGTACCCCTCAGAACTTAATATCCTCCTATTTATGTCTGCAAGTTACCCTCCCATTTATATTATTAGCGCTAGGGGACATGGACCCCCTTCATCTGGTCTTAATCTTTAGCACAACTGTGCTTTGTATTTATTTGTATTCATTATTGTAATGCCACGTTTGATCTATTAATTGTTGCTGCCTACATCAGTAGTTCTATAGAAATACAAATATTCATACATACATACATTTTATATTCCCCAATGTATGAAAAGGCTTCGTCATTCACAGAAAGAGGCAGGTGGAAGACTTGGCAGCACATGCCAATTTTGTATTACATTTACAGCTCTGTGCAATCACACTTACTGTATATATACGACCCTCTCACTGACAGCTTGGCATTCTTCACCTTATAAGGGGTGGCATAGCAGCGAGGCTGGTGAAGTCTGGTGGAATTTGTATGATAAGCTGCCAAATGTCATATGGTAAACATATATTACTCCACTGAACCTATTTATAAAGTGACCAATTACACTATGAATAAACCCCCTTTCAGAATCAAATATAACATTGGTGAAATATTGATTGTACAATCTCTGCAACAGCCCATATTATCAGTGTATTTTAGCAAGTTTGCTAGTTAATAGCGTGTTTTATGTCAAATACTCGTGCTAACAGAATTTGCTTTTTTTTATACAATTGTTCTCTTATAATAATAATAATTGTAAGAACTTTCTTTCTGTATTATAGACTGACTACACATGGTGTAAAGCAATGTGTGGCAGGTCACACCCTTTGACACACACCACATTGACAAACAACATATATAAACAAACACAAGGTAAAATATTTCACAGCACTTCCAATCAATAACAGCGGGACACAATCCGAGTTAGTTAAAGGGTTTTGTGATGAGTATAACAGAAAAATAGCTTGGCCTGAAGGGTTATGTTATAAATTATGTTTTCATCCCTTGAGTTTGTGCCCTTTTTTATGCAAGACAGATCTATAATGGCCACAGAATGACACTGCCTAGAATTAGACAACTTGTTATCCACATAAACCCCCAGTCTTTCTCAGGTAATGAAAGTGGCTGTATCCTGCATGTAACCTATAGTTCTGCCCAATTTAGTATTATCTGGAAATATAGAAACAGGTCATTAATAAACAAGTTGAAAAGCAAAAGACCAAGTACAGAGCCCTGCAGTACTCCACTAACAACACTGGTCCAATTAGAAAATGTTCCATTTATAACTAATCTTTGTAATCAATATATTAGCAAGTTCTCTATCCAGGTACAAATACTATGTTCCAGGTCAACATACCTTAATTGAACCAGAAACCTTCTGTGTGGCATTGCATCAAATGCTTTAGCAAAGTCTAAATAAATCACATCCACTGCCATTACAGAATTGAGGTCCCTGCTCACCTTCTCGTAAAAGGAAATTAAATTAGTCTGGCAAGATCTATTACGCATGACCATGCCGGCACAAATTCAAAGTATTATGATTTGCAATGAAGTCCAGTATCGTATCCCTTAATACTGCTCTGAAAAGCTTTACTACCATTGATGTCAGACTAACTGGCCTGTAGTTTTGAGGTTGAGAATGAGATTCCCTTGCCCTTACTTTAGCTACCTGCTATTGGACTAAAGTCCAGGTGGCTATATTGTATCTTATTATTGTTTATAGGTAGTGACCACCCCCCTGCAGTGCTGTAATAAAAGTGCTTGCAGGGAGTGGCACTTCCTCTTTGGCCTGCAGCAGAGGAGGGGGGCAGTGCTCCATTGAGCCTGGGTGCCAACATTACCACATACAGTACATACATACATACACTAGTCTCTTGGCACCATGCCAGACCTCCATGAAAATTTAAGTAAAGCAATTTGGCAATCACAGAGCTAAGCTGTCTAAGGAGCCTGGGATGAATACCATCCAGTTAGTGATGTGCTGGTTTGGATTTCCCCGACCCGCACCCCGCCTTCCCGCCACCCTCCCTCTCTCCACCCGTGCCTGCCTGAGCCCGTCTTCTGGGTTCCTTTTATAGAACCACGCTTGCATTTGAAAGTGACGGGTGGGGAGAGCAGTAGAAGATCCACCCATTTTGCAACAACGTTCCTTGCTTACAAGGGGAATATACTGACGTATATTTATCAAGCAGCATTTTAAAAACGTCCCTTTTTTGTTTTGTGTTTAACCCTGTGAAAAGCATTTCCCACTTAATATGCTGTAGAGATGTCTTTATACTGTCAAAGTTTGCAGGTCTAATATTTTGTTATATAGTTGTTTCTGCAGAATATCAAAGGAGACCATGTTATGATCACTATTCCCTAAATACTCACCATTAGTTAATGCAGTTTTTAGTTTTCACAGCAACAACAGTGGTCACCATAGAAAGACTAAACATGAGGAGGGCAGGAAGAGAATAAAAAGGGTGTGAACCCAAACACAAGCCATAGAGTCCATGGCAGTGGGTAAAATGCCAATGAAAATTCACCTGCCGAAAATTTGCTGGTGTTAAAAAAAGAACGAGTCGCACGCCGAAATTGACGTGACGCATCGTAATTGACGCGGCGCTCGTCGAAAATGACACGACGCGTCCAGAAGAATCACACCAGAAGAAGACCCGAAGATTTCCGAAGAGAAGAAGATGGATGCCCTGAATCTGCACCAAGGAGTAAGTAAAAAGTTAGGGGCATTTACCCAGGGTAGCAGCTAGGCTGGGGGAGGGGGAGGAGGGAGGGCGTCTATGTAGGTTATGAGGGGTAGGTTTTTTTAAATAAGGGGTTGAATTTTCCTTTAACGTCTATGGTCACCTGTACAGAGCATTTTTTTTTTAGATGGGGTTGGTGACCGCCATTCAAAAGAGTTCAAAGAAAAAAGCAAATAAGGGGAAGTGGACTGCATCGTCCCTGGTAGCCACCTCTCGACAATGGAGGTTGGTAATCAATTGCCATGCATCTGAAGGGTGGTGTGTGCCTCTTCTGCAGAAAATGTACGGCTACAGGTTGTGGAGCATTGCCTTCTTTCAGAGCCTTGCTGATTGGGGACTTGTTCTCCGTTCTTTGAGTGTGGTGCATGTTTCCCAACATAGTAAATGTGCATGGGCATGTAATGATGTATACAACAAACATTGAGGTACAGCCAAGTCTATGAAGGATTTTGCACCTCTTCCCCGTGTGTGGATGGGTGTGGATGTCACACAGTTTGGACACTTATAGCATCCTAGTTTACTTGGTTTAGATAGCCAGTTAGGTTCTAAATAAGGCAGCCCCCAGAAGTCTGTCTTAATGAAATCCCTCAAATTCTTGCCCCTTCTGTAGCCGATAATGGGTTTTTAGCTTTGTGGAAACAGAGGGATTCGTCCATGTTCAACATGATGGGATGCCGATGAAAAGGTGGTTGTGCATGTTTAACACCCTATTCAGCTGTGACAACCGGAGATCCTGTTTGTAGCCTCTTTCGATATATATCTATTATATATCTATATCTATCTATATCTATCTATCTATCTATCTATCTATCTATCTATATATATATATATATATATATATATATATACACACACACACACACACAGTCATATGAAAAAGGGGAACTCCACTCTGCCTGCATAATAATTTACTCCACTTTCAACAAAAAAGCTGTAGTAGTATGTCTTTAATTTTCCGAGAACATCTGAATACTGGGGTGTTTTCTGAACAAAGATTTTTAGTGACACAGTATTCAGTTGTATTAAATTAAATCAAATGTGAAAAACTGGCTGTGGTTAAATTAGCTCATTAAGTCTTGAACTTCATAGGCAGGTGTGTCCAATCATGAGAAAAGATATTTAAGGAGGCCAGTTGCAAGTTGAGCTTGTATTTGTCTCTCCTCTGGAGAGTGACCGTTTGGGATCCTCAAAGCAACTCTCAAAAAAGATCTAAAAACAAAGATTGTTCAGTATCATGGTTTAGGGGAAGGCTACAAAAAGTTTGAAATTATCAGTCAACTGTAATCAAGAAATGGAAGACCACATGCACAGTTGCTGTAACACTAAGGTTTACAATGGGGAGCCATTGTAATAAGGATAGCCACTCCATAGAGCAGGGGTCCCTAACCTTTTTTACCCGTGAGCCACATTCAAATGAGTTGGGGAGCAACACAAGCATGAAAAAGTCCTTTAGGTTGCCAAATAGGGCTGTGATTAGCTATTTGGTAGCCCATGTGTGGACTGGCAGCCTACAAGAGGCTCTACCTAGCACTATACTTAGTTTTTATGCAATTAAAACTTGTTTTCAAGATTGGAATTCAAAAATAAGCACCTGCTTTGAGGGCCATGAGAGCAACATCCAAGGGGGTGGAGAGCAACATGTTGCTCACGAGCTACTGGTTGGGGATTACTGCCATAGAGAGTGGATATGGCGGAAGCCCAGGGGGTGTAGGTGATTGGAGGCAAAGACAGGATGAACACAGAAACAAAAGGCAGGAACAGGCAAAAAATATAATCAGGGTATCCACACTGTGAGGGGAAAAATGGGGAACACAGGAACTCACTCAGGAACAAAGTAAAAGGTATTCAGGAACAAGGAATACAAAGACAAGGTTTCAGAGATTCAAGGTTTCAAGGTTTTCAGGTAACAAGGTTTTCAGGTCATCCAGGAACAACAAAATACAATCAATGACTGAGCAAAGCTCAGAACAGGATTTATAAAGGGAAGGAGATTAGGAATGGGAGACACATGAGGTAAAAGCAGCCAATGTACAATGTCCAGAACCTTGAAACCAAGAGTTTGAGTCCTGAGCTGATCCTGACAAACACCCAGTTCTGGCAGGCCAAGAAAAATACAGGAGCGGCATATGCAGTGGACTGTGAGAATGGTTACAGACAACCCAAAGATCAACTCCAAAGAGATGCAAGAACAGCTTGCTGCTGATGGTGTATCTGTGCATTGTTTTACAATTCAGTGCAACTTGCACAAAGAACATCTTTATGGCAGGGTGATGAGAAAGAAGCTTTTTCTGCACTCATGCCACAAACAGAGTTACTAGTTGTATGCAAAAGCTCATTTAGACAAGCTACAGTGATTTTGGAACAAAGTGCTTTGGACTGATGAGACAAAATTTGAGTTATTTGGTTATAACAAAAAGCTGGAATACAATGTATTTCAAGAAAAGCACCTGCTACCTACTGTCAAGTGTGGTGGAGGTTCCATCATGTTGAGGGGCTGTGTGCCTAGTTCAGGGACTGGGGCCCTTGTGAAAGTCGCGGGTCGGATGAATTCAAGCCATTATTCTTCAGGATAATGTTCAAGCATGAGTCACAAAGTTGAAGTTACACACGGGTTGGATATTCCAACAAGACAAACTTCGAAATATACAAAGACATTTATGCAGAGGGAGAAGTACAATATTCTGAAATGGCCATCACTGTCCCCCGACTTGCATATCATTGAAAATGCAGGCCCCTGATCTGCATATCATTGAATATTTATGGGATGATTTGGAACACGCTGTCCATGCTTGGTAGCCTTCAAATTTAACTGAACTCAAGAGATTTTGTATAGACGAATCCAGCCATTATTATTATTATTATTAACATATATTTCTATAGCACCAACTTACTTCGTAGTGCTGTAAAGTGAATGTGATTAGGTAAGGAGGAGGTAATGAAAGAAGAGTTGAGTAGCAGGTCATCATCATCATCATCAAAGGCTATAGGAGGCACCTAGAGGCGGTTACATTTGCGAAAGGAGGCTCAACTGAGTATTGATGTAATCTCTGTTGGGGTGCCCAAAAGTATGCACATGTCTAATTTTCTTATGATACATATTGCATATTTTCGTTTAATCCAATAAACTTTATGTCACTGTTGAAATACTACTTTTTCCATAAGGCATGTTTTATAGTAAATGGAAGTTGCTACTTTGAAAGCTCAGCAAATGATTAGCAAAACTCCAAAGAATTGAGAGGGGTTCCCAAACTTTTTTAAATGACTGTATATTCAATGGTACCACTAGAGCAGCAGTTCTCAACCTGGGGGTCGCGACCCCTTTGGGGGTTAAATAACTCTTTCACACGGGTTCCAGGAGCAGGTTCATCTCTCTCCCGACTAGCCCTTGGGCAAGGTTGTAGCTCTCCAGGTGTTGGTGCTGGGAGTTGTAGTTCAGAAGCCTGTGTAAGGAAGTCAGTTGCACTACAACTTTCTATATCCCCTTAGTAGGGACTGGCATACAGCTCTAGCTGCCCATTTAAAGCGGGCAGTCATATTTTTAAAATTAACATGGTAATTGGGGGTGTGGCAAAATTTTTTTGCCACACTACGCACAGAAAACAAACCTTTATGCAGCCACGCTGTCTCCTGTACTTTCCTAACAATCCACTCTGGGCTGGCAATGAAAATATTTTAATATTTTTTGGTTGGGGGTCACCACAACTTGAGGAACTGTATTAAAGTGTTGCAGCATTAGTAAGGTTGAGAACCACTGCACTAGAGGGAGCCATAAGATCACTGTTGCTAGGGAAAGTCCCCAGTGGTTGGAGAAAGGGAAGTTTACAAGCAGGAAGGTAGAGATGCGTCATGGGAAGAAGTGAGGGTTGCCACCTCAATGGCAGTTGAGTCATTCCCCATAGAAGATGTTGTACTGAGACAGTCAAGTAGTAATAGTACATTCTAATGGGTTTTAGTTAGTCAGGCAATTAGAATGGACAGCTATGGCCTCTACCAGGAGGTAGTGGGCACAGAGTGTCCAGCACGAATCCTACCAGTCAGGGTGTAAAATGCGAAGCTCAGCCGGACGTATCCCTGTGTATGAGTGCCTGTCTTTGTTGCTCTCTATGTGCAATAAAGAGAACATGGATACTGCAGCTTTTTACCTCCTGTGTGAAGGTCTCTCTACAAGCTGGACAGAGATTCCTTGCCAGGTAACAAAAGGGGTTTAAAGCCATGACCTTTAGGGCCCCTGGCTACACATGGGCACCCACAATGTAGTTGGAACTCAGTTGGAATGTCTTTCATGTACCAACTGTGCATGTAGCCTGCAGGAACCTTTTGGATGTAGGTGGTTGAAAACCTGTTTAATTCATTCCAATGAAAATATTCTGCAGTGTGATGTAACTTCTGGCTCAGTGATGTCACTTCTAGGTACTGCAATGCTCACATTGTGGAAGGTGGGTTTAAATTTTGTAGGGTAAGCGTGGGAGAATGCAGGTAAGCGTGTTTGGGTTGGGATACAGGCAAGCGGGTATGGTTAAGGAGCAGTCCTGCAAAAACAGACCCTCAACATCTTTAGCTGAATATATGAAAATGTTGCATTGTGGATAACAAACATGGGGACAGCCGAAATCTACCTTTTCAGACTGCATTTTCGTCACAAGTGGTTCTATATACATCCTTTAATTCCGCAATTTGTTTGGCAAGTTCTGGGATTTGCCACAAAGATTTGAAGCAGTACTTCTTGCTTGACACAGGGGATTATTTATTTTTTAAAGCACTTACATCCCAGCGAATTCTGTACTCTGATCTGTCTGGCGGATTATAGTGATGGGTAGATTCCTGTTACTACACACAGGACTGATGCAGGGTCTTCTCTGTCCCAATATTTTTGTTCCACAGGGTAAAAAACACAGTGACTTACAGTAAGTCTTATTGCCATAATTATACTCCCATTACTGCAACTAGTACCAGTACCTGGCATCCATGGGTCCCACAAACCCAGACCCCCATGGGCTCAGCCAACCCAGACCCAATTCCCATCAACAATATTGTCTCTCACCCGCTGCCATCTCTCCCCTGATCGCAGCAAAGAAAGTACTGTATAAATTGCGTGTGTGTGTGTGTGGCTGGGAGGACTGGAGCTGGGTGGGTGTGTGAGTGAGTGAGTGGGTGGGTGGGTGGTGGAGGCCCCAGAGGGGGTTTGGGGGCCACTAGGGTAATAGCCCCCCATGGACCTTGCACACCCCAGTAATAGTTCCTATTACTTCACATTTCTTCATGTTACCCATAAATCCACTGTGTCCGTTTGTATAAAATCTCTAAAAAATCAGTTAACGTTATTTAATAGTGCCAACATTAAATAAACCTGTATGAAACCACTCAGAAGTTTAGGACGGCTTCTTCACAAAATGCCTTTACTGCTAGAAATCAGAGATAAAAGCTGCTAAGTGCTAAGCCATGTGATACATTTTAAAATTAACATTCATATGATAGTTGACCTTTCAAAGCATTTAACTTTTAGTAGAAAAAAAAAGTAAAAACTGACAAAAAAATATTACAGTAACCAATGAATAAAAATGAGAACCTAACTAATTTCTAAACACAAGCATGTGGAATGGATGAATTCTAAAGGGGATGAGACATGGAAAACTCATGACCCACAAACATGTAAACTGAAGACAGCACTTGTATGTGTGCCAAGTAAAGGTAATTTGAGCATCTTTAATAACAAAATAGACCTGGATGGAGTCCAATATCAGGAAACATAATCAGCATACTGGATTTGGCAAAGAATCAACTTGTCTCCATACGAATCTTAAACTGAATCTGTCAAAATGATTTAAAAACAAAGTTCAGCTTGTCAAGGCATAACACGGCATGGCAACTGCCGGACCCTATTTGCACCATCACAGCTGAGAGCAAGAAAAGTCTACAGTTTTCTAAATCTCAGATGTCTGGAAAAAAAATTGGCTTTCTAATCAACCCTTTCCTGAAATTAGTCTGTAACACACGAACGTTTTCTATTTTACTCTTCATGTCCTGAAATATTACACGGCATCTGTGGTCACACGCAAGCTATAATGTCCCCTGAAGGTTGGGTGTTTCCAAAGCAACACTCAGGCACTGACAATGCTTAAGCCACAGATACTGCATATGTAGATTATTCTTTGTGCATAAAATTTAAGAAGATGGATTAAGATAACCAAACCCTTTAGGAAAACTTGATAGATATTCTATATAGTGTTTAAAGTGGCTTCTTTGGCCTGCAGAGTCCATTTGCTGACTACTGCCTCCTCTCCTTTATTTGTGGAAGACCATATTGTTTTTAAAAGACACTAGAGGCCATCTGAAACTGTAGGCCTCACATACAGTTTATTTGCTCTTTCCACATCTATCTGCCACTGTTTTCCCATTTCAGTTCTCTTAAACCTGGTCACTAACGGTTTTGCTCCACAGATGCAAAGAAGTAGAAGAAGCACACTCACATACATACATCTGAATGTAACTATTTCTCTTTATCACCTGTCAAGGATGACATATTGCACAATCCGAAGAAACACACCTTACACAAGATCTCCATAAACATGCATACTTACCTCTAGCACTAGCAACCCTACTTACTTGCCTAGGCTAGAAGCTGCATATTTTACAAATCAAGACCCAGCCAACAAATAAACAACCAGGCTAAAAATAACACGGTCTTATGCACATGTAGACCAGTCTATCCTGCCAGTGACATACCTCACAAAAGAACATTTACTGGCACACAAGGTAGTTGCAAGCAAGGACAGGCCCTTGCAGGGTTTATTGTGGAAGTGCAACATTTTGGGTAATGTCCACAATAAACCTTGCAAGGGCTTGTTCCTACTTGCACCTACCTTGTGTACCAGTAAATGTTCTTTTCCGTTATGTATTGGGAGTTTGTTGATGCAATCAATGCCTAGAGAGCCAGGGGGTGTGAGTGTTGACCTATATTATTCCACTAGCCGCAAACACATTCTACCGCTGATAGATATTTCAAAGGCCACCCATATATATCAAAAACATTAGTCTACAAAACCACTCCGGCACTGTTGAACAAATTTATCCCTTCTCCTGCACCCCTAAAACAAGTACCAGCATCCGCTATATGTAAAGGCAAGAGCATCCAGACCCATCCCGCAACATGTAAAACAGGGTAATTTGTAGGGAGCTCCCCGGAAAGGAAACAACTCACAGTGTGCTGCACATGGAAACTGCTCCGGATAGCATCAATCAAGGATTCATTTGCAACCACAACATGGCCACATCTGTAAACTGAAAAGAGACGTCTATGCTAAAGGAGCACATTCTCAGACAGACCGATTCTTCTGCCTGCACCCCTGCCACACTTACCTTTCTTGCCAGTGGTAAAGCATGACTGCAGCCAGACATTTCACAAATCAGTATGTCAACAAAAACTCTTCCAGATCAAAGAAACACTCTTTCACACATATTTAATCTAATGTATCCCTCTGTAACTAAAGTAAAAGAATATGGGTTGATGATGTTTAGTAGAACCATAACTCACCACATTTTGGAAGTGGCCCACCTGCCCTGATTTTGGGATTTAATTCAGTAACACATGGCAGATTGACAGGCAACTGGGGCACTTGGGCTGTACGGGTCACACAACCTCCCATATCCAGAAACTAATGAAAAAGTTTAACTAAAGTCATCATTCTTAACTCATGTCACTTTTTATTGTTTTAAACACTAACACTATGAACGTTATTGTTCTCTAGAGACTAGCAATACCATTGACAAGCAGTATATAAGTTGTCATGGAGCATCCAGTTTGTTTTGCAAATATCAAAAAATATTTTTCAGGCTTTACTCTAGAAACAAGAGATTACATTGGATTGTAGATCAGCAATTATTAATCTATGGGTTAGAACCCAAAAATGGGTTCCCATGGCTGTTGATGGTGGGTCTCCTTGGTGCTGTTAGTAATGAAACGCTCAGCCACAGTAGTGAATAAAAATAAATGTGCATCATTTATTCCAAACCAGTTCTCTAGGATCATAAATTGAGTCCCATATTTTGGACAATTTGTATTACATGATAAAAAGGTTGCCAAGCCTGATATAGATGGAAGAGAAAAAACATTAAATGGGCATGATGTAGCAAGGTCAGCTGCAAAAAAGGGGGACAACTTGCCAAGGATACAGCCGCTATCACATTGTGACTGTAATTAGTTTGTAAACACCAATAACCAGCAGGTGGCTCAACAGTACTAATACACGGTGTCATCAGCTGACAATTGCAAACTGTAAGGCAGTGATCCCCAACCAGTAACTCGCAAGCAACATGTTGCTCTCCAACCCCTTGGATGTTGCTCCCAGTGGCCTCAAAGCAGGTGCTTGTTTTTGAATTACTGGCTTAAGGTGGCCATACACGGGCAGATAAAAGCTGCCGACAGACTGTGTCGGCAGCTTATCTGCCCGTGTGGGGGGCCCTCCGACGGGCTTTCCCGATCGATATCTGGCCGAAAGTCGGGCAGATGTCGATCGTGCAGGATTAAAAGTCCCGTCGGATCGCGGCCGCATCTGTTCGTTGATGTGGTCCCGCGATCCGACCGCCCGTACTGATCCGAACGTTGTGCCCTAGGGCCCACGATCGGATCAGCCCGATATCGCCCACCTCAAGGTGGGCATATCGGGGAGAGATCCGCTCGTTTGGCAACATCGCCAAACGAGCGGATCTCTTCGTGTATGGCCACCTTTAGAGGCAAGTTTTGGTTGTATAAAAAAAGAGATGTCCTGCCACACTGTGACTGTAATTAGTTTGTAAACACCAATAACCAGCAGGTGGCTCAACAGTACTAATACACGGTCATCAGCTTAAAGCAAATTTAAGTAAGAATATGATTACTTTGAAAGGGCAAAGAACCCCTCTACTCACTGGGTGCCAGAGAATTCAGTTGCTAGGTTTGACCCCTGGGCTGGTACTGCTCCTAGGAAAGAAAATTGTACCTGCTGGGGAAGCATGTGAAGTGCAGAACTTGCCTAGCT
Organism: Xenopus borealis; assembly: GCA_024363595.1. Lineage (NCBI taxonomy): Eukaryota > Metazoa > Chordata > Amphibia > Anura > Pipidae > Xenopus > Xenopus borealis. The sequence continues at coordinate 38,782,273 of CM044442.1, read as the reverse complement.
TTCCAAGTGGTCTCTGTGAAGACTTGCACATGCACAGTAGCGTAGAGTCTGGAAACTACAATATCTTAAGTCTAATCAAGAGATGACTGGAAAAGCAAGGTAAGATGGAGGTGCAAAAATGTGGTAGAAACAATGATCAAACATAGCAACTGTATTCAATGAACTGGGGTTTACTTTTCCTGTAAATGTCTATTAACTAGTGTAGTGATCCCCACCCAGTAGCTCGCAAGCAACATGTTGCTCTCCAACCCCTTGGATGTTGCTCCCAGTGGCCTCAAAGCAGGTGCTTATTTTTGAATTACTGGCTTAGAGGCAAGTTTTGGTTCCATAAAAAAAACAGATGTCCTGCCAATCATTCTCTCCTGTAGGCTGCCAGTCCATATAGGGGTTACCAAAAAGTCAATCAGAGCTCTTATTTGACATCCCCATGGACTTTTTCAAATTTAAATGTGGCTCATGAGCAAAAAAGGTTGGGGACCCCTGCTGTAAGGAAAGGAATACTAAAATTTTACAGATTGTGAATGAAAGAGTCATTACAGTTTAAGGTTGATTTAACACATTTTTTTAATATAATGTGGTCCTTGTCTGTACCAAGGCATATAGAGGGACTGCACATCTCCTTTTGCTTGCCTCTCTCCTGAACCTGTTACTTTACTCAGGTTCACTCCATGCATAGGAAGACTTATACTGCAACATGGTCTTTTTCACTATAGCAGGAACAAGAGCCACCCTAGTATACAGATACAGAGACTTGTGGCAGAAAAGGAGAGGTGTTAAGGTGGGGGAGGCACTGCCTAGGCAAACAATCTCCAAGGGTTGGCTCTGGCACAGATAACCTTATTTGCAATCATAATTACATCTCAGGATGGCCATTATTATTAATTTATAATTGAGGCTGTGTACAACCAGTTTTAGCTTGGCTGGATGCACCTCTCAGAACAAGTCCTGCATTATGCCAGCCCTATTTATGGTTTGGCTTAGACCCATCTGAAAAATCCTTAGCAATGCCTTTGCCTTGATTTAAATTATATCAGTATGTGCTCACGTTAATTTCATTACATAGTAAATAGATTCACTGTATGAAGCTTGTCTGGAGGCAACTGAAGTTTCATTGTAAAATTTTATCAGACACAGCCCTACCTGCGAAGAAAGGGACATCTATCTCTAGTATTTCTCCCTGGGATATAGTGTCCAGAGGGCTTCTCCCACTGCATGACAACGTATGAACATTCATTGAAACAATAGAGACATGTGTGCAGCTGTTTTTGGTGAATAAATAAAATACACAGTTTATTACTAGATTTAGGTTAGGGCAATATTTTTTATTATATGGGTTGTGTTTGTTTAGCTGAGAGTTATACATAGTTGCATAGTTAAATCTGGTTAAAAATAGACAAAGTCCATCAAGTTCAACCCCATCAAATGAAAACCCAGCATCCATACACACACCCCTCCATACTTTAACATAAATTATATATATATTTATATATAGTGGATAATGTACCCCCTACTGTAATTTATAAAGATATTATGTTACCGA
>CM044442.1:38764644-38777448 GCA_024363595.1 Xenopus borealis | reverse complement strand
CACCTCTTTAAATGTACACAGGAAAACAATTCCCCCTCCCTCACAGGCACACTTGACAGGGGACCATTTAGCAGCTGAAATAGTTACCACAGACTTTTGTTTCTATAAGGCTAAGGCCAGACGGGGAGTTTTCGGGGAGATCTGTCGCCGCGACGAATCTCCCCGAGGCAATTTTCAGCAACTTTGAAAATCGCACCGCTGCGTGTGAATAAGCGCAGGCGACTTTACGCCTATCGGGTGTGCAGCGCTAACAAGCTATTTGGGGAGATTAGTTGCCTCAAAGACGTGGCGTTTTGTCGCCAGGCGACTAATCTCGACGAATCTGCTCGTCTAGATGAGCCCTAAAGAACTGTCCGTTCTCTGGCAGCTATAGCTACTCACTCTTACTATGCACAGGCACGTTGAGCAGCTCGGACAGGTCTGGGTAGGCTCCTCCTGCAGCAGCCGGTCTATGATCCTTCCCACTCCTTCCAAAGCCTCCTGCATAGTGGCAGAGGCCGCGACTCGTTTCGCAAATTTTTTCGCCAATTCGCGAATTTTTCGGCGAAGCGAAACTGGGTAGATTCGCCCATCACTAGCCATCGGCGCCCCATGTGTTGCAGCGGGCATGGCTGCCTCTAATTAAGCAGTGGGACTGAACCCCAAATCAAAGGCGCTCAAGACCCTACTCACACACACATCCGACCCGCGCAAACTAAGCACGTCAGGCACGCTGGGCTCCACACTGACGTCATTCTCCAGATTTCCTGTGCGACCTGTCAGGCTTTCCCATCAGCGATGGAATTATACGCCATTCTGCGGCTGCCTGGGCTACTTATAACAGGTGACATTGGACGTCCATTTTGCATAAGGTCAAAGGGAATCAAATGACAGAACAGATGTCTGAAACACAGACAGTTCCACGTACTTAGTATCTCCACATTTTTTATAGAGTTTGTTTAGTTCAGGACGGGGATTTTTTTACATTTTGCTGCAGACAGGGACGCATCACGGGGCAATTTATAACAGGGACCGAGGTCCTCCAACGGGGTCTGTCCCTGTGAAACAGGGACGAATGGTAAGCTTAGGGTCCTCCACCTACCGTTGTCTGTGTTTGCCGATCTTGTCTCTTTCCTGCGCATCCCCCTCTCAGAATGTGATTCCACTGTTTATATGATCTCACATATCACATCTGTCACCAAGCTCTAGAGTCCAGACCCAATTTGGAGCCAGTTTGTCCCCATTTATATCCCCATCTGTCAAATTAGATCTGGTGACTCCTCAAAGGGATTTTAACAACTTTTGCTAACATAATTTGCAAGCCAGATGCAAATCAGGGAACTGCAATGGATTTGACACCTGTTTGATTTTTAAGCAATTTTGGTCCTGTCCGGATACGCCTCCCTGACTTGTGCAAAGGTTTTACCTACACAAACCTAAATATCTCCATATATATCTGTTAAATATCATTATAAGTTACTCATATTCATATATTTTCCATTCCATTGTGTGTTTTGACTTTTCCTTTTGACATACACTTCTTTTTCCATGATATGTGGGTAGATTTTTAGCTATTCTATAAATGTGTGGGAACATTGTTTCAACTGGCATTTGATCAATTTATAGCTTGAAATAAACATTTCCGTTGAATTTTGGTTGGGGGGCTCTAAGAACATGCAGATGTGCACTTTGCCTTAAAGAGCAACAGAAGTACATTGGGGAAAAGGAATTTTAATATGCAGACAGGTTTTGGTATAAAAAGGCACATAAAGTAACATTCTATACCTAAAGTTTGTGGAAACTGATACTAGACAGTTTACTGGCCCATTCAAGTTACTGTTATTAATAGGGGCCATGTCTGACTCTAACCTATACTGAATATTTGAAACATAACTGTTCTTGAAAAAAAAATATTTTTATAAGTTCATAGCATTTGATAAAGATTGATACATTTCTAACAAACTGAAACACCACCTATGAAGTTCCCTCCAGTTTGTGTTTGGGGAAAAAAACCTATTTTCTGGTTACCATAGGCATTTCTGACATATACTGTAGTTTTGTGAACCATGGCAACATTTAATATTACATGTCACCAATTTACAATGACAAGTCAAGTTTTGAGCTTGAACATGAACTTTAAATAAACCTATATAGTTTGACTTTTTGTAACCAACTTTTCATAAAGTCTGTTCATCTTCCATTCTCAATGGCTAACAGCTGTGTCATCACTAGGGACCAGGCCTGGATTTACAATCCAGTTGCCCATAGGCCGGCTCTGCTCACTCTGCTCAGCTGGTGCCTACAAGGTAATGTGAACATGCACAGTAGGAGGTCAGCTTTTGTTTGATAATAGGTTTCTCTTGCCTTATCTCTCTGCTCTCTTTTCTGGAATGTGTAAAGTGCTAAGGCTATGAGCACAGCCTGTGTATTTTTGTAGGCTGACAGAAGTAGACCTGCTCCTTGTTTCATTGATTTGAATTAAATCAGTCTGTGTGTGCACATAAACAGCAGAGTAGTGGTCAGCCCAGAGATGCCTCTTTTTGCGGATATTGGCTGACCTCTGCAGTCTGTGTACACACTCAGGCTGAGCAGATTCAAATCAATGGAGCAGGGACTGGGAACAGATCCGCTTCTTTCAGCTTGCAAAAATACACAGGCTGAGCGTAGCTTCACCCCGTGTGCCCACTGGGAACAAAAATTGTTTTACCAACCAAGATATGACTGCCTAAGGGACAGGTCCAGACCCTGACTGAGATTCAAATTAGTTTTTTAACTAGATAATAATTTCCACCAGTAAGTCATATGATGTATCCAAATGAATAGCATTCTTCACATATTGCACATTTTGTACATGGTTCTAGTCCCCAGTGCTAATAGCAGTCACACTAAAGCTGGCCATAGACGTAAAGATTTTTGAAAGATCCAATGGTTATCGTGGGACCATGATTGTCTCAAAACGATCGTTTAAATGCCTGATATGTCCATCAACTAAAAAGACCATTTCAGGCGATATTGCCAGCAAAACGGAAGGTTAACTGTCTGCTTGGCCCTGCAAACATAGATATATTGCATGGGGGCCGATAAAGATTTTCTAGCCTGGCCGATCAATCATCAGACCAATGTCGGACAAAAAATCGTAAGATGAACGATCGTTGGGATCCCACTAACCGCACGATAATTTGACAGATTGGTCGGACTTCCCTAAAATCGGTCGTTCGGCAGGGAAAGATCGTTGCGTCTATGGGGAGCTTAAGGAAGATCAAATACATTCCAGCAAGCATGTTCATAGTCATTCCGGTCTTTGGCTTTACAATGTGAATTGAGTGACTAAACGCACTGTGGACATCTAGTGGTGACCTTTTGAGTGCAGCTTAGGTTAATTAAATGAGTTATTGTGGGATATTTCAACAGGTTGTAACCTGACACCGTATGGAATAAACTAAAATGACTTGGAGCAGATTGCCCATAATCTTCTTTAGGTCTTGAGTTCTAAATCAGACCCAGATAAGTATATAGTAGAAGTACTAATAAACAATATCTAGCTGCTGTTTTTATAGATAAGTTACTGCTTAGGCATTCCCATTATCCATCAAGCACAAAGAAAAGACATATGGTGAATAACGTACCATCTATTGTAGAATATAAGTCCCCAAAGAGTTCCATGACCCTACAGGTAAGAGGATGAGTGTTTTTATACAGGTCATTGAACACCAAGGTGGTTTTGATATCAGTATCCTAACATTATACAACAGGGGCACATATATATATATATTTATATTTATACACAAGTTCTAGTAAGTTATGCAACACAAATCACATCACTAAGCACCAATATTTTAAGGATATAATATGCAGGATAAATTTAAAAATCAAGCCCTAAACAGAAAGTTGAATAAGGAAGAAGTTGAAATATCGAAATGGGCATATTTGCAGCAATTTTCATTACATTCACAGGTACAAAATACATTCTGAGGCACCATTGCACCAGCTCAAATAAATAAATGCTTTTTCTCAGCCAGCATCAGTCCCATCCATATCACGAATTGATCTTTTCCCTGAAATTTTTTTATAGGTCTTCTTTTTCCTTTTTTGCTGCTCTTCTTTATGCTTTCTACTAGTTTTTCTTTTTTTCATGGTTGTTTTCATGCAGTTGGCACTGTGTTATTAAATACTATTTTTCCTGAGTCTCTTATATGTAAAAGTATCTTAATTTATCATCTGATGGTCTTCCTGCTAAAATCAATACTGCATTTATGCTATCGTGTCATTTTTAAGGGGGTATTTTATTTCCAATTAGTCATTCATTTACTCTGGATGCATCCAACCCTAATTTTCCACTGCCTCTCATAATGTGCCTGGTGCTGTCCCGGATTGACAGTCTGCTAATTCAAGCAAATTGCAGAGGGGCTGCTGTAAATTGACATAGATAGTCACTATTTATCGAGTTGGTGGGGTATGTTTGGGCTTCTGTGTATTTGGAATTGGTCTGTACTTAGAATTGGCCTGTTTTGATTCCTGGCATAGTGTTTCAGTAGCCACTGTCTTGCACTGGTTATAATGTGCCAGTAGCCACTGTCTCCCACTGGGTATTCTGTGCCAAAAGCCACTATCTTCCTCTGGGTATAATGTGCTAGTACCCACTGTCTCCTACTGGGTATAATGTGCCAGGAGCCACTGTCTCCCACTGGGTATAATGTGCCAGGAGCCACTGTCTCCCACTGGGTATAATGAGCCAGTAGCCACTGTCTCCCACTGGGTATAATGAGCCAGTAGCCACCATCTCCCAATGGGTATAATGAGCCAGTAGCCACCATCTCCCAATGGGTATAATGTGCCAGTACCCACTGTCTCCCACTGGGTATAATGTGCCAGGAGCCACTCTCGCCCACTGGATATAATGTGCCAGGAGCCACGCTCTCCCACTAGGTATAATGTGCCAGTACCCACTGTCTCCCACTGGGTATAATGTGCCAAAAGCCACTGTTTCCCACTGGGTATAATGACCATGATATTTCAGTACCCAGTGCCATACACTGTTGGATTTGATTCTGTATTTGGCCAAATCTTTCACAAAGGGTTCAGCCGAATCCCAAATAGTGGATTTGGTGCATCCCTAGTTTAAAGGTGCATTGTCCTCAAGCGATATTTTCACATTGATTAATTGGCTTGATGTCGTTCCCAAATAAAGAACAGAGTCTTCTTAAAGGTGCCCTCAACATGGTGCCAACTAAAGGAAATTACAAGAGATGATATGCACTAAAATGTAAAGCATAAACAGAGGGACAAATATGCAGCGATACATGTTATTTCATATATTTAAATCAGATAATGTAGGTCTTGCATTTTTAACCATTAGGGAATCTGCTGTTTAGAAAATATTTATATTACATATCAGTTTTTTTAATATATCATAGATTACATTTTGTCATACTTTACTGACTTCAAATATTTATGTTGGCCGATGGAGACATACATACTGTACTTTTATTAAAAGGTTTGCTTTTTCTTAGATGTATGATAGACATGTTGGCAGGTTTTTCATAAACCACCATGAAAAGGAATTTTAAAGGTAGTTAAGTACAGTTATATATCGAAGCCGATGATTTTACTAATCTACATACAGTATATTTGTAGTGTAATTTTTTCAACATAAAAAGGTAAAGCTCCGTTTTTCATAATAGCTTGATATCATTACATGGAAGGGGCCCCTCGGTTCTTCAAGTAATTCCCATAATGCAGTGTTTCCCCTAGAATTACTGTATCATTGTGCCAGCTGGGAATCTGCTGATTGATATTTTTGCACCTAACGCTACCCGACCTGCCAGTACCTTCTCCGCAACACAATCCGTGACCTGCTGACCATCAGGAATCAGGAAGTGATTGTAAACCAGAAGTGACATCATTGGAAGTAGGCGTGATCAGAAAAAAGGAGTAAAAATCGCTATTCAGAAGACCTGTGGCCCGACCTGCAAACCCACAGGGTGATGTCATTAAGATGGCTGATTATATTGATTCACACATGTGGAATAAAGGACTGTCGGAAAGCACTGTGTACTGTAATGAGCTATTTTCTATGAAAAATGTGGCAAAATTAACCAGGAAAGCAGGATCACAGATCGAATCATGCTGTGAGAACACTACATATGCAGTGATTACATAGCTCATAGTACAAGTTGATCAAGGGTCTAGTCTGATTGCCATCTTGGAGTCAGGAAGACATTTTTTCCCCCTATATTGGAGAGGCAGATGGGGTTTTTTGCCTTCCTCTGGATCCACTCGCAATTAGGCAGGTTGAAACAAAAGTTGAACTGGATAGACATGTGTTTTTTTTCAATCTAACTTAATATGTTACTATGTTACATTGTTTCTTCCTGCTTTAAGCCCGTGTCACAATAGCAACCTGAAAACATGGTAACTATTGGTGCCAGTACTAGAAAGGCTGTCAAATTCGACTAGGGAATTGTTAAAATTCAATTTGAGTGTTTTTTTAAAAATTCAAATTCAATTTTTGAAATTTATCTGGCCCTAAGAGTTCAAATTCAACTATTCGCCACCTTAAACCTGCTGAATTGCTGTTTTAGCCTATGGAGGACATCCTGGGATTTGGAGCTGTTTGCAGCCTTCCTGACATTCAAGTTTTTTTCAGAGAAATAACTTGAATCTAATTTTTTACTATAAATTGCAGTCGGTCGAATTTCGAGTTCATGGGAGTTTTGAATAATCTTGGATGCTGTATGTATTTTAATCAAATGTTGGAATAAAGAATCTTTTAACTGGATGAAGAAAGAGCAATCCGTGACTTTTTTGGTGTGCGCTGCAACAATCAGGAATTTGTGACTTCACTGTCTCCCTTAGCGACAGACTTGGGGCCGGTGCACCCGGGTCACTTCACCAAGCGGATAAGCTAAATATCGAAAGCTGTGATGTTTAATGTGGAAAACCGAGAGGTGTCTGAATTTAGTTAACGGTTTCAGTGCAGGGCCCAGGGCTGAGAGCACCTGGGCCACTGACACTGACGGAGATTTTACCTTTTATTCCCTGTATGTTTTAATTTGTATTTGAGAAACCCGCTGGATGAAAAAGTAATAACTCCGTTAATGGTACTGGCAGTACATGGTACAATTTATATGAGTGGAGTTTTGAACAACTCCCATGAACTCTAAAGTTGACCCTTGATAAATTTGCCCCTTATAGTAGTTGTAACATAGCGACATAGTAGTAAGATAGTAACATTTGCAGTTTCTAAAGGAACAATAAATAAAATTGAGCACAAGAAAAATGGTGATGATACATAACAATGCCGGAAGATTAATGAGATAAACAGTAAAAATGATCCCTGTTGTGCATCATAAAAGCTTGTGATACAGAATAAGGAACCACAATTACCAAAGTACAAACATTCAATCAAGATTCATAATTTAGAAACAGAATATAAAAACGCACGACTGTACTCAACATGGTTAAGTTAACACAAACCACAGTACTAATGAACTGACTTGTAGAGTGTTACAGTCAAATGTGCAAATAAGGCCAATACTAATATTAATGCACCCTTAATAAAAAAAAGTGTAAGATGCCAAAAGCATTAATGAACATTAAACAAAATTAGCCATAAGTTTCCAAATTACTACTTTAAGTAAACAACTTGAGGATGTGCTTGACATGGCATGCTCCAACAGTCTCCCAGCATCTGGCATGACATCATGATACCCTGAGGCAGAGAGCAAACCATCCTCTCCTTTGTAAGCTCACTGTATGAATGTATATTTAAAAAAAAAAAAAAGTTGCAGCATGTTTTAAAGGGAAAAACATGTAAAAGTGTATTTCTTGCCAAATATTTTATTAATCAAAAATTATTTTTAGGGTGTCCAGTAAGTTGTAAAAAAAATTGCCACCATTTTACGGGTCTCCTTTTTAACTGGTCAGGTCTCTTGACACTGGAATCACAGGGTAGTATTTTACAGACAATGTCATGTCTGAGTAGAAAAAGAATGATTGGTGTCAGCACTTTTGTGTCCCACAAAAAAATACTTCTAAGTGCAAATATTTTTGACATACTAGTGCCTTCACTAGTACTAGTACCTTCACTCTTGTATGCTCTCAACCTGTGATAAAACTGGTCGGCCAATTTGTTGGGGTACATAGCTCCAATCACCATTCCTCTGTATCCAGGAGTTAGTCTGCCCAGACTTGCCTAGGGGAGCATCTAAATTGAAGTCCAGTTAGGGTGAACTTTTAGGTGAATACCAATTTGCACACCTTGATACTTGTAAAGACCCAACAGAATGGTTGATTATGCTGAGATTTGGTGTTCTATGCCTGGATGCTACAACACTGCTTTCATAAATTTGAGGTAAAGGGGACCCTGACCAAATGGTGGAACTCAAAGGTGGGTTCAAACCAAATAATTCAGCCACTTCATTAAAGGGATTTTTTTTAAGTTAATTGTTCATAAGTAAGATAGAATGGGTTTAACCATGGGTTCAACTATAAGATACAAAAAAAGAGGGGGATTGATCAATGCACATTCCCTGGTTCCCTGTCTCATAAGTAATCTAGTAGCCACTGTGTACTAGTGCATTACAAAAACAGGGGTTTTCAGTTATGATTATAAAAATGGTAAGCCACCAGACCTGATCCCTTTGCAAATAAAGTTCATATTGCTACTGTTCTGAGCTCAGTGTTTCCAGACCTAGTTTCCTTTTTAAACCTTCCCTTTCACAGTCCTTGTTTTATGAACATATTTATCTTTCTTCAGTGTGTAACACCTTCACCCAATACTGCCTCTGCATAAAAGCACAGCCATTTGAAAACTTTTCTGACATCCCCAATATCTGCTGTTCCTACTTTTATTCACTAATGGTCTATCCAAATTCTGACCTATGCAACACACCCTGTGCCCAGTACCATAACTACCTGCTTTACCTTGGAAGGTTGTTACTTCCAATAAAAATATGTAGAAAGAGAAAACAAGCATTGTATTTCAACAAGAGATTTATGACTTTATGCCTGAACACACACACTCAATGTTTCTGTTCCCAGTTGAGCAAAAAATATTTAAAAGTAATAAAATGATGTAAAGTTATAAAATGTGTGCATGGCATAGCAACTCCATGACAAATAACGTGTATGTAGGTACATATCCACAGTGAAGCTCTTCCTGGTAGAAGGATGAAAGAGTTCAGTTCTCTCATTACCCCCAAATCAAATTATATAAATAAACATAGGCCTAGCTATTTTTTTCCAAGAACAGCACACTTCTCTGGCACTTTGCCTTTAGCTGTCTATTTGCCTCTGTATTTCATTAAACAAAATGTAACCTTCCTCCTCTCACCAGAGTAGCAAGAGATCTTTGGCATGCAATGCTTTGAAGACCAGCACTGTCTGGTTTGGTTTCTGGAAACCTTTCCTCCAACTCCTACAGCAAGAAAATACAGTCACTCTACTGGGACTTACAAGGGGTGGCAGTTGCCATGCCTGTGAAAAGTGACGAGTCAGCTTCTCTTCTGAGGAAAGGGACAATCTAAAGGAAGTCCAAGTCCAGTATGCATTACAGCTACATGATTGGGAACAAATGGATATTTAAAGGGCAACTAAAACTAAACTAAACTAAAGTGATAGGTTCTTATCAAAGTTAGGAAGCTTGGCAATACTACTAAGAACTAGTAGTACTAAAGTACTAGTACCAAAGAGTCAAATCTGTTAGTACTGCTGACCTGGGGGTGATGCAAATTGTAAGTTAGAGATTTACATTTGCATTCTGCCCCCAGCCTGTCGCAACATCGCCTTACACTAGATACCCTGCATAATTTAAATGACTAGAATTGAAAAACATAAAATATACAACATTCCAAATGTAGTCGCTTTGTGTCAGCATTGTAGATACACTATTCTAAGAAATACAAAGAGTTTTTAAGACTTTATAAGAATCAATCTTTCCTCTTTGCCATGTGTGCAGAAAACGTGTTTTGTTTTACTTTTTAGAATTGTGTGCATGTGCAACATATCAAAGTTAAGTGTGCACAAAAAAATTTCTGTAAAAACTCCACTTTTTATTGTTGCACTAGCCTCAATATTTGTGTGCATGTGCACAAGCTACAGCTTAGAGGGAACCGTTTTAATATGACAGAAACTTTTTTCACATACAGTATGAGCAATGAGTAAGATCCTTGCAGTGAGCACCAGCCATGAGTTTTTTTTGGTGTGCTACCACCATTAATGTCAATTGCAGATGGTCCCTTTAACAATTGGAACATGGTTTTAATCTTCAGAATTCTCAAAGTTTTCAGGCTGTTGGTTTTCATTGAATTTTTAGTTTTACGGGCAAATTTGAAAACGTTTTTAGCGGCAAGCATCAAGTCGCAAGGTTTGAATTGACGCTCAATTTTGTCACAACTTTTTTGTCATGACAATTTTTTCAAGTATCAGGAAGAGTGTTGGGGTAATAAAGCTACTTTTTTATTAATGCTCGTTTCTGGTCTGTGGATTTGCATGCTACATTGGATGTAAAATGTCTGTCAGGTCTCCCTAAGCTGCAGGTTCGGGGCGTTGCATCCGGACCAGGGTATTCTAGCGGTGAGTAACCTGAAATGAATGCCTGTGAAAGCAATTGTTTAAATGAATGGTCCGGGGCATTTGTACCTGGATCTACCGAGTAACAGGGTGAGCAATTGTATGAATAAGTGGATATATGTTGCTTCACGACTTCAAATAGAGGATAAAGAGTTTGAGCACATCTAATTTTCTTTCACTAATTAATTTTTAAATAAAGTGAGAAAAAGTTGAGTTTTAAGAACCCCCTTATAGTAGGGAAATCACGTAATTCTGTCTTCAGTAGGGTTCTCAAAGTTGGGTTAAGAAACACACCCTTTGGCTTGCTCTTGCAGCTTACAGTTCTTTCCAGCTGCAAATCTTTTAGATGAGTTATTTGAAAACCTTGATTTCCGAAATGCAAGTTATGACAGTGCTCTGTATTAGGCCGAGAAGGCCAAGTGCACTTTTGGATAAAAAAACATGTTTTTTCACATTTTGCACCTTGATTCCCATCATTTTAAATTAGCTTTATTATCTTTTCTCCAAGTATCATTTAAGCTCTTGTCCAGCATTTAAACTCATCTTCACAGTTAAGCTGGCTATACACAGGCCCATAAAAGCTGCTGACCTTACCCCTCAAAAAAGAGTTGGCATTGGCATCTTAACAGCCCATGTGGCCTTGTAAGCATGTTGCCGTGTTCTTCACATTATGGATCTCTTCAGTCTCCATTAATTTATCTGCCGGGCAGCTAAATAATCAGATCATTCTGATATGGTGCACCATAGTGGCAAAACCATGAAAAGATCTGCAACCTTATTAAATCTTACCATATATCATCAGCTTTAACTTGTTTTTTTCTTGGGAGATTAAAAAAAAGAAAAAAATTGCAGTAGCATTATACCTACATGTAGCAAAAGGGGCTTTCTATGAAGAAAATGCAGTCCTTCTTGTAAACAGTGCCACACACAATATTTTATAAATATGTTGAAATAAAAGACTTTGGCTGATTAAATAAAAGAGCCTTTATACAATTCTAAAGCAGAGACTTTTTTTCTTTTGCAGATAAAGAGAATTACAGAGGAGACATTTGTTCCTGCAGCACTGGTAAAAGGATTATTCTTTTATAGAATCAAAATGTGTTCTCTGTTTGTTTTTTTCTTCTAAAATGTAATATTGTTCCAACATTCAGGGACGTTTTTTGAGACTCTATCATTTTTATTTCTCTTTCAAAAGAAAAATAAGCAAATTGAGAAATTTTAATGCAAAGAACCCTCTGTATAGCTGTATATACAGCTATTATAAATTGTCCCATTCATACATTTTCCTGGTTACTTTCAGTGTGAGACAGGGTGGGAAGATTCTGCTACTTATTTTTAACTCTCCATAGACCCATGTTCTGTGGCACAAAACAAGTAAAGGAAAACTATACCCCCAGAACAATGTAGGTCTCTATAAAAAGATATTGCATAAAACAGCTCACATGCAAAACCCTGCTTCATGTAAATAAACCATTTTCATAATAATATACTTTTTTATTAGTATGTGCCATTGGGTAATCATTAATAGAAAATAGCGTTTAAAAAAAAATAACGGCCGCCCCCTGGGATCCAAGGATTCACGGTGCACACAAGCATACCAAAAAAACATACGTCAGGTCACATGAGCCAATTGAGAGAGTTCTGTCTTTTGCTTCCACAATTCTCCCTGTTACAGTTACAGCTGCAGTATTTCTGGTCAGGTGATCTCTGAGGCAGCACACAGACCATCACAAAATATATATATATAAATATATATTCCAGTTAAGATAAGATCCAGGTAAGTAAGCATGTGCCACAAGTTCCTTAAAGGAAAGGAGTCAACAAATGCAACATTTGCATCTATTTGCACTTGCAACAGTGTTCCTTAATGCCCCAATTGCATATTAATGCTTAGATCTATATCTGTATTCATATCTAGGCATGTGTGTTGTGTTACTACACTGGTTAATGCCAAATTCTTTTTCACTGGGTTTGGCAAGCAAAATACACTTTACTTAAACTATATATATTTAACATAAATCTTGTTTCCTTCAGTCTTGGAATTACACAATTACATCAAACACTGTTATGAAGGAGAGCTTTGCATCATGTCAAAATGATGCCAGAACTGGGGGCCTAATGCTTATGCCCATGCAAAGGCTACACAATTAGACAGTGAGGAGGGAGGAGGAATGTGGTTAGAGGAGTGACAAATAGGAAGTGCAGAATGGAAACAGGGTTGCCAGGTTTACATTTCAAAACCAGCCAAAGCCT
>CM044442.1:38684245-38698191 GCA_024363595.1 Xenopus borealis | reverse complement strand
GTCAAAGTGATCCCTGCACTGATGACACTTGGGCTTCCACGTGACCCACTCATAATCACTGCACTGAGAATGTTAGAGAGCTCTGTGTATGCTCTGAGCCAAGGCACCACAGGAGGGGTTGAAAGAGGATAAGGGCAACAATACAGTATATACCACTTTATAGGACTCACCATTACAAACTGACAAACAAGACAAAACAGACATTTAAACAAACTCATATAAGGTATTTGTGGTTGTCTTTCTAAGTACTTTTGCGGTGGACCCACTGCTTTAACTCATCTTTAATGTTTAAACACCATGATATAAATAAATAAAAATATTTAAAGTTAGAGTATTATGGTTCATTATTATTCTGTGTCTTCTGATTTTATCTCAAAATATACAGGCCTGATATAGGGACTTGAGATTGAAAGCTCCACCTGGGCAAGGACTGATGTTCATGATGTGTAATCTCTGTAAAGTGCTGCAAAAATAAAGCAGAGTTATAAAAATAACAAATAATAAAGAAATTAAATGATATGTAACCGTTAATTACAGCCCATATGGTGAGTATTTATGATATAACTTAATTGTCAAGGGTTTGAACTGGCCAGTGAAAAGACACAGAAGACAAGGTCATCATTGTGTTCCAGCCATTGCCTAGTTAAGTCAGAATTATTTTTTAAAACTAGATTTTTGACTGTGATTCAGCCGATGAATAAACCAGACACTAAGCTTTCTTCATACCAGCATTTCCAAGCAAAACAAAATGGAATGTGAGCAGAGTTGTTTTTAGGGGAAAAGACTGCTGGATAAAAGGGAAGGAAATTAGTTGTCCAGATTGATCCAGGATAAATATGCATGCTAGAAATCAATATCCTACTGGGTTTGGGGGGAAAAAATCTGATTTTATATATCTGATCTATTTATACCACCAGACCTGATAAAACAATATTCTTTACTGTAAAACAAGACAAAGATGGATTTTGTAACATATCATTATACTTAGATCATGGAAATGTAAAGGAGCAGACAGAAATGTGCTTAAATATTTAATTATACAAAAGGTTTGTTATGGACTGTAGTAAGTCTCTGATAAGCAGTACATAGATCAACTAAGTGACATGCTATAAGATGTCATTAGCACAAAATGGCTTATGATTAGCATTAGCATGCCCATGGCATTACCCAGTAATCCTGGGTAGATTGAACTCAAGCAACAGGATTAGAGACTAGATATTCTCCAGCTAATATGGCTACCTTTAGCAGTTGGCCAACAATTTCCATTTTAGTCCTAATTAGTCCCTGCTTCATGGGTAAATAATAAGGACTGGGAAGGAAAGACTTCCTTTATTGCTTCACAATAGAAACATTAATTTACACATTTACAATAGTAAAATATATGGGCCAAACACATTGTAGGGTCTGGCTTATGCCTTTAATGACCTGAGGGAAAAGTGATGTGGGATATGTAGAATAGCACAGAAATAGATTCTGAGGGTAACATGAGATGTGACGGGGTACAAAGAGAAGGATTTAGGGTACACTGAGGATGAAAAATAGCAGAGAAATATAACTGTAATGTGTGGGGGAAGAAACAATGAGATGATGAACCAAGAGGAAGAATTTTACTGTGTGGCTTAGATAAAAGGGGGAGTTGAACGAGGAAATAAAGAGAGACAGGGAGAAATTATGTTAGTATCCTTTAAATAAATAGGGAGTGAAAAAATTAACAAGTGAAATGGATCAAGTGCTCATATATTAATTATCTTTAAATGAATAAACCAGACAGATAAACTGAGATAGTGGGAGGGGAATAAATTGTTCGGGAGAAGAACAGTATAAATAGCACAGCAAACAAATGTTGATCCAGGTCGGCTAAATCATTTTGTATTTCTCTGCAAAACTGAAAAACGATTTGCAATGTGAAAAGTTAAGCCTCTGCGTGAACAATTTTTGGTTTGCGCAAATTTAATATAGCTTTTGCGAACCCGGAAACTGTTTAGCGACCACTTCCGACAGTGGAAGGGAGTTTGGGAATTTTACAGCTTGCGCCAATGCACAGTGAATGTAATAAAACTTCTTACTGAAGTCGTTATGTTTGCTCCAAAAGAATCTTATTGATGCATATTCTTTTGCTCTTTGCAAATTTAATTACATCCCCCCCATATATATTACTCAGTCACTGAATAGCAACTGATCTTACCAGTTGATTCTCACCCATAGATCTAGATTTTTAGATACTGTATTTATCAGTTTTTCTCATCTTCTTTCCAGCTTTTTCTCATCTTCTTTCCAGCTTTTTCCATGTAAAAGTTATGGATCTTGAAACTCCACTTATGCAAGGTCTAGATTTTCTCCAATTTCTTTATCATTATAGTCTTAGGCAGTGGTCCCCAACTAGTGGTGTGTGAATAGCTTGTTGCTCATCAACCCCTTTGATGTTGCTCCCAGTAGCCCCAAAGCAGAGGCTCATTTTTAAATTTCTGACTTGGAGACAAGTTTTTGAAAGTCAAAAAGACAACATGTACTGCCAAAAAGAACCTCATGTAAGCTGCCAGGCCACATGGGTACAACCAAACAACCACAGCCCTTACCTGGCACTCCTAGAACATTTTTTCATGATTATGTTTCTCCCCAACGGTTGGCACCCTAAATCTAGAACCAATGCTAAGCACCCTGGTCTAGGCTCGTGCTTCTGCCTATAACAGCTGCCTTTCACCTGAGGAGGAGCCCATGGCTAATTGGATGCCGCCAGGTCTTAATACGAGAGTTGCAAGCGAAGGGGGTAGTCTTTGGGTAGAAGGTCGTGGTACAAGGCATTAGGCCAAAAAGAGTAGTCAGATCAGGCTGGGTCGAGGCAGGCAGAATACAAACAAAGTCAGGCAGGCAAAGGTCCTAACCAGGTTGTCAATCAGAAGGGATTTAGCAAGATCAGAGTCAAATAACAGGCAGGGTCTGGTTTTAGAAGGTAGAGTAGTCAAAAGCCAGGCAAGGGCCACAACAGGAATCAAAACAGGATATCTTTAAAGTTCAGAAGCACCAGGAACAAACTCCTATAACAGGCAATGATAAAATCTAAAATGTCACTTTTAAACTTCGCACCATTGCGCTCTGACGTCATCACGCCAGTGCACATGCGCCTTTAAATAGGGGAAGTGCGTGCAGTGCGCACTAAGAAGCCGGCATAGAAAAGGAGCGGCGTGATATGGATCACATGGTAAAAAGGTTTGGGTTCCTCTGATCTATGGGAACTGTAATCAATGCAATGTAATCCCTCCCTTTTCCTTTAAAAAAAACGAAAGCAACAAATGTTAAATACCCAAGAACAGGAAAACGCAAGAAACAATCTGTAACATTCCATCTCCATAATAAATGTTTAGCATTGGAACTTCCAGTGCAACATTTAAGTTACATTTTAGTATGGTATTTCTAGAGACTAGAAATTTGCCTTCCCTTTTCTGCATCTTTCTATCTTTCAGGTGGGGGTCACAGACCCCTGTAGACAAAAACAATTTCTCTCTGAGGCTTTGCTTTTGGTTTTAACTGTTCAACTTGAATTGCTAATTGGTTGCTATGGGCAATATCAACAGTAATGTTTCACTCCACTTTTTACATAGCATGATAAAAAGACCTCTAAAAGTGATTTTGAAGGTGAATCACCCCTATAAGCACGTGGGTGGGTTTCGTTTATCTTTAATCGAGTACAAGAAATTATAGAACATGTGTACAGGTATAAGACCTGTTATCTAGAATGCTTGGTATCTGGGGTTTTCTGGATAATGGATCATTCCATAAATTGGATCTTCATAAATTTATACTAGAAAATCATGTAAAAATTAAATAAACCCAATAGGCTGATTTTGCTTCCAATAAGGATTAATTATATCTTAGTTTGTATCAAGTAAAAAGTACTGTTTTAGTAAAGAGAAAAAGGTAATCGTTTTTAAAGATATGGATTATTTGAACTTTCTGGACGACAGGTTTCCAGATAACAGATTTCGTACCTCTATGTCTTATTCCTCAAAGAGTTAGTGACACTGCCAGGTTTTCTTTTAATCCAAAACAACTGCAGCTAGGTAATTGCACAAGAGTAAAAAATGTACACCTGATATGTATAACCAAGACAAACATTGACATCAGAATTCTATGGATTCTGACATGTGACAGCAGTTAAACAATACACCCTGGGAAAATTTTACCCAGATACATTTAAATCCATACAACAGATGAGGTCATGTGAGTGCTGAACCAGTTTTCATTAGTCTGTATTAACAATAATGCAAAGGAACAGAGGGGATTACTCATTTGCCTTGAAGCGTATTCTACTTTAAGAACGTTCATACTGATTACTTTATGCCACACCCTGCAGCTTTCAATCATTAGAACTCAGTTTCATATATAAATTCATTATAAAATAAAGTATGGAAATGAACAAATTTAGTGAGAAGAGAGTTCACCAAAGGTTACCTGAGGGAAACGTCTAACCATTCCTATATGATATTTAGGGACAAAACTATCAATGTGTGAAAACAAAGTTTGCTAATATATATATATATATATATATTAATATATATACATTTATATATTTAACCCCTGAATAATATGCCCCTAAAATTCCATACAAGTGAATAAAGATTGTGAATTTCTCTGTGATAAACTTTGGCAAGCCCTTTCTCACCCACTGATACCCAAGTACAGTATATACCCTTTCAGCAATTAATGATTTGTTTGATGCATTCCAGAATATCATTAGGCATTTTAGGGAGTTGAAGAGATTATTTAAACCTCAAATTTATACTGTAATCCCCTTTATTATTCATACATGTACCCCCCCCTGCATTGTTCACACTTGTAACACCCAGCTGCGTTTCTGGGGCTGCCTCCGCCTGAGGCAGCAGCCCCGATGTCGTCCCCCCTTAAAAATTAGCATCGGAGCAGGTCAAAGGTGGGCAAATACTTCAAAATTCGAAAATTCTAACTTTCAAATTTTTTCAATTTGAATCGAAATTTGGGCTATTCAATAGTCGAAGTAGCCCAAAATTACTTTGAGATTCAAATTTTTTAGTTTTTTTTAGATTTCAAATTTTATTCGAATTTTCACTTCGACCCTTAGTAAATCTGCCCCTTAATGTCCTTAATATATTGATAATGAGTTGATGATTAGTATGATCAAATGATCTTTCTCTCTTTCTTCGCCTCTCTCATTTACCCATATCTACTGTATATTGTACCAGTCATACAAAGATGCATGTGTGCTTTTATTGAATTATCGTCCATATTTTAAATAATAAGTTACATTTAACATGCTTGAATTCTTTATTTAGTTTTTAACTTGGCCAGACCAGTTTGTTTTAGTCAAGGCAGCACTTAATGGAAACGCTGGAAAAGTGCCAAAATAATGAGCAGTTATGTATACAATAAAAAGTAAAGAAAAAAGAAGACTCTATACTGCCATGATAAAATACTAGACTAGGCCAAGCCACGACCAGACCATCGATCATCTGATTGGCTAAAGCACAAGCCCGAAACAGTCTTTTTCTTTCAGGATCATCAGCTCAAAATTCTGAGAAAAGATATTTTTTTCTTACTGAAGGCAGGCATATACAATTGGTTGTAACTCCTCCACTTGCAACTAGTCCAGTGTTCCCATCCATTTGATTATATCCTGTCAAAATGACTTGCCTTTCCCTCCTGCTATTCCACTGATACATTCTGTCCTTTGCTTGCCCTTACCATTTCAACTCTTTTTGTTTCCGGGAAGAGCACATGACATTATTATAGAAACAAACTTATATTTGGAAAGAACACAAAAAGTAAAATGTGACATAACCTCTTTGGTTAAGTGTAACTTAAAAATGTATTGTTGGTAGGAGATTTAAGGACTCATTAATTACAAGGGCAATGTGAAAAGTGCAAAAATACCAAGCTAAAGCACCATATTCTTGGTCTTAGTAGCCAACACCCTGGGTTTTTTTCTGCTGCCAGCACTCGAAACTAGAGGGGGACAAATGGCTTGAGACTGAATTCTTCCCTATATAATGCAATTCCACCTCTCTTACTGATCCAGCCTGAATTGGGCCTCAAAGCGAGAACATGTTGTTTATACATTTACAGTAAAGTGATTTCTATTACAATTAGTCTTTTAAAAAGAAATTTGGAGGTGCTACAAGTTCATAAAAAATGCTTTACTCAGATATGCCCAACCTGGGGCCATTCAACAGTTGTTATATTGCTCGAGGGATGCTTGGAATTGTGCATGGACAACAGCACTATCTGCCCATTCTGAAATTCACAAAAAGGCAAAAAAATTGTGATACATATAAAAGTTTATGGATGACTTTTTGTAGCAAAATATATTAGAGTCAATGGGGAGAATGTAATTAAATTCACAAAAGAATATGCATCAATAAAATTAAAAATCCACATCTTGCAATGTAATATTGTTCCTTAAAGGAATTGTTCAGTATAAAAGTAAAAACTGGGTAAATAGATGTGCAAAATAAAACATGTTTTCAATATAGTTAGTTAGGCAAAAATGTAATGTATAAAGGGTGGAGTGACTGTAAGTTCAACATAACAGAAGAGAACACTACTTGCTTTTCAGCTCTTTTTTGTTTACACTGACTGGTTACTCTAGTTACCAGTCAGTAACCAATCAGTGAATTGAGGGAGGGGCACATGGGTCATAACTGTTGCTTTTGAATCTGAGCTGAATGCTGAGGATCAATTGCAAACTCACTGAACAGTTATGTCCCATGTGGCCCCCCTTCAAGTCGCTGACTAACTCAGATTTAGAGAGCTGAAAAGCAGGAAGTAATGTTCTTGCTATTATGTTAGACATCCAGTCACTCCAGCCTTTATACATTACATTTTTGGCTAACTAACTATATTAGAAACATTTTTTATTTTGCACAGCCTAACTATTTACCCAGTTTTTATTTTTACCCTGAACTGTTCCTTTAAACTTTTATTGCTTTGTGAACTGTAATTGCGCATTGTAAATTTTAATTGCGCACTCTTAAGAAGTGCTTGAAGGTGTCATAATCTTTTGGAGCAACGACTTTTTCAGTAAGAAGTTTTATTACATTGACTGCGCATTGGTGCAAGCTGTAAAATTCGCCAACTCTCTGAAGTGGTCGCTAAACAGTTTCCGGGTTGGGAAAAGCTATATTAAATTCGCACAAAGCAATTGTTCTCGCAGAGGCATAACTTTTTGCAAATAGTTTTTCCGTTAACGACTTTTATTAAATTCGCTCATATGAGCATTTTTTCATGGCATCTTTTTCTGCTTTTGGGCTACCAATAACACTTTCTTTACTTTCAATCTTGTTGACTGTATTAAGTAAATCTGCCATGTTTTGGTCTGTGTCAAAATTCTCAAACCGGTGCTAAAATTTACAAAATTGCATTGGAGTCAATGGGAAGGCAAAATCACATGCATTTTTCGCTCAGTGTACTAATACACACAGGCCCTTCTTTGTTAGAGGACCTCCTATCCACTCGGCTACAACTACCTTTTCAAGAGAAAAAAAGTCTCCCACGTTGGCAATTTCTTAAAAACATGTCTATGATTTTTTACATTACTGGAAATGGTATCTACTACTACTACTACAACTACACAAGGAGGCCCATTTATCAAAGTCCAAATTAATCTCATTATTTTCTGAATAATGAGCAAATCGACCAAATCCTGTGCGGGAAAAAAACAAAACAAAAAAAATTGTGCACATTTTTCAGATTTTCCATCTGAAAACATTT
Organism: Xenopus borealis; assembly: GCA_024363595.1. NCBI lineage: Eukaryota > Metazoa > Chordata > Amphibia > Anura > Pipidae > Xenopus > Xenopus borealis. Next base: position 38,690,451 of record CM044442.1, on the reverse strand, counting down.
TCAGATTTTTGCCCAAAAAACACAAAATTTTTGGATTATTGTAATTTATTAATGAAACCAGAACTTCTCCCATTAACTTATATGCAACCTTGGCAGGTCTGAGATGCCTGATTTTCGGATTCAGATCCATCCTCAGGGTATAATAAATTTGTGGTGCTTTGTCCACTAAAAATTCATATTTTAAAGTAAAAAAAAACACAAGTTTGGGTTTTTGGCATTTGGAGTTAAATAAATAACCCCCTTAGTAACTATGTTGCTGTTTAACCAAAAAAAAATACCATCTATTTTTCCTACTGCTCAACTTTTTTGTCTTCGGTGCCACTTTTTTGTCATGTGTGGAACTGACGGTGTGGCTAATTTTTGGTGCCGCTTCGCTAAAATTTTTAGCCAAAGGTGAAACATTTTGCGAGACTTAGAAATTTCCGACGAAACCAAAAAAATCCATTGATCACTACTATACTGTTTGTGCATAATTGAATGAAATATCTGTTTATGAATTTTCTTAAAACACACATTTTTAGTCCTGTCTGCTGGATAAATTAGGCACAGTGGGGCTCATTGGGAAAATTTGCATCTCAGCAGTAAGCTATACCAACCAATCAGTGATTAGCTTTTTTTAGCCAGCTGCAAGGAGAACAACTAAATCAAACATCTGATTGGTTGCCCAGGTGCAAATATTCCCAATGTTAATAAATGCTCCACCCCACTGAGCTGACTAATGCTGAGGATCCCTGGAGCTAACTCACTGCTTACTTATTGCACAGATTTGCCAGTAAACACTTCCACAATAGGCAGGGCCGGATTTAAATAGTGGGCGCCCCTAGACCCACAACAATTCGTCGCCCTTTCTGTCCTTTATTCGCAAATTTTCATGATCAAGACCAGAGCAATGGGCATTGGCGCATATCCCCAGTGTCTCTGTACCAATGTGGGTGTGGCTAGGCAGTATGACGCCCCCTAAAATCCTGCCGCCCTAGGCCCAAGCCTAGACGGCCTTTCCACAAATCCAGGGCCTGACATTAGGATTGTTGCTGCCCCTATAAATGGACATAGCTGATATTAAAATAGCATCCATGGCACGGTGTGTTGGGACACCAAGCTACCAAGTATACTAGCTAGAACACAGACGCTGTATATATTGTTACAATGGGTTAAATAGGAAACTACATTTGGCAGAGAGTGTTTGAAAGTAAGGGGTTATGGTGAGAACATTTCAATAGATGAAAACTCCTATTCCTTATGATCTCTTTCCTGGCAGGGTTATGCTGTGTGTAAGCATCCTGTTCTTTCAACAATGTTTCACACCCCTTATTAAATTATGTTTCTATTTCCTTCTAAACATTTTCATCACCTCTGTAGGATCGTAGTTCCCTTGGATTAAATGTTAATTTAGGCGCCTATTGCATATGCTTACTGCTGTTGTCCGACTCTGGGGATTTTGATGTAGTTTATGTTGAAGCAGACAGTGCAGCTTTATTCTTTTGCCATTACTGGCCTACTTCGAAGAGTGAGAATACTTTTCTCTTCTTGGAATTCACAAAGGGAGAGATTTACTAAGTGGAAAAAAACCCTCACTGCCCAGTGCTCCCCAGAGTTTGTGAAACTCAACAAAGTGTGTTGAGCGTGGGCACTGGATGGCAGTTACTCTGATGGGCCGTAGGAGTCCCAGTCTGACACTGAAGTCACCAGGATGGAGCAGGGAACCTGTCACACCAACAGTGATTAATTACTTATAGGCATTAAAAATGCTGCATCTGATAGAATTAGATTCTTACATTTTAGCCAGATCTGTCAGTCAAGCAGACGCCTATCATTTACTTATGCTTACATTGATTTTCTACAATCATACAAATGGCCTCCTTGTTTATTGTCTTCAGTTACCCAAGTTTTGTTACTGGAGTCTTGTGAGCTAATTGCTATTCCAGCAACACTTCTAAAGTCAGGCAATTCTCTTGGCATGGAAATTTGATAATGTGTATACACAATTAGTTGTGCTTAAAGATAAAAAACTAGTTATTAATAGGTACTACCAAAAATATATATGATTAGATATAAAATAGACATTCCCTACACATGGCTTATAAAGTGGCTGTAGCCAATCACAAAAGAACAAGACTTTATCACTTAACACAATCAATAATATCCACCTAGTGGTCAAAAGTGCTAGTTTTTTTCAAGTAAATCCATTGGGATTTACATTGTTGTAAAGGTGACACAGTACAAGTCAAATACATATCACAATGTTGGAAAACTGATGAAAAAAAGAAGTATGCAAAAAGGATACACAGTAGGATATGTCCAGTACTATTTTTTGGATGGACTTACATAATTTATGGAACATTGTGATGAAATATTTGATAAGATCTCTTTGTGATTGGGCTGATCTATGTTTAAGTTAGTGCTGTATATTCCAGCAAACTAATCGGATGATCATTGTGTTTGTTTCTTTTAAATATCAATATTTGCACTACCATAAGTGTGAAAGTTTATTTCAAAAAATGCATGGCTAGTGTCATAAAGCACAATATCAATATGCAGGCTAAACATAAGATATATCAGGAAACAAGTAATTCAGTATAAATACAGGTATGGGATCTGTTATCTAGAATGCTTGGGATCTAGGGTTTTCCAGACAAGGGATCATTCCATATTATGGATCAACATACTACTAAAAAATTATTTAAACCTTACATAAATGCAATAGGATTATTCTGGCTTCAATTTGGATTACAATTATTATAAACCTGTTAGCCTGAAAGCTCCAAATTATGTAAAAACCATGTCTCATAGACTTAATTTCATCCAAATAATCCAAATCTTTAAAATGATTTCCTTTTTCTCTGTTAAAATAAAACAGAGCCTTGTATTTGATCCAAACAGATTTAATTAATCCTTAAGATTAATTAAGAAGTAAAACCAGCCTATTGGGTTTACATAATGTTTAAATGATTTGCTAGTAGGCAAAGTATGAAATCCAAACTACGGAAAGATCCATTATCTAGTATGTCACAGGTCCCAGGCATTTTGGATAACAGGTACCATACCTGTATTATCTGGGATCTAATAAAAGGCAATGTTTAAGTATTACAGAGAAAAATTAAAATGAAGTCTATTGGAGATTGGCTTCCCGTAATTCAGAGCTTTCTGGATAACGGATCCCATACCTGTAATAATGGCAATAGGGTCAGATCTCAGAGTGATGTCAAATCATCCAAATCGTACTCAATGAATTGCAACACATGTTATTTAGTGCTTTCTATTCTGGTTTCCTGTAATCATTTGGCTCTAAAATATAATTGCTTGGGCTTGGAAATGCTCTAATAAATATTTGCTTATGTGGAAAACATGATAGCTAAGCAAGCTTGGTTGGGTCAGGCTTCACACCCCTGCATGCACGTGAGCAAGCGTGCATGTATGCAAAAATAGGTGCACTTTCATGCGTTTTGCAGGACTTGTTCAGCCAGACTAGGGGTAGGCAGCAGAGAAGCTAGGTGTCTAGTGCCCCCAAGCTTTGCACCCTATAACTCAAAATACTAAAATTGTATTTTAAGGTGAACAACTCCTTTAATTTGTAACCCTTTTTAAAAGTCTGTGTTTATGTTTACTTATAATGTTGTTGTGTTTGGGGACAATTCTCTTTATATACATTATGCTCTGTTTATAATCCGTTCCTAGTGAATCCTAATATTGACACTTTACTTGGCCTTCACATTGACTCATAAATAGGCAAAATATAAAAATGAAGCAGCATTAACATTAAATAAATATTTAAATATAAAATACCTTTTTATAAACAACTTTTGACTAGTCCTGATTGGGCAGGAACTACAGCAAGAGTTGTTTCCAAGGTTATAGGTATATTTCTTCATCTCCAATAGATGCATGACTAAAAATGCAAATATCCCCAGGTTCTTAATCTACCAAAGATTTATCTAAGCCTTTAATGTATCTATTCTTCATACTGTGTCAATGCTAGAGAACTAATGAGATTACATGCTGGTCCCGGCAGGCATTCAGATATTCCCTTACACCAGTTTAGCAATCTGTGCTGTGGGTCAACTCTTTTAGCATCCATGTAACCTTAATTTTCCATGTCTCTTAGTCATTCTTTCCAGCTCACTCTGGCGTGGCGCCTGAAAATGCTCTCAGCATTGGGTCCAGCCAATTATATAGGGCTCACACGTAATCTTCACCTTGTAACTGGTAACATTTGCTAAATCCACCCCACTGCTTGACAAACATTATGTTTCTTTCATACAGTACACTCTATTGTACACTGCTATTGGCAATACTTGCACTCAGTAGCAAGGCCTTACTTATTCCTGCTTTTTAGTGATTTATTCGCAGTTTACTTTAATGAAACCTCTTCTTACATCTTTGAAGGGGATATAAACAGGGGCGCTCCAGGGGCTGCTGCTTCCACCTGAGTCTCACCTTGCCTCATGGCCGGAGCAGCCTTGGATGTAAACCATAACCACATCTCACAGCATCCCCTAGTTTTGTATAGAAGTTGCCAAAAACAGAAAGATGCAGGAAAATTCTCCAGTGAGAATTCTGCTGATCATAAATATCATTATAACTGCACAAAAAGTTACCAGATGAAAATACTGATTCCAAGCACCATGTCAGGCATCTTGTTGTTATCTTACACAATCAATTTTCTTGACAATGTCAAATCCAGCCTAGAGGTCCAACAAGCAAGAGCCTTTACTCTCATGAGTGCCTGGCAGTGTGCATAAATGATAAAAAATCCCCCCCCAAAAAACAGTATCAAGGTAGCACTTTGGGCCTAAAATCACTTCCAGTGATGTGGTGTAGCTAAGTGGTGTAGATAAGACTGACTCAGCCTCACACATGCCAGACCCCTTGTGTGCCAAGCCCTGGTTAGCTGCCTTCCTGCCACTTGCATTTTAATTCACAGGTGAGAGAGTCTATATACTGCAGACCAGGGCCGGAACTAGGGGTAGGCAGATGAGGCACCTGCCTAGGGCGCAACAAAAAGGGGGCACTGGGCATGTACCTGTCTTCTGCATACCCCTAGTCCATGTTCGTTGATTTCCCCTCCTTCTTCATTCCCTTCCAACGCTCTCCCCTTCTGCTTTTTCCCCTCCCTCTCCCCTCCATCTTTTCCTCCCTCCCCTCCTGCGATCTCCACTGCCATCCCCTCCCTCTACCTTCCCTTCTGGAGCTCTCCCATCTGTTTTTTTCCCTCCCCTCTGGCAATCTCCCCTCCTTCGATTTGGGCATGTGTGCACGCCCCATGGGAGCACGCACAGGAACATGGAGGGGAGCACGGTGGCCGGCTGGGTCGCCTAGGATGCCCGGTCGGCATTGGCCTGGTACTGCTGCAGACCCTGTGGCCATAGGCTTTGCTGAATGATAGTTATGCCATTGCTTAGTACACAGAGCATTTAAAATATAAAACCCATAATTCCATAATACAAATAATAAAATTCAAAATACACTTCTCTTTATCTATAAAAATAGAACAACCTTTTCATGTTAATTCCATTCAAATCCAAATGAAAAAGAAACAAAGAACAATGAATAATTGATGCACTAATCACTCTCGTCAACACTTTGATTTTTTTTGTTATTTGAGCAACTGTACATTGTGCTACTGGCACAGGTTCGCTCTACTCCTTTAGAACCGGCCTAAACTAATCTTCACACTTCATTAGTGGAATGGTGAGCTGGCCACATAACTCCTTCCAAGTAATGGAAGAATCCAGATGTTGTCTGTGGCTTTCAGTTTAGCTCCTTTTTCTTACATATTGTGGCAAATAAAACTAATGTATTTTGAAAACTGATACAAATTGTTTGTTGGCAATATGTACTGCAAAGCATGAGTGGCCAATGTTCTGCAGGATGGGAAATAAATACAGTAGCTTTTGGATGGAACAGGCACATATATTAGGTTGGTTATTAGTAATTTCATACTGCAGGTATTGGATCCCTTATCTGGAAACCCATTATCCAGAAAGCTCCGAATTGCAGAATCAAAATCTCCCATAGGGGCAGATTCACTAAGATCTGAAAATTTGCCAGTGTAGGCTTCGCTAGTTTCGCAGCACTTCGCCAGGCGAATATTCACAAGCGCTACGCAAATCCACTAAAGTGCGAATTTACGCTCAGTTCGGCGACCAGTAGCATACTTGCGCTAGTGTTACTTCGCTAGGCAGAGCGCTGCATACGCTAGCGAAGCC
>CM044442.1:38649691-38661439 GCA_024363595.1 Xenopus borealis | reverse complement strand
AATGGAAATTAGGGTATTCAGCTGAATATTTTCATATGGATACCAAGTAACCAGCTTATTTGGGCCCACTGGTTTAAAAATCATTGCCCCCAACAGCCTGCATTCCCATCATTGTGATCTAATTGTTTGTCTGCTGCATCACAGGAGAAAGTCAAAGTTGAAAAAAATTAGTATTGTATTTTCCTTTAAAATAAACAACACACTGCAAGGGTAGAACAAGAATTTACTGGGTTGCCTCTTCTTTATGCCTTTAAAAACATAACGATTGTCACCATCTTCAGGATCCGTGTGGATACTGTAGCTTTTTAACCCTAGTGCCATTGCACTGGCTGCTCTAAAGATCTTCCATTTTTGAGTTCTCAAAACAAAGATGCTGAAACCTAGAACAAAATGTTAGAGAACCAACAATAACTTAAAAAAAAAATTATAGAAATACTTCTTTACAAAGAATTTTACCTTGCAGAACCTGAAATAAAAATCCCTAGCAATCATAATTAATCTGAACAAAATGATTCTAGTGTATTGTAGCACATTGCCTCCTGGCCAGTTAGGCTTAAGCTAGAACAGTTTCCCAATGAGATAATTTCTATCCAATCTTGAGAAGATTTGCTTTGAAATGCAATTCCAGAGCTCTTACACACTGCTGAGGAAAAAAGCTCTTAAATATGACAAAAGCTGGTATTTCTATTTCTTAGCCCCAGCAGAACATTCACAGATGGCTTAGCTATGCCACAGTATACATCTTTACATATTATTTCATCTGGAAATATGCATAGCTTTATGCAGTCTTGAGGTTATCTGCTTTTTATTTCTCTTCTGTGATAATAATTTTCCCTGTTGTTTTTGAGCATACATTTTCCTTTCATAACAGAGCTATGAGTAAATACCAAGAAAACTCAAATCAACTATCTTTGGTTTTCTCTGGTGCTAATATCATTTGTGCATATGGTTTCATCCTATTGCAACTCACTGCATTGGGGCTTACTTGTCAAAGATAACACTGGGGGACCCAGAAGAACTCTTATAAGTTAGATTTTTTTGGAGGTTTAGCAAAGACATTGAAATGCTGACAATGGCTTCACATCTCTGGAATGCGTTAAAGTGTTTCTACAGGGAATTTGTGCACAGCTAAGAAGCAGCATTGTATGTATCTCTTGGGGGGGGGGGTGAGAAAGGATTTAGACAGTTAAGAATAAATTGTTAAATTCAAAACCCCTAGTAAAGTTTTTACCTGCCTCACAGTAAATATTAACTCAGGTTAATGAATCAGACTCCCCTCTCTGGTACATGATATTATTTATGGTATGTCTCTACCAGTTTGTAAAATGTAATGGATGGTGTGCAGTCTTGAACAAAAAGAACAATGAAAACGGTATAGGAAAAGATAGATTATAATACAATAAACAATATTGTTGCTTCCTCTTTCACTCTTTCAAGTCCTATTTTATTTCAGTTTTACTATTGTGTTTCATAACAGATCACACACAATACAATTATTTGCTGTCACAAATAACTTAAAGGGATCCTGTCTTGGGAAAAATTAATAGTGCTATTCCAGAAGAATCCTGTATTGAAATCCACTTCTCAAAAGAGCAAACAGATTATTTTATATTTCATCGGGCTAGACATATTGTCAATTTCCCAGCTGCCCCAAGTAATGTGACTTGTGCTCTGATAAACTTCAATCACTCTTTACTGCTGTACTGCAAGTTGGAGTGATATTACCCCTCCCTTTCCCCCACCCAGCAGCTTAATTAATTAACCCTCAAAATTCAACCCTTAGTAAATCTGCCCCTTAATATATGTATTTTATTTACATTTAAAATCACCTGCTTATTTAATTTTGTAGCAAGCAGATATTCTGGAAAAGTACTAAACTAAACTTGAGCTGAAAGTAAGGTGGGCTCTCTTTTCTCTAATGATAAGAGACTAGTAAAATTGAAACAGTCTAGCCAATCAGCATATGCATGGTTGAACTTCTGGAACAGGAACATCACTGGTGTTTCTACAAATGAAATAGATAGTGAGATATGCAAGTACAATACTGCAAAGAAAATTCATGGAAAATATTTTTTAAGTATATTAGATCAAGGTATCAAAGGTCACTTTCCTATACAGGTATGAGATCGGTTATCCGGAAACCAATTATTCAGTAAACTCTGAAGTACGGAAAGGCTGTCTCCCATAGACTTTTTATAATCAAATAATCCAGATTTTAAAAATTGAATTCCTTTTTATCTATAATAATAAATCAGTACCTTGCACTTGGTCTCAACTAAAATGTAATTAATCTTACTGTAAGCAAAACCAGCTTATTGGGTTTAATTCATGTTTATCAAATTGTCTAGTAGAATTAAGTTATGAGGATCCAAATTACTGAAAGATTTGTTTTCTGGAAAACCCCAGATCCCCAGTATTTTGGATATCAAGCCCCATCCATACCTGTATTTTGAAGGTGTGGTGGTGTTCAGTTTATGAATGTGTCCAGTCTTGGTATGATTGGTATGATATGATTGGCATGGTATGATTCGTATGATTTTTTTTTTACCTCTTATTGAGTTGTTTAACAAAGCCAGGGGGTAGTTTGTTTGATCTTTTTGTTTTTGCTTAATCCCGAAGATAAATTACTGTAAATAGTTCAGCAACAGAAATGCCCAACAGGAATTTTCAGGAGTATACTAAAGGAACACTGAAAGACTATTGCTGGATCCATACACACGTTTAATACTGGAAGAGAACATATACTTTCACCTTTTTGGACTAGTACACTTGAGGTTTGCATTTTCAGATCTTATTGAGACTATGAATTGGGGTTTGCAGTTTGTTTTTCTAAACATAGTTACAAAAAGGAATTCAAAGAAATGCAGATGTGGGTTGAGAATTGGCCTAGAGTAGCAGATGTTTTGTATTTACTGTCTCTACATACTGTAGATTAAACTGTGATAAATTGCATTGTTCCCCATAAAACACAGGCTGCATACATTATATGGTCCTTTATAAATAAATAAACAAGCAAACATTTAAAATAGCCACAAAAGTCATTTGGGAGGTCTGTAAGCTGGTTTTCATTGGACTAAATCCATTCATATTGGCACGAATTCCAAAAGCCATTTTTACTGACAAACAGAAAAGTTTTCTATTTTCTTGATCACTATGGGCAAAGTCTTTTGGTCTGCAGTGTCTATTATGTGTCTTGTGTGTGCCTAATCCTACTTGTGTGCTGCCTGAAGTAATATGTTATTTGAAATTGTTCATCTTCAGACAATTCAGGTCATGAAATGTATACCATTGATTGTATATTAGCTAAAAATGCGTGCAAAAGAAGCCACATCAATCCAGAATTTATTTTGTGAGTGGGTTAATGCAATATAACCACTGTTGCTTATTTACAGAAAATCAGTATGCAGTTGGTAACTATTGCATCCAGGTAGATTTCATAATAACAGGCATGTTACAGGTAGTGTATTTTGGATACCACCGTCCAAAACTGAATATCTATGATTTAAAAAAAAAAACAACAGGCAAGGAAGTTTTAATACAAAAATGTGTTTTATGTTTCATTTAAAAAGGATAGATATTTTTATTTCTGGGTGATAGGTCCCTTTTAATGGTAGATACACATCACTCACTCATATCAGCAAAATACATATAAAATACAATTGCATATGACAAATAAGAGTGCAACCTATTTACAGGTATTCAGTGGTTAAATGTAGTGGCTTTACAATTTCATTAGAAATTAAATTATCTTGTCTAGGTATTCACTAACCCCAATATGTAATATATGGTACTAAGTTTGCCCAGGACCAGCAACCCATAGCTACCAATAAGATGTTTGCTTTTAAACAGGTGACCAGAAAATGCTACATGCTGATTGGTTGCTATAGGTTACTGCTCCTAGGCAAACTTAGTGCTTTTTATTACATAACCCCCTTAATCTTAGGACAGCAATAATAATAGATACATATTATTAAAATTATTATATATCACCCCCAAAATGAATGTTTAAGCAACAGATAGTTTACAGATGTAGCCACTTGGATTTGTGTGTTAAATGCATCATGACTCAGGGCTAATTGAAGAAACTGTGTTACAGATGCAGTCACTTGGATTTGTAAGTTAAATGCGTCGTGACTTAACTCATCTATCCCATTTATCCCACTTAGCACAGAATATTGTGTCACAGCATCCCATCCAATTAAAGAGTTCACCATTGAAAACAATGGAGCTTTGGTATGCTAATGAAAAGGTTAAATGTATTAAATGAGTTAAGATAACTTTGGATAACACAGTTTCTTCAATTAGCCCTGAGTCACGACACATTTAACTTACAAATCCAAGTGACTGCATCTGTATCTAAAGTTATCTTAACTCATTTAATGCATTTAACCTTTTCATTAGCATACCAAAGCACCATTGTTTTCAATGGTGAACTCTTTAATTGGATGGGATGCTGTGACACAATATTCTGTGTCAAGTGAGTTAAATGGGATAGATGAGTTAAGTTATTCTGTGTAAAACTCAGAATCCAAAGTGGCTTCATCTGTATATCATATTAAGTGGCATATTAAAGAATCTTACCAAACTGGTATATATATTTGAGTAAATATTGCCCTTTTACATCTCTTGCCTTGAACCACCATTTCGTGATGGTCTGTGTTCAGCCTCAGGGATCAGTGACTAGAAATATTTCAACTCTAAGGGGCAGATTTACTAATGGTCGAATTGTCGAGGGTTTTTAGCTCTCGAATTCAACTGGTGAATATTTGGCGAATAAATCGAAGAAAATATTCTCTGGTTTTGAGCGTGTTTTCGACTATTCGCCAGAATCGTACGATCGACCGAGTCTACGAAAAGTCGCAGAAAAAAACATTTGAATATTCGCCAAAATCGTACGAATCGAACATTCGAAGCGTTCGATCGTACGATTGAAATTCGGCAAAAAACCTATGGGGGATTCCCATAGGCTTCTATTGCAATTCGGTAGGTTCAATCTGGCGAAGTAGGCAGTCGAATAAAAATTTAAAGGGCAAGTTCTTCGACTGGCGAATAGTCGAATGATCGTATGTATATTTATTCGATCTATTCGATTCAACCGAATATTCTATATTCGATAGTCGAAAATACTTAATTTGCATATTCGAATAGTCACACAGTCGAATAGAGACTATTCGAGCGAATATTCAAATCCTTCACACAAATTTTGTAAATCTGCCCCTAACTGTAACAGGAGCAGAAGTGAGGAAGCAAAAGACAGAACTCAAAACCTGTGCTCCATTGAAGAGCACTACAAATGTTTTCCTCTTCCTAATTCTTAGGTCTTCCTCTTGGGTACCATATTTATGCCAACGTGTTTGGGTGTTTGCAGTGTTTGGCATGTTACTCCTCCCAATTCAAGTTTTGTAGGTCTTCTCAGAATGTACTTCTTCTTGATGTTCATCTTTTTATTTTGTATTTGGTTACATCAATATTATTGTGATCTTTGGGTGCTGTTGGTGGTAGATGTAAAAAGTGACTGAACTAAATCTGCCTCTAAACCTCTAAAAATTCATGTTTTTCCAGACAAAAAAATGCTTTTGAAATCCTGTAAAAATTAAAATTAAGTAAGAATGGTCCAATAGGATCAGTGCAGCTCCTTGGCAACTTTTATCTGGCAAACTTTTATATTAGATGTTTTTCTGGGTTCGACACTTAATAAATATTGCATTTTAGAGCAGTTAATGAATATAGAAAAACCACGCATTTTTAAAGATTTGTGAAGAAAAAAAAATAGAAATTCAATTGTTAGAGAATAGGCCTCTGTAAATTTCCCCCCAAAATCAATTAGCAGTTAGGCAAAAAAAAATGAACACAATAGAAGTATGTCTTTTTCTGTATATAAACTGTAGGTAGTAAACTGCATGCTCAGTGTCATGCCATAAAGTTACAGTTGCCATGGTAATGTGGCACTTGAGTTTGTAGACCCTGATGGAATAACTTCACTTAAAGTAGACTGCCTATTTGTCACATCTGGAAAAATTGACACAGAGTAAACAAAATTATATTTTGAAGTGTGGATTTATGTTTTAGTACTAACAGTTGAATAGTCTTCTGAAATGTGTCCAAAAATGGTATGATTCTAACATTGCATGCCTGGAAGTTTAGCGTTATAGACAATTGAAATGTGATATAGTCAGACTGTATGGAATAACATACACTGCAGCTTGGTACACTTCCAGGAACACAAGTCTATCAAATTTCTTTAAAAAGCAAACACAGTATTTATGAAACGTTTATTTCAGCAAGACGTGTAAAATGTATTTCAAAGGAGATATTTCAAGCCTCCATAATGGATTGTCAGATACCATGTGTATATATATATATATTATAAAGTTTCAGAATGAAGCCAGTTTTTTGGCTGAGCATTTCACACAGGTATAAAAAATGAAACATACTTAAGTACAGAGAATACCTAAAAACTAAATTATACATACCATCCTATATATTGTTTGTTGTCACTTTTTACCAGAATTGCTGTTTTTGCTTTGTTCTATTTCCCTTTAATGGAACAGTGTAAAAATAGAACTGGATAAATAGATAGGTTGTGCAAAATGAAAATTATTTCTAATATAGTTAGTTAGCCAAAAAATGTATAAAGGCTGAAGTGACTGGATGTCTAACATAATAGCCAGAACTTTACAGTACTTCCTATTTTTTCAGCTGTCTAACTCTGAGTTAGTCAGGGCCCAGAAGGGGGGCCACATGGGACACAACTGTTCAGTGAGTTTGCAATTGATCCTCAGCATTCAGCTCAGATTCAAAAGCAACAGTTATGACACTTGTGGTCTCCCCCCAAGTCACTGATTGGTTACTGCCTGCAAACCAATCAGTGGAAACCAAGAGAGCTGAAAAGCAGGAAGTAGTGTTCTGGCTATTATGTTAGCCATCCAGTAACTCCAGCCTTTATACATTACATTTTTGGCTAGTTAACTATATTGAAAAGATTTTTTTCACAGCCTATCTATTTTCCCAGTTTTTACACTAAACAATTCCATTAAAGGGACGGTGCAGCCCTATTTCACCTTTGGTTCAATGAATAGGGCTTGTAAAGAACTTACCTTTTGCCTATTTTTTCAATTAACAGATATCTAACTATAGTCACATTTTTTTCTTAATTAACAAGAGGCAAAAAGTTGACAAAAGTTGAAAATCAGCTATACTGTCCCTTCAAATGTCTTTAATCTTCTGCTTTAAATGTTCTATTTGATAAAAACAAAGTATGAACATGTACAGACACAAAACCAGAACACATCATACTCTTATGTGTTTAATTCCATGAAACAGACAACTGATGAGAAAATATGAAGAGAAATGGCATGATCCTGCAAATCCACTGCCAAGACTGTTATTCGTTAGCTGCAACTTGTATGAATGGAATTTTGCCAGAGTTGGAATTATTATTGATAAGAGATAACTTTTATTTCCCCACATAGATTTTTTAACAAGAATACTAAAATACCATTACGGTCCAGTGCTGCTAACTGTATTTAATATAAAGCCTTTATATTTCAACTCTTTGTATACTGAATAACATTTATGAGAATAAACCCTCCAGGCCATCCTGTTATTTATGGTAAGGACAATGAAAGACACTTTGTTTCCTGCAGGAAATCTCCTTATCTATGGGTGGTAAAGCGCCCAAAAATACCCCTGGATTAATTGTAATTCCACCTGGAAAAGGTTTTACATGCAGCAATCCTGGCTAATTGCACAAAAATGTCTCCTAGTAATAACTAGTAACTACACATTATATGAATGCTATCATACAGAAAGTAGTTCTTAGGTGATCATGGAAAATTTTGTTGACACACAATGTATGGTACAACAGATGAGCTTAATGCTTTTTTAAAATACGATTGCAACTAGTGATGGCTAATTTATTCGCCAGGGGCGAATTCGCGTTGAATTCCCGCGATTCGCAGCTGGCGAATAAATTCGCGAAACACCAGCGAAAATTCGCTAAAAAAAACCGAGTTGCGCGCCGTTTTTGACGTGACGCGACAAAAAACGACGCAACAAAAACTATGCGACGCGCATCTATAAACGTGCCGTGACTCGTTTCGCGAATTTTTTCGCAAATTTCTATAGAAATTCGCAAATTTCTCGAAGAAGCAAAACTGGGTAGATTCGCCCATCACTAATTGCAACATCATATTGACATCCAACATTAACTTCACTTCAGTAGATTTTATCAATTTCACAATTAACAAGTCCAGATGTCTTTTCCATAAAAACCTCAGTAACTAATTCTACATTACATTTAAAGAGTCATCATATTCAAACCACCAAACAGGACATTCTAAAATTTGAATACATTGAAAGGTTACCAAAGGGACAATCATAGTTCACACCTGGAAACTTTAACATCTAACAATGCTATTAGGGAAACCTGATTTGTGATCGTGATTGTGAATGGGTATTAGGTCGAGCATACGAAAACATTGGCATGGGATCCAGACAGACACCCCCACAAAAATATACAGAAACAAAAATGTAAAGAAAAGTTTGGTTATCCTTTAGTTTTGTTTTCTCCTGCTGATCCTTTCACAGTCTCCTCGCTGTGTGTAGAAAATCACAATTACAGAAGTGGACCAGCGCCTGAGGCAACGGAGAAATCAATAAACGCTATATGGTGTAGTTATTTGAATATCAGCCTGTGTATAGATATAGTTCAATCGGTGCAATTCTTTGGGGGAAATTATCCTTTTCCCTTTATTGTATCACCAATAATATATTTCCAACTCCTCCACCAATGTAGCAGAAATGCCTACTCACAAGACCAACGTTTTGGGGTAGCGTATATAATATATCCTAGACGTAGCTCCTCCTCACGATATGCCTTTAGCTCTGTTCTGTAGTACAGACATACTATCAGCTCCAGGTGCAGAACCTAGTTATGTACAGGAGAAATCTTATAGGATTAGCTGATCTCAACTCCAATTTTAGTATTCCAAATAGAGGTCTCCGAAATACCTATTGCATATGGCTTCCTAAAACAGCCATATAACCCACCTTGGGCTCCTGAAAATTTGAGAATAGGAGGACTACTTTGAATAAATAACGAAAAATATATATCAGTGACAAGCATTACTTATTCACAAGCTCCAAATGTCAAGGTCTTGAACATGTACAAGAACTTAAGCAGGGGTCTGGGCTTACAGAATGTCAATGGCTTTATCCTTTTTTTAACATTATTATATATTCATTTATTACTACACAACTTGGATAATTTACAACCATAGCTGTGAGCAAAGCAAACCCGCCATGTTTACTATACCACATTGCAGCATTTCCCCCCGAAATTCCAGGTTTTTGGATTCTTGGGGAAGTCAAGGATGATGCAATTGCAGCCAGTGCATCAAAATGTTAAATTATGCAGAAAGTCTGGTTGTAATTTTTGGTGTTTGACATGAGAGTGATGTGGATGCCAAATACTGGAGGCACAAGTGCACTGCTCTTATTGACACAGGGCTCCAACTGAACTCTGAAAGGGAACTGCAACAATAGGTACAGCTGGCTTTGATCCATAATAAATGACAGGAAGAAGATAGTGGCTGTGGGTGCAATTTTATGGAAGTGCAAGGAGTGCTGTTCCTTAATAAATGGGGTTTTAAGCACAACCAGGGTCAGACTGGGCCAGCGAGACACCAGAAAAAAACACGGTGGGCCCCGGTCTTCATGGGGCCCTGCCGGCCCAGACCTTCCACCCTGATCTGCTGGTACACACAGGTCCCAGTGGGCCCCCAATCCTCTAGCCGACCCTGAGCACAAAAGACTGTGGGGAAATTTGTGAAAATACATCTATGCTTGCAATCTTCCTTTGGACAGCATTACAATTATTAAAAACAGCTACATTACTATCTTTGGTACTAAAAAGAAATTTTACACAAAAACATTTTTTGGTGGTTGTTTTTATAGCAAAATACAAATGTAATGTTAAGCAAATTTCCAAAATAATGTACTTTAAAAACATTTTCAGTTCATTGCAAGTGCAAGTGCACTGAAAAGCAGTGTTTGTTATTGTCTTCTGTTCTCTGATTCTTAAGTAGTGAATAGTGATGTGCTGGTTGATCAGTAATTCTTGACCTGCCCCGTCTCTGACATCATGGAGGGGGGTCTATAAAAAGACGTTGCTGAAAGTGGCACACATTTAGGTTGAAGGGCAGAAGGAAGAGCTAGGTCTCAGCCAGACCATGGCCTGATTCCTTTGTGCGTATGTTCCCCCAAACCTGACTGATCCACAGGTCTCTGGCAGCATCACATTTCACATTTACAAACAAATTTGCAACTAATGTGTATTATAAAGTTGCTTAGAACTAAATTAAGTATTTCTGTGAGGTTCCCTATTAAATCTCAGACCCAACTAATTTTTAAGAATTCGGTACATTCTTCTTATTACTGTATCATCATTTTATCCTTCTTATTGAATAATTATTAAACTAATTATTGCAATATCCTTAGTAATGTCTAACCCATTGAGTTACTTAATTCAGTGTTATAATTTCTTCTTTGTGTAAGTAGCTTAATGACATTCAGTTATCATGTGTATACTTGGGTAAAGTGATGTAACATCACATGAAGCTATCCATAAATATCTTTGCCAGTTTTTTTCTGCCAAGTCCTTTAAAGCTTGTGACAGTGCTGTTAAGAGAATAAATGACAAAGAATTGCATTGAAATATATAAGCATCTATAGCATTGGCCAAAAACAAATCAATGGCTGTTATGATGACTTTCCCCAGCGGATATAGCAAAATCTTTGAATTTTATGGCATTTTGACTTTTATGAAATTATGGGGGAAAAAAAAATATATATAGATATATCTATATCTATATATATATAGAGATATATCTATATATATATTGCCTGGCTGCTGGTAAAAAGGCTAAATAAAGTGACATAGAACCGGGAATACTTGAGAGAGAGAGCACAGTTGGTGTTTGAATTGTTGTTTTTCTTCAATCAATTTTTGGTTTTTTTTCACAAGTATCCCTGGTGAGTGTGGTACTACAGTATGTCACTTTCTTTATAAATATATAAATATGTTGCGCTATAGTAAACTGACTTTACTCTTGTCAACTTAAGCTACTTTCAAGTGGTATATTACCACAAATGATACACTCTTTCTCAGGGGTAAGCCCTCGCAATGGGGTGGAGGCAGGGTGTATAGCAACTATAACCAAGGTCCTATTGCACAAGTAATGGGTGCCAGTAGTTCTTAACCAGAAACAGTATGTTTATTAACAGGGACACAGGGACAAATATCCACATAGGAGTGTACATATACTCAGTGCATCACACATGGGCTGGACCCCTTCAAGCAAGGGTTCATGTCTGCAGTAGATGAGCTTTGATGCGGAAGTACGACCAGTTTTCAGCCTTTTCCCTAAGTACTGTCAGGATACCCCTATTTTCCTAAACTTAGACACTTGGAGGCAAATTTACTATTATTCCCCAAAATTGGCTTGATCTTCCTCGAAATTCGATAAGCATTCGACCATCCAAAGCGTATCGAATTGTTTTAGGCTATCCTTTTGCTCGATATTCAATGACTCGATGAATTCGTATGATCGGATACCGATCGTTCGATTTCATGAAAAAAAACGTAAAATTTCCTTCGAGCATCCGAACAATTAGTACGATTCGAACGATCTAATGCTTTGATCGTAGGAATGGTATTTGAGCAGGACTTAGGGGCAAATTTACTAT
>CM044442.1:38577259-38603600 GCA_024363595.1 Xenopus borealis | reverse complement strand
AGAGGCCTGAATTGATAGATGAGTAATAAATAAAGTAGCAATAATAAAGTAGTAATAAATAAGTAGCTTTACACAGCATTTGTTTTTTTAGATTGGGTCGGTGACCCCCATTTGAAAGCTGGAAAGTGTCATTTTTTAAAAACTATGAAAAATAATAAAGACCAATTGAAAAGTTTAGTTAGAATACTCCTTCTATAGCATACCAAAAGTTAACTTAAAGAGATACTGACACCTGAAATTAAACTCTTTTTACATCTATTTTAATATTGACTTTGAAAGCTACTTCTAACTTTGCCATAAAGTATTTGCATGATGCTTTTACATTACCTGTCTGATCCCCCATGTTCCTGTATGAGGGGGCTGCCATATTTGTGCAGCTGGAGTCTGTTAGCATTAGAAACTGTAACTGACAGGCTGAGATGGGACAGTCAGGTTGGCAAAGTCAGAGTGTCAGAGAGTCAGGCTTAGGAACTTCAACTAACAATTATATACAAAAACAAACCTCTCTGCAAAAAATGATCAACATGACCTATAGGTAACATTTAGGGGCAGATTTACTAAGGGTCAAATTGTCGAGGGTTTTTAGCCCTCGACTGGCGAATATTTGGCGAATAAATATTCGCCAAATTCGAATGAAATAATCGTCAGTTTTAAGCGAGTTTTCAACTATTCGCCAGAATCGTACAATGGAATGATTCTACAAAAAGTTGCAGAAAAAAGGTTTGAATATTCGCCAAAATCGAACAAATCGAACGTTCGAAGCGTTTGATCGTACGATTGAAATTCTGCAAAAGACTTTCTGCAAAAGGCTTCTATTGCAATTCAGTAGGCTCAATCTGGTGAAGTAGGCAGTCGGATAAGAATTTAAAGGGCAAGTTCTTCGACTGGCAAATAGTCGAACGATCAAATATATATTTATTCAATCTAAACGATGCGACCGAATATTCTATATTCGATAGTAGAAAAGACTTAATTTGCATATACAAATAGTCGCACAATCGAATAGAGACTATTCGAGTGAATATTCGAATCCTTCACATGAATTTAGTAAATCTGCCCCTATATGTACATTCATATGTAAAATTTTATTTTTTAGTGTCAGTATCACTTTAAACTGAACCACCCCTTTTAACAACTTTTCATGTAGCAATCCTGGGACGCGTGTTGGTACAGCCCAAAGGTTTTCCTTCCTAATATTCCTGTAACTTTTAGCAAATGATGGTGAGGATTCATATGCAGAAATTCACTTTCAATTCATACTTGCAGCCCATTGTTTACAAACAAGCTTCCCCCCCCAGACTAATTTTTGCATTTCCAGCAGCTTGTTATTCCAGCCTGGTTTGATTGAATTCTCTGCACTCAGCCTCTCATGTTCCTACACCGTAGCAGGATACTGTCTACTTTGTTACTGACTATGCCCTGCTGCTTTCAAGCTGCACTCTCCTTGTGTGACTGAGGAGGCGCAGGCTGGCTGAGTTAATATGTATATATATATATATATAGATATATACAGTAAGCTGCCTGTGTGTACTGATGGGATGGGAAGCAGAGACCCCTCCTCTCGATTCTCCCCCTCCCTCCCTATCCTTGTTCTTCCTCCCTAGGCAGGTCATTTCAGGACAGCCCAGCTCCCTGCTGCAGGATCAGCTGTAGATCTCCTGTCTGTGTTGCTTCCACTGCTGTTGCTGCTCCAGTTCCTCTGGCTGTCAGGTGAGCGATTCTCCTGCTTCTCTTATTCACCCGCATCTGTAGCAGCCGGCCTGCTGCTGCCGGGCCCCAGCCATTTCCTTCAGCTGGGAAATCATATCTATTTCATGTGTGTGTGCTGTTTCCTTCTGCTGCGAGTGGAGAGGAGCCTCATAATAATAATAATCTGAGTGATGTCTTTAACAGCAGAGCTCTGACTGACAGTCAGCTCATGTACTTTCACTTTATCCGCCTGACTCGGTAAGCAGCAGCCGCCTGCAGGCTGTCACTTCTCTAGCACACACTCACACACACACACTCACACACACAGCTATACGTTCATTTCAATGTGTGCCTGATGCTTCTAAGGTCTGCTCCATCTGTGGATATATCTGTAGGAATCCAAGATTGAAAAGCATTGCTTCTTATCCTTCACGGTGGATGTTTTTTTTTCTGTTACACTGCAATTATTCTTCATATTATTATAATTAACAATGTCCAAGCTGTTCCTAAACTACAACTGTCAGTATCCACCCCCCCAGGTTGCCTTATGCTGCCAGGGGATGCTGGGAGTTATGATTCAGCAACAGCTGGACAGCCTTGCTGTATGAAAAGTGTTTTTTCTCTCGGTGTGCATGGTGACAGCTGACGTGAAACTTATATTTGTATTCGTATGGCTTGTATTGGATGTTTGCATTAAAGCTATACTGCAGAGGATCCCCTGGCTTGCTTTCATTGGTCTGACATGATCAGGGAACAGGGATGTATTACTGGAATATTTGCAAGCTTAATGAATCAAACAAATCAGAATTAATGCCTCATTGGTGTTCATAGTTACATATGTAGCGTGAATTCTAACTGCCACTTGTTTGTGCCGTCACATGTGCTATGATCATATGCCAAAGGTCCTGCTTTCTAGGCAGAGTGCGCTCAGTTGAGTGATGTTAGCAGAGATTACATCTGGATTATCTGAAGCAGAATTGTTTCTCCCTATGCCTTGAGCTTTCCTGCAGGAAAAAAAAAATACAGTGTGTTCTACCAGCAGCAGAAGCGCAAGAGATTCCTGCATTCTTAATGAAAATGTTCCAGGGAGAGACAGTTCAGATGCAAGCATGTGCCAGCCAGTCTTTTATTCGTGTAAACTAACCTAGATCCTCCCATGTCAATCCACCTCCAACCATCCCTCCCCTCTTTCGTGGGCATTTACAGACACTTGGGTGTCTGCCAGCTGTGAAGTTCATGGACTGCCAATGCTACCTTGTCCTTGTCTGAAATGTCAGGCCTACATGCTTCCAGATTATTACTGTTCTTTATTATCTCTAATTACAGTCTTGCACGTCAATTGTGCCCCTGTGATTCAGAATTTTTTTGTCTCTATTTATAACATGTTGGCAAAAAGGTACAACAGCTGTAGGTAAAATGTAGTACAACAACATGTGGAGGCCTTCTGGCTGCCCACCTATGTATAGCCCGCTTTCCAGTCCATTAATGTAATTAGGATTAAGCAACACTGTTGCTATGCTTCTGAATAGTGTGCCGGGGAATTTCACTGTTCTTTTCATGGCTGTGTCACTGCTTACAAATGAATAGTGATTCTTTCTTGGCAACAATGGAAATAGAACTTTTCACCTGTGTTGTACTTTTAATGTAACAGTATATTACTTTGTTTAGCTACGGCTGTAATTTCTCTCTAAAAACATAAAATAATCCCAGGGCCGAAGCAGTTGGCTCTGAGGTTAAGAATCCTGACTGTAAGACTGAATCTCAAGCTAGGGAATATCCCAGTGCCAGGTCCTTGTGATCTTGGCCAAATTAGCTAATCCTCTGAAATCCCAGCATACTAAATGCTCACTAAAATGACTGGCTTAAATGCTTTAATACCCTGAGATAGTTGAGAAGCAAGGGCTCCGTAAATGCTTTGCTGATTGGTTGATATTATTTCTTTGACCTGGGGCAAACTTTGCTCCTGTTTTTATATGATCTTTTTATTTAGGGCAGAGAACTCTTCAAGTTATAATATGTGTATATTAGACAGCATAAATACCAAGTCATTTATTTTATCATCCTTTATCTGTGAAACAGCAACATATTCGTTCAATGACTCAGTGGCCCACAGGGGTTTATAAAGTAATTATAAAGTAATTTGCCTTTTGCATGCAAACTCACATAAACATGTGCACAAGAGTCATCTGATGAGAAACTAGTTTAGTTATAAGAGTACTTTTTGGTCTGTGGAAGGAAACCTGCTGAAACATGGGCTGAACATTTAGGAGTTTTATATAAGAAGACGATTGTAGTTCTAACCACCAATGAGACATTTACTGTCATACAGGTAAATAGGGATGCACCGGATCCACTATTTTGGATTCGGCCGAACCCCTGAAACCTTTGTGAAAGATTCATATGAACACCGAACCAAATCTGCATATGCAAATTAGGGGTGGAAAGGAGAAAACATTTTTACTTCCTTGTTTTGTTACAAAAAGTCATGCAATTTCCCTCCCCTCCTCAAATTTTCATATGTAAATTAGGATTCAGATTCGGTTCTGCCAGGCAGAAGGATTCGGCGAATCTGAAATCCTGCTGAAAAAGGCGAATACTGGCCGAATCCCGAACCGAATCCCTATGTAACCACCATCTAGGCTAGGCTAGACCTAGACAGGCAGATCACTGGTTACATTTGACCATCTCTCCAAAGGATGTGCCTTTGCTGCTTGAAAGGGTCATGGGAATGGTGTTTTGCAACTACACCTCACTTGTGCTGTGTAACTAAAAAACAAATAGCCACAGGCTTTATTCTCTTCAATGATAACTCAACCCCCAATTAAGAAAAGCTCCTACCTACTAAGCTTGCCCTGAAAATGTCCCTAAAATATTTCTCACCTAACAGTGCAGCAAAAGCGCAGTGGAGCTTGTGGATGCCATCTTCCAGACCACAGGTGTTCATCTGTAATAGTGTGCAGTATTGGTGCATTCACAGTTGGAGCAGTCTTCCAGTTTGTACCGACTTCACATGCACCAAAAGTGCTTGGAATTGCCAAAGAGTACCCGAATTGCTGAAGAGGACATAAAAAAATCAGAAGATCCAAAAGATGGCACCCAAAAGCTCCACTGCACTTATACGGAGGGGAATCAGGGTGGACTATCTAGATTAGTAGGTAGGTGCTTTTCTTAATTCTTTAAAGTACAAATCAGGGTTTTGATACTCACAATGCTCTGAGGTATTCACATACATGTCAGGTAACAACACATCATTTTAGAGTCAACATCCCTGGGAGATAGTGTACCACACTGGATAGATGCACCCTCAGGATCTCTGTACCTTGACCTGGATCTCCACAAGTAGGATCAGGGAAATCATTAAACCTAAAATCCTAGCCTGTGACCCCTACACTACAAGCCGTCTTGCCTGAGGGGAGAGTTACCCCCTTGCTATCTCTCCTAGTTGGAGCCAGGCTGCTCTTGCTCACTAGTTCTATCTGCCTCAATTTCCTAGAAAGTGCTGTTACAGAGAACTACAATGTTCTGACTACACCCTAATTACGGGTCCCTGTATGCACGACTTCACCAAGGCCTTCTGTTAACTAAGGCCTAAGCTCCAGGCTCCTATCACCATCCATTTCCTCCCGGAGTGGCATGGGAAAGAAGAAGCCACACCCTCTGGCCAGCACTATACTGAAGTGTGGCAGGAACTTGTCATCAGCCTCTGGACCAGTGACACACTATACACATTATGCTCATAAGCAAAAGTAGATGCATGAGCTTTTGCCCAGCAACTAGAGAACAAGGGAGTGTAGGCATTTAAAGCCATAGGGGAGCGTTAACCCTATGGGTCCCTACAGTTACTAGACCTGGTGCAAATTTTGAGACATTTATTACATTAAAGGGATTGTTCACCCTTAACTATTAGCATTATGTAGAGAGGAATATTCTGAGACAATTTACAATTGGTTGAAGTGTTTTATTATTTGTGGTTTTTAAATTATTATATTATCCAGCTGCTCTCCAGTTTGCAATTTTTAGCAATCGGGTTGCTAGGGTCAAAATTACCCAAGCAACCATGCATTGATGTGACTAAGAGACAGGACTATGAATAGGAAAGGCCTGAATAGAAAGATCAGTAATAAACAGTAGCAATAACAAACAATTCGTAGCCGTACAGAGCATTCGTTTTTTAGATGGGGTCAGTGATCCCCACTGAAAAGTGGAAAGGGCCATAAGAAAAATATAATAATTTTTTGCCAAATAACTACAAAGTTTTTGTTCCTGTAAAGTTGAACAGTAGTAAGAGACTAGTTACCCTTTGTATTTCTGTTTTTAACAGTTTTTATCTATTATTTTTAGCTATATTTTACTTTAAATCAATATTGCAGAATTATTTCTCTTTAGTAGCCAGTCAGCTTTTACACTGCCTCTTTATGACCATATCCTTTTAAAAATAATGCTTTTGCGTCAGTATGTGGAATTGATTTTTGTAGTGAATGCTCCAAGCTTCAGACCAACAACCATGTTTAGAAAATCATCCCAATGTGTTATAATTTTTTTCTCATCCTCAGGAGAAAGTGCGGAATATTAGTGTACTGAATAGATTTGGCACTTATGTTCATGGTTGTGGTTGCCTTTGATATGACATTGGGTGCAGTGTAGCTTACTGTTTTACAAAACTACTATATACGACAACCTTATTATATATATTAAAGGTCTGCAGTAATGAAAGTTTATACTGTACGTGGTATGTTGCTTACCTGCTTCAGGTTAAAGTATACAATGTTCTACAGATGTAGCCATAGGCAAAAAAGTAGGTTTGGCCTTCTATTTAAAAGCAAGGCTGGGTGAGCCATCATTATCAGTGTTGTTGAGTGAAATGACTATATATGTGTTGGAAACAACTGCTATTCATTCAGTAGCCTAAGGTTACACCTACTGTAAAACTTGTCCAAGCAAGCAAGAGCTACTTTTAGTATAAGCAGGAAATAAAGTTAAAGGACTCACTTTGTGCCCTCTTTTGGGGACATACTATAAACCAGGGGTGTCCAACCTTTTGTCTTCCCTGGGCCACATTGGAAAAAGAAAAATTGTCTGGGGCTGCACATGAAATACACAATCACTTTTTATTGGTAAAAGTAAAGAAAATGCACTGAAAAGAACTACAATACCAGTTGGATAACCAGATGGAGCTATACACTGGAATATGGGACACCTGGATATTAAGCAGACTTATTATTTTATTAGTATTATTACTACTAACTGGGAAATGGGTAGGCAGGAGTCCTGCCTCCTGCCTACTCCTAAATCCTCTGCAACATGACGTTTCCTCTGGAACCAAGCATTTCAAGCTGGGCCACATCCATATCCATCCTGGGCCGCATGCGGCCCTCAGGCCGCAGGTTGAACACCCTTGCACCTTATCTCTGAAATTATTGGTTTTGTACAAGCATAACACAAATCCTCGTTTCTTTTGCAGCCCCGTGGTGTCAGAAAGTTTCTGTTGGTATAAATTAAATACTTGAATGAAAGAAAATTCCATTGCTGTGTTCCCATCTACCGAAAGATAAATATGCTTGTCATTCATTCCACAGCAGCATGTAAAGATCAACATAGGTGCTTTACTTGATATAAAAGAACTCAAGGCATGACCTGACATCAGACTGACATCACTGCCTAGACATGAGCTTTTTTCCTGTAATTTTTCATATACAATCTGAAAGATTATGGATACAGGTCCAACATTTTTTTTTGTTGGTTTTGTGGATGAATTCCAAGCCAAAAAGCTAACGGACAAAAGTAATAAAAGAAACCTCTGAATGTGAGGCAATGCAGACTAGGGAAAAAGATAAACAAAATAATACATAATTCAGGCACTTTTCTTTTATGCCAATCGCGGCGCGTCGCGTCGTTTTCGGCGCGCGTCGCGTCACTTTCAACGTGCGTCACGTTGTTTTCGCCGCGTCGCGTCAAGAACGACACGCGACTCGTTTTTTGGGCGAATTTTTCGGCGGCAAATTTTTGCTGACGTTTCGCTAATTTATTCGCCAGTGGCGAATCGCAGGAATTCGCCCCTGGCAAATAAATTCTCCCATCACTAATTAATATTAATAAATTGGCTCAAGACGTTTCAGCCCTATCCAAGGTCTTTCTCAAAGTGCAGTTGTTGGAGATTGAGACTAATTCTTTATATCGAGAGTGCTGGCTTCCTATATATATATATATATATATATATATGTATATACAGTATATAAATGTGTGTGTGTACTTTTTTCCGCATTACATTAATTTAGCATACTATTTAATTTACAAACTAAGTTAATAAAATGCAATAACTCTGTAAATTGTAACCAATGTAATTATGTCATTTTACATGGCTGATACTGAAAACTGAAAGTGAAACCTGTATGCTAAAGGGTTACTTGGGGCTGCCACAGTCAAGCTAATTTTTACTGTTTTTATGACAAATGTGTTTACAGGCTAATGTGGTTTCTCTTGCAGATAATACTGTGATTGTAAAGAAGTTCCTTTTGTAATATACTTGACTTTGGCACTTAGGGGGCTATTTATTAAAGGAGTTGTTCACCTTCCAAACACTTTTTCAGTTGAGTTGTTTTCAGATTGTTGCTTTCCAACTTTAAAGTTTAATGTTCATGTCTCTAGTGTTTCAGTCTGTTAGCTCAGTAATCCAGGAGCATCTGAACTGTATCTGTGGAATATTAGCAAATGTTGTATCTGTTCTAACATCTTCCTTTAACGAAACTCCCTCCTAGAACTGCTTTAGAAGGTGAAAAATAAAACTTTACACTTCAATATTAGAAAAATGGTCACAAATAGTAATTGGGAAAAGTCTTTATTTCTGGTGAACAATCTGAAACCAACTGAAGTGAAAAAAGTGTTTTAAGGTTAACAACCCTTTTAAAGTGGACCCGTCACCCAGACACAAAAATCTGTATAATAAAAGTCCTTTTCAAATTAAACATGAAATCCAATTTTAAATATTTATTAAAGCATTCATAGCTGGTTTAAGCTCATTTAAAAATCTCAGCTGTCAATCAAATATTGTTTGACACTCCTCTATGCCTTAGGCATAGAGGCGGGGCAGATAATTACTTTCACTTTCCATTTAGCACTTCCTAGATGTCACTGCTCCCCACACATTCCCCCAGTTCTCTTAACCATTTAATTGTGTAGCCAGGACATGGGGATAGACATTGGGTCCCCTATTCTGGTGCACAAACAAGATTCTGAGATGATACAAGGCTTGCCTTAATAACAGTGTCCACAAAATGGCTCCTGCCTGCTTGCTATAATTATGAATTCTCAGACTGAAGAAAACAAGATTAAAATAATTTATATAGTGTAATTAATGTTCATTTTGCTTGACTAATGTGATAAAATAGGATTTTTAATATTTTTTTTTGGGTGACGGGTTCACTTTAATCCTCAAATTTTTCAGAATCCAAATCCAAATCTGAAAATACTCTAGTTAAAATGTAAATGTAAATGTAAAAGTAATGTAAAAGTTAATGGCCTATGTTCCTTTAACATTTGAAAGATGTTTTGTGCCTTCCTGTTATTCAAGGATTTAGGGCTGTTTTACATCTGAAAAATTTGTGGTTTTCAGGTAACAATTCTAAAAAGTCGCACAATTCCAATTGTCACATGGTTTTGTCTCATTTGTGTTCTAATTGTTTATTAAATGAATTAGGTCAAGTTTTTATTTTGAAAATAATGATAAAAATTCGAGTTTTAATAATTACCCTCCTTAGGGGTCTATTTTTTAAGCCTCAGAATCTTCTGGTCAAGTTTTTAAGGGGAAAAAAAATCTGAATTTCAACAGGAACAAAAAATCTCAAATTATTCTAGATTTATTATGATCCAAAGCTGCTTACAATGTGAAAGTACTCCAGCTAAAACCTGTTGAAGTCATGTAAAAGTCAATGGCAGAGAATTGGAAGATGCTTTTTGCCTTCAGGATTTTTTAGGGTTTTGGGCTGTTTGATGCTAGTTTCATTAAAAAATCCAAAAACTCTGTGGTTTTCAGGTGACAACTTGAAAAAGTGGTGCAATTCAAATTGATACATGGTTTTGTCATGACTTTTCCTGCATATTCAGATTTTTTTTTGTTAATTAAGCCAAATCATGGTTCAGAGGTTGAATTTTTAATTTTAAAATAATGAGAAAATTCATATTTTAATGCATTCTCCCCAGTATCTACATATAGCTAGTGACACAGAGAAGTTGTTTGCTGTGTTGGTTTCTCTGTGTAAAACATACTGTACTTCCCTCACTATCGGACTATTTAAAATCCATGGGATACATATTCTAGAATTTATTCAAAATGATTAAAAGCTTTTAAAATGAAAAGAAAGAAAGAAACTGTAAAGTTACCAGCACAACACATATTTAATATATGTCAGATTTTGTAGAAAAACACAACTCTATATACTTACAAAAACAGCAATCACACCATTGCTTATTTGAAATGTGTGTTATGTTACTACTACAGTATACACAGTAGGCTGAATTTTAGTGCCCTCTGGCAGCAGAATTGAGAATTCCTTTCTGTGTTTAGTCTTCATGTTGGAAAACATATCAATATTCCAAAAACGATGAGAATTTCTGTAAGTCTAATTTTCTCAAAGGCCTTCCTTTGAATATAATAAATGATTTATGACATGGTACATTTGTCTAAGTTTACTGTTGGCATGGATTTTGACCTTAACCTTAAATGTTTCTATACTTGCAGTGTATGAGCTTTATTCATTTTCCTGTAGGTGCAACACAGAGAACATACAGTCACGAGCACTCCCTATTTATGTTAAAATGGGTGTGATTGTGTAAATAAGTTTAGTTTGCTGAAAAGTTCTCCTGGCAGAGAGCAGCTGCAGAACACTGAGTAAATAGCATAAATAATAGAAGAATAAATTAAAGTCTGAGTGATTCAAGCAGAATGGAATTCAAGTGTATAATGGTTTTATATGTAAGGAAAGCATTTTTGATCATATATACTAAATGGTGTAAAAATCTATATTAAAAATAACTGTACGGATGTTTGTAAATCATATTGGTTATATTCCGTACCTTTACTGCTTTCTTGGAACATCTTAAAATTGCTGTATACATTGTTCATGTATGGTAAATCTAAAAGTGACTGCTCAAACTATATCTCATGTAAAAGCCGCTATTAAGACCAAGGGCAAGTGCTGACATTCACCCAAATCAATGTTGTTAGATCATAGGCATGTCAAATTTAACTTTATTGCAGTACATAAATATGAAATCGGCAGCCTTCCATGTTTGTGCATGCTGTAATTAAAGATAAACACCAGTCTAGGCTTCAGCCAACTATCTTACTCAATGAAACATTTTATCATGTAATGAATGGCCCAGCTTCAATACATCGCAGAATTATAAATGCCTTTTACTGACATCATAAAACTGAAAAGGCATCTGAGCCTTCATGTCGCTAAACAATCACATGTTGTTACAATTTCAGGCAAAAATGTATTTCAAAGAGGAATGGGTCAAATTCTAGTTAAACATTTCAAGGGAATCTGCAAGTCATAATATTCACCTCCAGATTTTGTTGTTAATACAAAGACTGAATATAAAGTAATAACTGCCATGATTTTTAGACATAACCACTACAGGTATAGGGTCACTTATCCAGAAACCTGTGTTTTTTTTTTCCTTTTTTTACTCAATTTCATTAGCGTTCTTGACCTGTTAAAAATAATAGTTGACCGCAGGCTTGTAGTTTTTCCAGAAAGTCCAACCCTTCGTGTAGGGGATGGTAAGGGGATTTCTATATAATGATCAAGTAGTAGCGACGACAGCAAAATGTACTTGATTTTAAAAAATTGTATCTTTTGATGGCCATCTGCCACCTTTTTTCTGTGACTATCACAATCCTGTATTAATGTAACCGTGAATGAGTTTGCTTGACTAAAAATACCTTGGTTCTTGTCCAAAGTGGTTTCAACTGGGACAAGGAAAGTTGCTGTAGCTTTGGCACATACTGAAGTTGTTCATCAGCATTTCCACATATAAGCATAGTTATTGAAACAGGGATAGCAGTTGACTAGGAACTGTAGTGGAAAAGCCTGGATTCTATGTTTTTGTTTTTTTAAATCTCAGTTTGCATAATATCCATGGTTATATTTCCATTGGCACCAGTTGGCAAGAAGCCCTTGCAAAATGTTTGCAGGTGACAGATTTTGGCAGGCTGCTATTTCAGCTATTTGAATTTGGCATGTTTGCGGTAACCCATAGCATTTTTCATCACCATTTTCAAAACCCAGCAAATATTAAAGAACCACTGCTGGCTTTTAGAAGTGGATCTCTGTATGTTCTTACACAAACTAATAGGCCAGAGAAAGAAATCTTTGCTCACTGAGTATGGGGGTACTGAGTTACACTGTGCAGAATCCAAATATTTGTTTGTTTTTCTCCTTGGTACATAAAAGTATCACTATAAAGGGAATGGAATGCTATGCAATGACTAAATCCTTAGTTATAGCTTACTGTGCCATTGCATTTTGTCACAAGTTTTTGCAGTCAATCCACATCATTGTCTCTGAATTTCTGTTCATTTTTGCAAACTCACTTGTCCTGGGCATAGGCAGAAGAATAAGTCTTATTGTCATGGGAAAACATGTTTTTTTTCAGAACACTTCAGTTAATATTGCTGCTCCAGCAGAATTCTGCACTGAAATCCAATTCTTGAAAGAGCAAACAGATTTTTTTTATATTCAATTTTGAAATCTGACATGGAGCTAGACATATTGTCAGTTGCCCAGCTGCCCCCAGTCATGTGACTTGTGCCTGCGCTTTAGGATTGAACTGCTTTCTGGCAGGCTGTAATTTCTCCTAACTAATGTAACTGAATCAGTCTCAATGGGACTTGGCTTTTACTATTGAGTGTTGTTCTTAGAGCTGTTATCTTGTGTTAAGCTGGCCATAGACACAAAGATCCAATCATAGAAATCCTCGATTCGTATGATTTTCAGACAGTGTGTGGAGTGTCCCGACATTTGTTTTGCCATGCCTATCATTCGTTCAGTTGATGGGACAGGTTAGAAGATTTCTGTTGGCTGCCGATCATATCTCTGCATGTATTGCCAATCTGATGATTTTCAGTGGGAGATTGTCACCAGCTTTGTTGGACATAAACTTTGGTACGAATGCTGTCAGGGGCTGAACATCGTCTGATCTGTTCTTTACTGCTTTATTTTAACTGAAGGTTAGTGGCAGGTGGGGAGATGGGGACGCTGATTCGATGATTCGAATGATCGGTGGTTCTTTAATATTTGCTGGGTTTTGAAAATGTTGATGAAAAATGCTATGGGTTACCACAAACATACCAATTTCAAATAGCTGAAATAGCAGCCTGCCAAAATCTGTCACCTGCAAATATTTTGCAAGGGCTGCTTGCCAATTGGTGCCAAAGGAAATATAACCATGGATATTATGCAAACTGAGATCCGCTCGTTTCGCGATGTCCCAATGGATGATCAGCCCACAATGGAGGAGGTATTGGCGGTCGGATCACAGGACCGCATCAACGAACAGATGCGGCTGCGATCCAACAAGTCCCATTCGATCGACATCTGCCCGACTTCTGCCAGATATCGATTGGGTAAGCCTGTCAGAGGGCCCCACGCACAGGCTGATAAGCTGCCAACTCTGTCTGTCGCCGTGTATGGCCACCTTAAGTGCTGATTAGTTGTTTACAGTACTGCCTGAATAAATATATTTACGTATTAAAAGAACTGAATCAGACAAGTGCATGCACAATGAATTGCCATGATACCTTTCCTACCCCTTTAATTAATTAAACATGATATTCTAGACAGTTGTTTGGAACGGCTGGTGGTAGAAAGTGATTTGTTACCTACACCTGTTCCCTTGCCTTGAATATATAACAGAGACAACAGTTCAATGTTACTACTGGCTTAGTTCATAAAAAGTCATAACTGGTTACTCTGTGCTTGAGTCAGCTGATACAACTACCTCTGTATTTTATATGCCTCTATCAAAGTTTCTGTTATTGCTATTACATAGTTTATTATGTGTTATTTTATTTGTTTAGTGAGTTTATATTTATCATTCACATCTGAATGTTTCTATCTATAGCTTTTTATTCAGCATAAACTTGTGTAATCCTTTTCATGCGCTATTTTTAAGGTAGGATTACATTGTAATATGCTTCTGCTACTTACCAGCTGTCAAGCAGGCACGGGGTCTAGCGGGCTATAAAGAATAGCATTGGCTGACCCGCTATCTAACATTTCAAATAAAATTCACTAGTGCTCATTGTGCATTGCTGTACCCATAATGTAGCTTTTAACTTGAATTTCCAGGATCACTGCAGCCTTGAGGGGGCAATGCGTCTCATGTGATTGCAACTTATGGTTTAAATATGTCTCTACAACATGAATGTCAGTCACAATTGTTCTGAAGATGTTTTCAATGTTCAGATGTCATAATGTACAGCATTTAGTAGACATATACAGTGGCGTAACTACCAGGGATGCAGGGGGTGCAATTGCACCAGGGCCCCTATCCCCTTTGGGGCCCATCGGATCCAAGAAAATAGTTATGGTAGCCGAGGATAAGGAGAGTATAACAATGCTTTATTAGCAGGTTCATGCAGCCATTACATAACAGCAGTAACTCTACTTTCACTTTCAAGTTGTACAGAAAGTCCTATGTATGCACAGTGCCACCTGCAGGCCATTTGTATAAACACCACATATTCCCCCTATAGTAGGAAAGCATTTGGACAAATATATAAACAGTAACAATTAAACCGTATGTATCTTAAAGCAATATATACATTCTTATCTAGGGGGAGATTTTACAGCACACATGCCATTAACACTCCAGCATGCGATTTATAGAGATAAGGGCCCGACAGGGGGGTCCAGATGCCCATCCTGTACCGGGGGCCCACTAGGGAGTAGTTATGCCACTGGACATATGGGTGCAAGTTTACTGTTCTATTGATTCAGGCCATTGTGGGAACCCTGTAGTTAGCTACTCACCTTCAACGGTGGCTAACTACTCTCTGTGTATGTAACCGAGCCCATTACTGGCTGGGTAATATAAAAGTAAAAGTAATTTTCATACAGTCCCTTCTTTAATTCTTATTAAAGTAGAAGGAAAGACTGTACCTGGGGGTGCCAAAAGTAAGCACCACGGAGTAGTGATGGGCGAATTTGTTCCGTTTTGTAGAAAATTTGCAAAAATGTGACTTTTTACACCGGCATAACATTTCTGACTATTTTGACACTTTTTGCTGGTGTTTCAAAACATTTTTCACGAAACACGAAATTCGTGGCTGGCGAATAAATTCTCCCATCACCACCACAGAGCAATTGGCTTCCAGCTTCTTCTTTCTTTGCACAAGTGCGCATGCACAGTACAAAGAAGTCAGCTATTTCTTTCTACTGTGCATATGTCTGCCTGGGAAATTTGAAGAAAGAAGTAGAAGGAAGTCAATCACTGTTTGGTGCTTGCTGGAAGAAACCCCAGACCGGTGCAGTTTTCTAATGATAGAAACACCAGGTAAGTATATACTGTATAATCACTTAGGGGTGGCTAACTTTTGGCACCCTAAAGTAAATAGGCCTTTCCTTCTCCTTTAACCCATAGGTAAAGAGCTCCAGTACAGGTATAGGTCCTCTTATCTGGAAGCCAATTATCCAGTCCATGTCAAGCTAACAGTTTTTGCCATGTACAGATTCGCTGCAAACCTCCGGGTTTCCCCGGCAGCAAAGATATTCAAGAAACTGCATCACAAATTCGCCACACTGAAAAAAATATGCAAAACAAAAAAGCAAAATGTTTGTCAAGTGTGACAAATGCATATGTTATTATATCCTTCCCTTCTCCTTCCACATCAGCTATACACACAACTATATGGTTTGTTCATTATTTATTATTAGCTGTGCCTGTGTTAGTAAGTTAGTAGTAATATATAATTTATAGTTGGTACTTTTTGCTTAAACAACAACAATATATTGTAGTAGTAGTAGATACCATTACCAGTCAACCAGACATAATGTAACAAAATCACAGACATGTTTTTAAGAAACTGGCAACATGGGAGTCTAGTAGAGGTCCTCTAACCATGTAGTGGTGTGTAGCAGTGAAAAAATGCATGTGATTTTGCCCTCCCAATTTTACTGGCAGCCCCAAAGTTGAAACAAGGTGGCAAGAAAAAAATGCTACAAATATACATTTTTTGATTCATTAGCTCATTATTACCTAACACTTATTGACCTTGTAATGTTTATGAACTCACTCATTCTGGTGCATTTCATATGAATCAGCAAAGACTGAGAAGGAATTAACTACTGAAAAGTAAATACAACCCACTTTCCTCTTCAGCAGCAGGAGTGTAACTACAGAGGAAGCAGACCTTGTGGATGCAGGGGGGCCAGGGGATACAGGGGCCCAATGAGGTCCTAATTCATTTACAAATTAGATATTTAGATATTTTGGGAGCCTGAAAAATAATTTGCTGAGGGGCCCACTAATATCTAGCTATGCCACTGTTCAGCAGAAAGGGCTTTTCTAAAACTCATAATAGAAAGACTCCGAAAAGATTTCCACAGTGTGTTGCTGTGGACTCCAGTTACATCCTCAAATTTCGCTGTAGGTATTTTTTTAACCTATACAGAAAAAATTAGAAATTCACAGTGTAATATAACTTGCACTAACCTTGGCACGGATCAAGTAGCATAGATATCAGATGTACCAGGGTTCTAACACTTGCAATATCATATCACTATCTTTACATTTATTAACGCTGGCAAATGCTAGATAGAAATGTTAGGAGCATCAGCACATATACCATAATTAACTGCTTTGCAACTCTGGAACCTTGCCAGTGTATCTCTTAAAGGAAACATGTACTCTGCTGATCAGTAGGGTTTGTCATAACTTTATTTTTCTATATTGCTGGCATGGTTTTCAACAACTATATTTGAATAAAATATCTAAAAAACAAGGCCTACCTGTGCTTTTATTTAGCATGAAATGCCATATGCAGCTTCCATTGTTTCCAAAATACTCAATATTATACCCCCTGCGTCTGATAATGTATTATTAGCCTTTGTAGCTTGCAATCTATTGCCCTGCTACATACACCCCAACCAATGCCTCCCCCAGCACTCTTTTTTTTGTGACTGCCAATGACACCTCTTAGAAAATATAGTGAGACTGGCTTGGGGTGGGAAAAAACTGTATGGTGGAGAAGCCATAGTTGAAGATGTTGGAGGCCAATATGGATAAATAATGGACAATTAGTTTGTTAGTTTTTTTTAGGTCTCTAGTGCAGGTGAGACACCACTCTCTCTTTACTAATTGCCAAAAGGTTTTCCAAATGTCATTACAATGACAATATTTAAGAATAAACATTTCCTAAGAAATACAGGGGCAAATTCACTAAAAGGCGGATTTTCTCTTGCGAAGGCTTCGCCACACTTCGCCCAGTGCAAATTCGCTACAAATATTCACTAAAATGCGAAGTTGCGTCTGGGCAGCCGAACACTGGCTATGTTTTGCTAGCGTAAGTTCGTCAGACCGAGCATTTCGTAGAAAACTTTTGCTGACATTTTTTTCTGCCTAGCAAAACTTTGTTAGTACACTTGGGTCGAAGTGAAAATTCAAATAAAAAAATTAGAATTTCAAAGTAATTTTTGGCTACTTTGACTATCCAATAGCCCAAAATTCGATTCGAATTGAAAAAAATTAAAAATTTGAAGTACTCTCTCTCTTTAGAAAAATTCGAATTCGACACTTCACCACCTTAAAGGTGCTGAATTGCTATTTTAGCCTATGGGGGACCTCCTAGAACCTTTAAGGAGTGTTTTTGAACATTTTTGAAATTCCAAGGATTTTTTACAGAATCGAACGATGCATTTGAACGATTCAAACCATTTTTATTCGATCAAAAACTGATCTATTCGTTCCATTTTGGATCGAAAATTACCTTAAAAAATTTGATAGTCGAATTTCAAATTTTAATTCGAAATTCAGCCCTTAGTAAATCTGCCCCTTAGGTCAATTTGAATAGGGTGGGTACCTATTGGTCATATATTTCTTTATAAGTGATATTGGGGAAATTGCTTGAAGTGTCCACTTAAAAATGTTAAAGGAAGCAAAATAAAACCAAACAACATCCTCTAGACCTAGACATGAGCCCACAGTAAAACAAATGCGGCATGTCCCTCAA
Source organism: Xenopus borealis (assembly GCA_024363595.1). Lineage (NCBI taxonomy): Eukaryota > Metazoa > Chordata > Amphibia > Anura > Pipidae > Xenopus > Xenopus borealis. Next base: position 38,585,680 of record CM044442.1, on the reverse strand, counting down.
ATGGTTAAACATTTTTATTCAAAAAAATATTTTTAACAGTTACAACTTTCCAACACAATCCCACATAGTTTTTTCTTTGTTTTATAACTCTCTGGCATACAGGATATGATGTCACTGACATATGATTGAGGAGGCTGTAGCTTCATCTTATCAGTTCGCCAGTTCTAAGCTGGTGAAGGAAACTCTGACTAAAGGGGTATTGAAATGGATTGTTCTCCTGAGCAAAAATTTGCCTGGCGAAAGGGCGAGAAACTTTGTTGGGATGTACTCTTTTTCTAGCAAACTATCTGTTAAAATATTGGAGAGTTCCCTGCTGATTGCATTTCTGGTTAATTTTCTTTAGTGATGCCACTTCACCCTAATAAATCTGCCCCACAGTCTCAAAGAAGAGCTGACAGAAAAATCAGGATTGGTTGAAAATTTTGAAATTTATTTTGTATAAATGTTGTGTTTATGTCTGTTGGTTTATTCATGGAGCAATGTTTGTAATGAATATTAAGCATAGCCAACAGACATCATTTGATAGGACTCCCTATTAGTTAGAGCAACAAAAAGGGAGCCCTCACCAAGTGTTATAGTTGGCAAAATGGAGAACAAGCGCTGCAAACAAGAAAGCTTTAAGTTATTGCCAAACTTTCCTCATGAACATAGCCGCAGCTTGTACGTAATCACAGGGATATGATATAAAACACATCTGCCAAAGCAGGAATAAATGTGGTTTTGCTCTTCACTCAGACTTCTTTACATTTCCTTCATTGCTTATTTATTATGCTTTCAGATATCTTAGCTGCAGACATTTTCATCTCTACTTACTTCACCTTATCCTACAATGAATGGGACCATTGATCTGATAGCTTTTTTACCCCTTTGCCTTGGTATCAGTTACTTATTGCTCCCAATACTCTAATATGCCACATTTGTAGTAGAGAACACCACAGAGTGCTTTTCCATACATGACTAAAGAGTTTCAACAAGTGAATAAAAGAATCTTTTCACTATAACTTTACTTGTACTCTTTAGAGTTATTATCTATTTATCCATTTATGTATATTTACACAACTTATAACCAGTGGCATAACTAGATGTTACTGGGCCCCACAGCAAATAAATTTTAGGGCCCCCCAACATATCCAGTGTTTGTCCTGTTATATATATGTTGAAATTGTTCTTTATTTGGAGCTCATGGAGCCCCTTATACCTCCTGGGGCCCCCTGTAGCTGCAGGGTCTGCTTCCTCTGTAGTTACGACCCTGCTCATAACTTATCTCTGAGTCCAGTGGTCCCCAACCATTAGCTCCTGAGCAACAAGTTTCTCCCCAACCCCTTGCATGTTGCTCCCAATGGTCTCAAAGCAGGTGCTTATTTTTGAATTCCAGGCTTAGAAGCAAGTTTTGGTTGCATAAAAACCAGTTGCACTGCCAAACAGAGTTTCAATGTAGGTTGATAATCCACATAGGGGCTGCCAAATGGCCAATCACAGCCCTTATTTGACACCACAAGAACATGTTTCATGCTAGTGTTGCTCTCCAACTCCTTTTACTTCTGAGTGTTGTCCGGAGTTGAAAAGTTTGGGGATCCCTTTCTAAGTCAGAGCAATACAATGGTCTAGTCAAAGCTCTGATCTCAATCAGACTTAGAATCTTTGGCACTGGCTGCACAGACATCATCAAATTGTATCAGTCCATAGACACTAATACTTATATACTGCTATATTTTAGATACTAATATAATAATAATAATTAGCAAACAGCAATGCAGTGAACTAAAGCACTTGAAAAATACAGATGCAGTCACTTGGATTTGTGTGTTAAATGCGTTGTGACTTAACTCATCTATCCCATCTCACTTAGCACAGAATATTGTGTCACAGCATCCCATCCAATTAAAGAGTTCACCATTGAAAACAATGGTGCTTTGGTATGCTAATAGAAAGGTTAAATGCATTAAATGAGTTAAGATAACTTTAGCCCTGAGTCACGACGCATTTAACTTACAAATCCAAGTGACTGCATCTGTATAAACCATGAAAATAAATTACATTTTTTTGTCTCTGTTACAAAGCCCTTATGGTGAAGGCAGAACACCCCCAGAAATGAGAAAATATTAACATGGACTTTTTTCTCACAACAATTTTTTTAATTAGGATTTTTTTTAAATTTAACTCTAAAACCATGCAATACTTTTTTTTTTTTGTAACTTGAATTTTTATTGGATACAGTCACATTTACATCCATTATGTAAAAAACATTGTACATTATGGGTACATGCAGTGCATGCAATACTTTTAACCCTGTTTTCATGTCTAAGACCTGACCACAAGCATTCAGCTTCGGTTCGCTTCCCTACCAAAAACGCTGGTTGGATTATGAAATCCTTTTTCTGTGGTTTCTTTGGTCTGATCATGTCTTCCTATTTTCCTTCCATGTATTTAACACTTCATATTTCTTTTGTCAAAAAACAGCACTCTCCTATTAACACACTTACAAGCATCATTTGAAGTGGTAAAACAGACATTTGTATGGAATTTTACAAACATTAGATGAGGTCACAACTGGTAAATCTATTTGAAAGGGTTCTATGGGCACTGATATATAATTTGTTTTTGAGTTGACCAACGTTTGCAATTTACAGCCAGATTATATTTCACTAATAACAACATTCATAGATGACAAACAGCAATTTTTGACAACTTTTTTTCTGTAAAATCCTGGAAAACATTATGGAAAATCAAAAAATCCCCATTTAAATCCATTATAAATTGGTAGGACTACAAAAAAATATTTTCAAAAGTTAAAAACAGGGTATGTACAATTGAAGTTTAAAGGAACAGTAACCATATTTTTTTTTTAATTTGTTTCTTTATAACAAAAAAAGAAAAAATGACAGCACAGTTTAAACTTTAATTTCCTCTTCAGAGAATAAAAAACTTAGCATATTGAAAAATAATACTGTTACTGTTCCATTAAGAGGCACATTTACTAGGGTCGAAGTGAATTTTCGAATTTTTAAAATTTTAATTTCACAGTACTTTTGGGCTACTTCGACTATCGAATAGCCCAAAAGTAGTTTTGAATTGAAAAAAGATTTGATTCGAATTTCGAAGTACTGGCCCTTTAAAAAATTTCAAATTCAACTATTCGCCACCTTAAAGCTGACGAATTACCATTGTAGCCTATAGGGGACCTCCGGGAAGCTTTCCTGTAAATTTTTCTTAGACCTTTAAAATCAAATTTAAAAAATTGTTAGATTTGTATGATCTCAATTCAATCGAAAAACGGGCGTTTTAGAACGAAAACTGTCATTTCGATCGAAAATGACCCCCCCCGAAAAAATTTTTTATTCGAAATCTGACCAATAGTAAATCTGCCCCTAACAGTATAGCTGTAAACAGTAAAGCATTTAATTTTTCATACAGTCACAATAAACCCCTTCAAAAAACTAAGTTTTTAACATTGTTTACCTATTGTTTTCAAGTTCTTTTCATTTTCAGTTATTAAGTAGGCAGTACCTAATACTAGCATCTCCTCTCTTCTTTAATCCTTGCTTAGAAGGTTAATTAATTGCCTCTTCAGGTACTGACACTAATTAAACTGTAAGAATTGGAAAGCAGGTTGCACATGTTTAATGATGTCATATTATTGCCTGATTCTGTATTCCAGCCCAGAGAAACTGCAATAGCAATATTGTTTTATTGAATTTATTTTTATTTAATTTACCATATTGTCATTGAATATTCATATATATGACCAAAATAACATGACTGTTTATTAATAATTTAAATAAACATACTTTACATAAACTACTTTATTGTGCTTTGTGCAGGTAAATGTTCAGGCCATTATTCTATACTTAATTAGGGAATACAAACTGATTGGTTGCTATGGGTTACTGGGTTTGGGCTGTGTTTTTTTCCTGCGTTTTTCAAACGAATGCTGAGCGCAAAAAAAACCCCACGTATATTATATGTTTTTTTTTAATGCAACTAAGCATGTTTTTGTCCTTTCCAAAGCAACCCTGTATTTAACTGATTATTAGTACTACAGCAAGACTTTTTTAAATTCACATTTGTATTTGTCATTAGCTATTTAAAATTTAACCCAGGTACAGAAAAAAATTATCATAGTTTAAAAAAAAGAATAAAACTGCATTTCCAGGTAGAGAAATAATCAGCTGTCCTGTGCTATAACAGTACAGAAAAAGAAAAAAACGATTTGAATTTACCCATAATGGTATCATAGAGGTAGAGAAAGAATCAGCTGTCCCATGTGCTATAATAGCACTTTTTTAATTTCATTTAGATCCTTGAGGCTGAAATCTTACATTCTGCATGGAATTTCCCATACTGACAAGTTTTCATATTGGACTTAAAAATAACTTTTATTCATTAACAGAACCCATACTAGTCTTTCACTTGTGTACTGGATTACCTATATATTGGAATTTGGATTTTTATCAACAAAAACCAATTGTCTCAGGTCTGCACTGGATTGTTCTGAGTAGATAAATGCAGATTAGACATATACACTTGCAGTTGAAGTCATTCATTCTTTCTACGTGAAATGGAACACAGTAAAGTCCTTGTTCCTGTGTATAACAGCCACTTTTCCAATATATACAGACAAAGTATTTTACTTGCTTCTCTAATGTAAGTGCTGGAACTCACTTTCCCTGCATTTCCTGTATGTAGAAGCAGGGTTGCATCTGATATGTTCGCGAGGGCCTGTGCATAGGGTGGCACTTTTTTGGGGGGCAGCTCTATGGTACCAATATACAGTATAAGAATACATTTGTTTAATCACCACCAGCCTCCACAGGAGACTTTTCACATAAATTTGAAGGCAATGCTTGGGGGGTGATGGGTATAGGTCCCGTTTGTGGTGCCAATTTCATGGTTGAAGACACTGTTAGGTCCTGTACCTATAGTAGCACCAGACCTAAAAACATAGCTGTGTGCAAGTTGCCTGCTAATGTAGTCGTTTATAATCTCTTTATTTTTATCATCATGTATTTATAAAGTGTCAGCGCTGTACAATACATGGATGTATATACCAAACATACAGATTACATATGAAAAAAAACACCAATAACTTATAGAGGTAGTAGAAAAGGCCCTGCCCAACAGAGCTTGCACAACCCTTTGACTACTTATGCAATTGTCACTTCATCTTGCTTGTCCCAGTAAAGGAATATTTAATTGATTCTCTATTCTGGGATATTCCGAAACACTGTTCTAAAATGTCAGCTGAGAAATCTGGTTAAACCTTTATTTTTTTAGTTTAATTAATTAATTATTTAATTAATCCACCAACGTGCTATGTTTGTACACAGTAAATGTGACTGGAAAGGAACATAGCCTTTTGGAAGGGTGTGATCATATATCACTAAATGAGTCTGGGTTTGGCCTAAGCAGCTGTAGATTGGAGTTAGTATTGTGCACATCTTTACATTGTCTTTTGGGGGAACCATTGTTATTATTTTTTTAAAGAAAAATTATTTTCACAAATAGTTGCTTATTTGAGTAACTTACACTAATGTTTTCTCTAGCTGCAACTAAAGCTGTGCTGTGAGTAACTGGTATATTTCACTTGCTATAATTGGCTGATTGCAGCTAAATTTTGCAATGCACTACTGACAGTTAGCATGGTTTAGTTGTTTTTAGATTGCAGTGATTGAGAAAGCATGGGCTCACCTCTAGCAGTATCCTCTTCATTTGTTCCTGTCTGGAAGCCTTGTGTTGGCTCCGGTGTGAACACAATTTGTGGATATCAGCAAATTAAACTATTAGCGGATTTCAGCAGGCTGATTTTGGCTCCTTCTGGTTCCAGCCTAATAAACCATTTATAGCTGAAAAATTATAAACCCTATTAAATGTGTAAAAAATGTTTCAATTAAAGATATGGGATCCCTTACCCGGAAACCCGTTATCCAGAAAGTTTCGAATTACTTAGAGGACATCTCCCATACACTCCATTATAATCAAATAATCTGAATTTAAGAAAATGATTTCCTTTTTTACTGTAATGATAAAACAGTAGTTGTACTTGATCCAAACTAATATAGAATTGCTCCTTATTGGGGGAATGAGTTGAACAGCAGTCTACCCCTTGCAGAAGCCACTGGTAACACTTGCCAATCTGTCAGAAGTATAAACGCAGTGAACCAGTTTACCCAGTCAGTCTTTGCACTTTATAAACCATTCAATTTTTTCATGGTTAAAAATACCAGTGTGCCATATTTATAAAGTTTTATTAAAAAATATATTTTAATTAAATTATACCATGCAACAGTACATTAAACTGCATGATACACTGGGTAACATCATGGGTATTCTAAAGCTGTGTAACTGAATGTATAGCAAAGTGTAACAATCTGTTGTACAAGGCAATATAAAAAGTTATTTTTTATTCAAGAATATATCCTTTGTATGAAACCCTAGAAGTCATATTGACTTTAATTTGATGGGGGAAAAAATTATGATATATATTTCTGTATTGTTCTCCCCAGCCCAACAGAATTTAATGGATTACATCAACGCTATATAGGTGTACTTTGTGGAGTAAATTAATTAAATATTACCACTTTCTTACTTTGTAATAGATTTTGCCTGCTGATTTAATTAATGGTGATAACCAGTGTAAAATTAGGCGTAAAGCATTATGCGTATGCAAAATAGCAGCAGGTCTTTGCCCTCCAAAATGGAGCTCAAAGACCTGCTTCTGCTACTTAAATTCTCAGGTCTGGCCACTGGTGAGTTCCTGGCAAGTAGTAGCAGGTGTGCTGAGAAACCCAAGATGAAGCCATTAATAGCTGAATAATGCACAGAAGCCATATATAGGAAGAACAGATATTTAATAAATAAGAAAAACAAATGAACAAAAGTTCCAATATAGGCCTGTGGCGAAGCTTAGCTAGACAAGGCAGGGTCACTAAACAGGCAGAATGGTTAGGGCTGGTGACAGACAGACAAGGTCCATAAAGCAGGCTGAGGTCAATGGCATTCAGCAAAAAAGTGAGGTTGAGAAACAGGCAAGAGGTCCACACTAGGAAAGTCCACAGTAAAACAAGAATAGGGTAAGGTATGGGCAACCAGAAGGGCACATGAAAAAGGAATACTGAATCACAAGAATAAAAGGCTTGGGAGCTTTAATGATCAAGCAAGGGACGGGCTAATATAGTTCCTTTATTACTTGATCATGTTAACAAGGTAGGCGGAGTGAAGACAGCAGCAGTTAGAGAAGTTGGAGGCATCTCCAGAATACTGATGAGCTCCAGTTTTAAAAGCCCCAGGTGGCTCACAAGTTGAAGAGCTTGTAAGTATACTGTTCAATTCCAGGTTCCTGACATGCAAGGAAGCACCAGCAAACACAATAGCCCTGTACTTACCACCTGCCAGGGGCAGAACTACCGGGGGTATGATCGCAACCGGGCCTGCACCATATTGGGGACCTCTAGACACTCTTGCTGATGCAAAGGCACAAGGAAAATTTCATCTGGAAGGGAGGTGGGGGGCTAATGTTGTGCTCTGTACCTTGTGCAGGATTTTTTATCTAGCATGGGTGCAGAGTGCCCTAAAACTTATGACTGGAATTATTGTAACAACCCCTTAAGTGTTTAAACCAATCCTATTATGTTTATCACTTATTTATAGAGCAGTCAATAAATATAAAACATGTTAATATATATCTCAATTGCAATTTATACAACATTTTGATTGTCCAGTCAAGCAGTAATCTATGGCACTGGTGCATTTGGTAAAAAAGTAATCCCAGTTTTAAGTTTCATCTTTTAGGGTTGGGGCAGACGGGCAGATTTGGGGAGATTTAGTTGCCTGACGACTAATCACCTCTTCAACGGGGGGACAATCTCCCTGAACTGCCTTCCGTCTGCTTGAATGAAGAATTGCCTGTGCTAATGCACTTGCGGTGCTTTGATTTCCAAAGTCGCCCGAAGTTGCCTCATGTGGAAACTTCTGGCGACTTCAGAAATCAAAGCACCGCGAGTGCATTAGCGCAGGCAATTCTTCATTCAAGCACATTGAAGGCAGTTTGGGGAGATTGTTTCCCCGCAGAAGAGGCGATTAATCGCCAGGCGACTAAATCTCCCAGTCTGCCCCAACCCTTAGACACTAAGCTCTATTGAATAAGCTATCTCTTGTATAAACTATATTTGTGTATGTAATGTGTCTGTTCAGTGCAAACACCCATTTCATTTCCTGAATATGCAGAATATGTTACTGCTTTATAAATAGATGGTAATAATGATAATGATAATGTTTGAGACCTGGTGCTGTATGGTCTATGAAAGTATACTTCCCTGTCTAAATTACAAAATATTTTATTTCTTGTATGTAGCTGTCATAAAAAATCTAGCAATCCAGGGTCATGCATCTTAGAAATCATTCCTCCTGACTCCACTTGCATAT
>CM044442.1:38520406-38533347 GCA_024363595.1 Xenopus borealis | reverse complement strand
GTGAAAAGTTTTAATGAAAATGAAAAAAGAACCTATATATATTTCACTTCACAGCATACCAGAGTGAATAGAAAATGCTGATGAATAATTATGAGGGATGGTAGCACATAGACATCTGCCCAGCATTGGGCAGGTGAAATAAACAGGCAGGGTGAAAATGTTTGGGGGGGAGCAGACGTGTGACCTCAATCAGGTATGGGGTTATAATGTGTGAACTGTACTGTTTGGTTCATAAAGGAACAGATGGCAATCCAGTACTCATAGCAGTAAAACACATTCTGCTTAATTGACACAATTATTAGCTTTTATATGTGTCAGTCCAGTAACATTCCTGACAGTCATGAAGTATAGGGATATATCTTAAAATAGATTGAACTGCTGGGGACCCTTCTGTATTCCACAATTTAATATATATTAAAGCAATCCATTTCATTCTTATGGCAAATACGGGTATGGGATCCGTTATCCCATAGACTTCATTATAAGCCAATAATTAACATTTTTAAATATTATTTCCTTTTTCTCTGTAATAATGAAACAGTACATTGTACTTAATTCCAACTAAGATATGATAAATCCTTATTGGAAGCAAAACCAGCCTATTGGGTTTATTTAATGTTTTTAAACTTGTATAGTAGTTTTAAGGTATCGAAATCCAAATTATGGAAAGATCCCTTATCGGGAAAACCCCAGGTTCCTTGCATTCTGGATAACAGGTTCAATGCCTGTAGTATGGAATGTAACATCCAACTGGTCCTTTTTTTCACCATTAAAATGACCTCTGTACTTTTGAATACCTGTTAAGCGTTCATTTCTTTAATTCAAGGAATCAAAGTATTACTTCAGTTTGTAATTAGAAACCACCATGGTCAGAATATTAGAAATAGGTTTGATGTAATAAAATACACTATAAATTAACATTACCTTCAAAATGACCTTTGGGTGTTCTGTACAACTGCCCTAGACACAATAAAATCTGTATAAGTTTAATATGTACATTCAATCCATTAGTTTATTAGGACTCAAATCATACAGCTATCAATTCCATGATAACCAAAAACTGTCCTTTTGAACCTTATGTATTTAATTCTCATGTGTGCCTTATAAAATAATTACAATCATTTTCATCTGTTACCCTTGCACTGCTCTCTGCTTGTCTAGTTTTTAAAGGAATACTATTACCAACATTGGGAGGCTCATTTATGAAAGGTCGGATTGTGAATTTATGTGAATTTTTTTTTCTCTAATATATTCAACAAATCGACTGGGAGTTAATTTAAGAAAAATTTGAATGCCTTTTATTCCATCGAATAATCCCAACCCAAAAATTAGAATCATATTCGAATTGTGTTTTCCCACAAAAAAAACCTTGAATGTCAGGAAGGCTATTAACAATTCCAAATGGCTCAATGGTCCTCTGCCATTGACTTGCACACGAACTCGGCAGGTTTTAGGTAGAGAATATTCGAATTAGAATTGTTTTCATGGTCAAGGTGTGATAAATCTCACCTTCGAATTTACATTCGAATTGGGGCATTAAAATTTAAATGTGTGAATTTTGGCACCAAAAAAACAATTAAAAAAATGTTATTTGAATTTGGATTTAGTATTTAACCCTTAATAAATCTGCCCCTTAGCTTTCTATATGGCATTTTACAAATTTGTACATATTTGGCAATGGCTGTATACACTTATACCCAGATGTACAGTATACACATCTCTGTAGGATCTGTGTGGAAACTTAAAGGGGACCCGTCACCCAAAAAAAAAATCTCAATTCCTATTTTATCACATTAGTCAAGCAAAATTAACTTTAATCACAATGTATACATTTTATGAATTTTGTTTCCCTCAGTCTGGGATGTCCTGATTTTAGCAAGTAGGTAGGGGCCATTTTGTGGACACTGTTAAGGCAAGCCTCGCATCATCTCAGAATCTTGTTTGTGCACCAAAACGGGGGACTTCATGTCCATCCTCTTGCACTGGCTACACAATTAAATGGTAAAGAGAATGAGGGAATGTGGGGGAGAGCAGTAACATCTAGGAAGTACTAAATGGAAAGTGAAAGTAACTACCTAAGGCACAGAGGAGGGGCAGGCAATATTTGATGGATTTTTAAACATGCTTACAACAGCTATGAATGCGTTAATAAAAAATAGAATTCGGATTTCATGTTTAATTTGAAAAATACTTTTATTATACAGTTTTTTATGTCTGGTTGGCAGGTCCACTTTAAACTGACCGTACTAATGCATCATTAAGAAACAATGTGACATTAATAATTAAATTCAAACAATTTGGCTGTCTTGCTGTACAACCAGAAAAAAGATTCTGGGTTTTGGTATTTGCCACTTTAGATGCCCACATGAAAGGGTTCGTTGTGAAAGTGATTGTAAAAGGGAAAGTGAGTGTTTTGGAAGTCCTGTAGTTGTTATTTTGCAAGGCTTCTGATGCTTTCAGAAACAAATGACAGTTTTGTCTGGTTGCTGACATTCAATCTAAACCACTGACTCAGTGTTTATTTGGTTGGAAGGAGTGAGGAATTCATTTTAATGTTAGTATATTTTGGCAAAAGACAGAAAAGGAAAAAAGAGAGATAGTTAATGACACAATTGAAAATGACACTTCAGTCTTTACTGCATTAATGATTTGATTATGGAAATCTGCTCCAAAGTTTGTGCAGTGCTTGGGGGATTTTTATATTGTTGTGTTTTTTTAGGTAGTTCTAGCATTATAAAGGCACAAATGGAAAAGTACTTTGTGTTTAAGTTTGTGTGGATTCTATTTCTCACTTTGAGATTTGGCCAATAACCTGCTCTTCAACTGCTTAAACACATTCAAAGGGAACATGCCAAAATATGAGTGCTGATTGCTACATCTTACTTTTAATGTTGACCTACTTTTTGACAACTTAGGGTGCCAATGAAATGTGCTTAATTGTCATGCTTTGTTCTACTCCCACAGCATGCAGAGATCTAAATGTGTCCCTGGTTATTAAGGATTTTGTGGCTCATTATATGCATAGCTACATTAAAGGAACAGTTCAGTATAAAAATAAAAACCTGGCAAATAGATAGACTGTGCAAAATAAAACACATTTCTAATATAACTAGTTAGATAAAAATGTAATGTATAAAGGCTGGAGTGACTTGATGTCTAACATAACAGAGTAGAATACAACTTCCTGCTTGTCAGGATAATGACATTTAAACTGAGTTCACAAAAGCTGCAAGTATCAACCAAATTCTGATCATGCAGATATCAATAGAGCATGCTGGCAAATGCTTTCAACTACTGGTCTAATTGACTTGTGTGTATGAAGTATTAGCCAAATAGATTAAGGAGCCTCTGAACTGGGCAGTTGCTAGTTTCTACTGTTCAATAAATCATATATATGGAGCGGGGATTGAAGGCTTACAGTGTGAATGTTTTGGTTGACTTGATCCAGTACAAGTACGTAATCAGGTAATTGTATTGCTCAGCTTTATTGTTTGTTGAAATTTTATTAAGGGGGTTATTTACTAAAATATTGACTGATGAAATAATTATATATTTAGTAGACCATCAAAATCAGTGTGCTATCAGTAATTAATACAGTTAATTACTACATGGCAGCACAGAAACCAGAGCAACTAGCATCAGAATTTAATAATCACCCCTGTAGCATCATCTTATATTACAGTCCAACCTCATTTTCTGCGGGATAATTTGCGACAACCCCTAAGCTTAGCTTCTCAACAGCTGCTTAGAGCCCACTGAGTCACAGACACTTTCCAAGATGGTGACCCCCTGTGACAAGTTTGAAGTCCTGGATCATTGCCGCTATTGACAAGCTGAAACTTTAGGCTGGTGCAGTATATACAAAAAATGGCAATTTTAGCCCTATTCATTTTTATGGCTTAGTTCTCCTTTAAGTTCATGTTTGTGTTTAGTAGACAAAATACAGAATTTCTACCATTATTCTATTTTAGATTTTAGTCATCTAAATTCCTGTCCATGACCTAATATATTTGTGGGGTAATTGCCTGTGTTAGAAAAAAAACCCATGCCACCCACCCCAGGTAGACCCACCTCCCTTCTCCCCCCAGCCTAATTGCCACTGGAAAATGTCCCAAACTTTTTACTTACCCCTCGGTGCATATTCTGTCCTCGGGCGGCATCTTCTTTCTTCGTCAATCTTTGGAAGTAGAGTGGAGATTCGAGACATGCACAGTTGCATGGGGCAAAAGTTTGTGACTCTAGACAGAAGTGCAGTTGTTCGGGACCGAAAAATTTCTCAAACTGCACATGCGCCCATTCCTTCCGAAGACTGACAAAGAAAGAAGATGGTGTCTGTGGACCCTGAGGACAGAATATGCACCGAAGGGTACGTAAAAAGTTTGGTGCATTGCCATTTACATCTTACTGTTATACTGTAGATTCATATTGATATGTTATTATAATCATTGTTATTAGGGATGCACCGAAATCCAGGATTTGGTTCGGGATTCGGCCTTTTTCAGCAGGATTCGGATTCGAATCCTAATTTGCATTTGCAAATTAGGGAAGGGGAGAGAAATCGCATGACTTACAAAACAAGGAAGTAATGTTTTCCTCTACCCACCCCTAATTTACATATGCAAATTAGGATTTGGTTTGGTATTCAGGCAAATCTTTTGCGTGGATTCGGTGCATCCCTAATTGTTATACTATAATTAGAATTACATTTCCTCCCACTTTAATAGTGTAACTGCGCTCATCACATTAAGCATAACTCCTGAATATGTAGCATGCCGGAAATTAACCTCTAATAGTTTTTAGTTTTTGTTTAGCTTATAGTGCCTTAATGTTTAATAAAGTAGAACCAGCTTAATGGAATATTACTTTGCACTCTCGTCTCACATAACCTCTTTAAAAATGTTTTTTATAAAGTTGAATATCCATATCTAATAGTGCCGTTGCAAATGGAACTTAATGGAAGAGAATGTTTTTTTTCTAGATAAAAGTGTCCAGCCAGGAGTCTATGACAGCCCTCAGCTTAACCCAAGACTTGCAAGCTGAAAGGTAGTTTTCTTTCCCACTCCTGAAAAGAACTTTATATCATAGTTTTGGATACTCTCATGGTATTTTCCTTTCCTCAGGAAAAAAAGTATTTTCCATCCCCTAGGAAAAATGTTTTTATGCAAGGAATAGAAATGTCTTTCCTCTATAAAGTTCATTTAGACATAAGAGGAAATTACTAGTCCTTCAAACAGGCTGTACATGGCTTTCATAGGTATTAAAGTTGGTACAGGTATGAAGCCTGTTATCCAGAATGCTTGGGACCTGGGATTTTCCAGCTAAGTTAAAAATGACCAAAATTTTTTAAAAAATCGAATTTTTCAAACTCGGTAGAATGGGATCAGCCCTCAAACGTGAACTGAATTTGAATCGATTCAAGTTTTTTCACCCAAAAAAATAGATTTTCAGGAAAGCTGCAAACAGTTGATCCAAATTGATCCCAGTTGCCTCACGCGGAAACTTCGGGCGACTTCAGAAAACGAATCACTCATTTTCATTCTAGCTGGCGGGGAGGCAGTTCAGGGAAACGAGTTGCCCCAAAGAAGAGGAGATTTCTCACCGGTCGATTTATCTCCCTGAATTGCAGTGTGTGTCTCTGCCCTAATTAAGAAAGTAAACATGTGTGATATTTCCATTCTTGGCTCTGTGTGTCCTTTCTAACTAAAGGTGGCCTTACACAATGAGATCCACTTGTTTGGAGCCAAACGAGTGGATCTCTCCCCGATATGCGCACCTTGAGGTGGGCGATATTGGGTGATACGATCGTGGGCCGTAGGGGAGGAGGTACGGGTGGTCGGATCACAGGGCCGTTTCAGAAGCGGCTGCAATCCAACAGGATTTTTAGCCCCGTATGTTCAACATCTTCCCGGATATCGATATCGATCCTGTAAGCCCATCAGAGGGCCCCACGCATGGGCCGATAAGCTGCCGACTCATTTTATATCCCTTTCTTTTTATTTATCTTTTTTAACCCTGTCGGTTCACAAGATCTCTACTCTCCTCTGCACTCAAGATGCTGCTATATGCAAGTATTTCTTCCCCTCCCTCCTTTCTTCATTCTGTTTTTCTTTGCTGGGTCGAATCGTCTGCGGCTGGGAAATATTTGCTGACTTGTGCCAAAAAACTTCTGAAATTTTACAGATGTAGAAAGAAACTTAGGGAAATAGTATTGATTGGAAATTTTTTTTAACATACTGACTGACCTATAACTATATTAATGAACCATGGTCAGCTAAGTACTATAGCAACAGGAAAGGATCTCATTACCATTTGAGGGGATATTTCAGTACATAGGTGCTGTGCCACATGTATATGATGCAGAAAATATTCCAAGAACAGTTTAATTTTCCCTGTTATTTGAGACTACTAGCAGAAAAGAGCATTTTGCTTGCATATAGTCTGAATCTATGAAATAGTTCACATGCTTTGCCCAACTGGAATCAATCCAGACCCTTGGCATAGGAGCCGACAAGTCTGATTGTATACCATTAGCCCTAATTGTGTCCTACTTTCTGTACTAAACATATAAACAGTCATTTTCAAATGCAGAGCAGTGTGCAAAATGCAATTTTTTTGCCACAAATTGCAATTTTGTTTTTAACTACAATGCAGCATTTCCTACCAAATTCCTGTTGCAATTTGTACGTTTCATCAAAGAAGTGTAATTTCTTCTACATGTTCACAAGTCTTGTGAAAGTTGCAGCTAATATTTTCAGGTTTGGGTAAAATCACTTTGGCGCCTCTGTTAAAATGGCATAAACATGTGGTGCTATTGGAGAAAGTCTATAGCGCGTATTGATGCAAGCTGCTATGGCATCCCTGGAATTACTGCTACATATAAGGAGTGTTAGTAGCCCTTGGGTTCAGGTGCTTTGGCATATCGTTGAGAAGTATAGGTGAGACATACTGTATGCAATGAATGGCATTTGGCACAAATACTTTATAGAAAATACAAGGGACATATTTCAAAATTTTTGAAATGGTTGTTCACCTTCCAAGCACTTTTTTTTCACTTCCTAAAAAAGACTTTTTTCAATTGATTTAAATGGATTCAGTCATGATTTTATGTTATAGTTTTTAGTCCTAAATTACACTGTTTATATTGCAAATTTTTCACTCTATCATGTAAAATTTCATTAATAATCCAACAAGTGTATTTTTTTGTTGTAATACTGGTGTGTAGGCAGCCATCTCAGGTCATTTTGCCTGGTCATGTGCTTTCAGAAAGAGCCAGTCCTGCACTATGGAACTTCTTTCTGTCAGGCTGTTGTTTCTCTTACTCAGTGGGACATGGGGTTTTTACTATTGAGTGCTGATCTTATATCTACAAGGGATCTGTTATGTGGTTATTTCCCCATTGTTCTGCTTATGGGCTGTTGCACTTGCAGTGCAGCAATAAAGAGTGACAGAAGTTTATCAGAGCACAAGTCACATGACTGGGGGCACCTGAGAAGCTAACCATATGTCAAGCGCCATGTCCGATTTCAGAATTAAATATATGTTTTTGTGAGTAATTGTCACTTGACTTTCATAAACCCGACTGTCTCTTCTTAATCTGTCAGAGTTTCTAATGCTAACAGACTACTGCTACACAAGTATGGTAGCCTCCTCATAGAGGAACATGGGCTTAAAAAAGGTAATGTAAAAGCATCAGGCAAATTCTTTTATGGTAAAATTATAAACAGCATTCAAAGACAATGTTATGATAGATCTAAAAACGGTTATTTTCTGGTGTCAGTGGGGCTCATTTATAAACACTGGGCAAATTTGCACCTAGACAATAACCGGTAGCGACCAGTGGTTGGCTTTTTTTCGGCCACCTGCAGGTTCAACAATGAAAGTAAACCTTTGCCCAGTGTTTATAAATGGACCACAGAATCTCTTTAAGTTACATTAAAATTAGTTGAAATCTTTTGGCAATAAATACATTGGTGCATAATACTTTATGTTACAATAATCATAGATCTAAGCAGGATGACAGTGTTAAAATCTAGAGAATCCCTAAATCAAATTTTCTCTGCATTTTCTCTGCATATCTTTTGACCTTATGCATAAGCATAGCAAAAATAGGTTGCTGTGTTGGTTTATTTCAGTAAAAATTATGACTCTGTACTACACCAAATAGTATGAATACGGTTTACACTAAATGGGGCATATATAGTGAATAAAGTACCCCCTCTTGTAAATTATAAGGATATTATAAGTTACTGAGGAGTTTCATGACCATATAAAAACATGAGGCCGAAGGCCAAGTGTTTTTATACAGGTCATGGAACTCCGAGGTAACTTATAATATCCTCATATTTTGCAACTGGGGGTACTTTATTTATTATAATAAACAATTTTCAGTGAGTCATGTGACAGAAATGACATCAGAACTCACCGTTTATAAGGATATAATTTACAAGATATTCACGGCTTTTGTGTATTATATAGTTATATATCTAAGACAGAAACCTAAATGGATGGGGAAACCTGGAATTGAAGATACATTTCTCAACAAATAACAAATCTGTTCCAAAAACCTTTCCTCAGCTCAGGCAAAGGACCTCTCCACAAATCCGGCCTGTGTTGCTCTGATGCAGAGGCCTTGTAAAACTGGCAAATCAGAAATAATAGTTAGAAATCCATGGTACCAAATGCAACACATTAAGGGGCAGATTTACTATTTGTCGTATTTCGAGTTGAAAAAAATTTGAATTGATCGATTTGAACGATTTTAACCATTCGATCAAATTTTTATAATTTGATCAAAATTCGCCAAAGCCACTTCGGTAGATTGAAACTGGCGAACTAGGCATTCGAAAAAAATTTAAAGGGAAAGTAATTTGATAGTCGAATATTCGAATAGCTTTTTATTCGAATCATTCGATTCGATTGAGTTTACTCAATTCACTGGTCGGATTTACCTAATGTGCATATCTGAAATTCGAATTCGAATCTTTTTGAAAATGTAATCGAATTTCAAATCATTCATGTGAATGCATGTGAATTTAGTAAATCTTCCCCTTAATGTCTTCTCCTGGTAACTGGCAAAAGTCAATATTTAGGTATAGCTGGAATCTGTTGATACTATTGTGTCCCAGCTGCCTATCCTTTGATATCCTTTCAACTTTACTGTACAGCTTATATTCCTTTTAACAGCAGATCTACTTTATGAGCATTGTTAACATTTATTGTAGGTCAGGTTCCAGAATGTCAGGTGCAGACATAGATGAACCCGTGCTTATGTTATCACTACATACTATGCTGGAAAGATACAGACATTTATCATCTAAGTGGTATGACTTATAGGGCAATAAACTCGCTTTCCATAACACTTGTTTCTACCAACAAACATTAATATAGATTAACATTATTCCAATTAAGAAGAGGTAAGATAATTAGTCCCAAAGGCATGAAACCCTATAATGTAAATGCTTGCTTCCTATGGTTAAATGTTTACCAGTAAAATAGTGAAGCTAATGCATGCTAAACATTTAAAGGTATACTGTCATGGAGCAGTAAAATACATTAGTTAATAGTGACACTCCAGCAGAATTCTACATTGAAATACATTTTTCAAAAGAGAAAACAGATTTTTTTATATTTAATTTTAAAATCTAACATGGGGCTAGACATATTGTCAGTTTTCCCAGGTCATGTGGCTTGGGCTCTGATAAACTTCAGTCACTCTTTACTGCTGTACCAATTTGGAGTGATATCACTTCTCCATCCCCCTCCCCCAGCAGCCTTACAACAGAACAATGGGAAGGTAACCAGATAACAGCTCCCTCACACAAGATAACGGCTCCTTGGTACAAATGAGAATAGCACTCAATAGTAAAAATCCATGTCCCACTGGGACACATTCAGGTACACTGAGTTGGAGAAACAACAGCCTGCCTGAAAGCAGTTCCATCCTGAAGTGCTGGCTCTTTCTGAACACACAGGCAAAATGACCTGAGATGGCTGCCTACATTACACCAATATTACAACTAAATATATTCAGGAATCAAATTTTAACTGGTAGAATGAATTATTTGTAGTGTAACCAATGTAATTTAGAAATAAAAACTACACCACAAAAATCTTGACAGTAATAAAATCTGATTTTAATAAATGTATTTTGAAATCTCACTATACCTTTTATGCCTTTATAAAAGCAAAGTGGTGGGACAGCTGTAATTAACTTGGTTGGCACAGCGTTAGCTTCTGATGAGGAATGACTGACTCAGTTTGGAAAGTATTAAGATAAAAGATCTAACAGTGCAGCTCTCTGTGATGAAGCACATAAAACCGCTTACAAATAAGATCTCAGTAGTAGCTCTGTTACCTTTGATTAAAAATAAATATTGGGAATCTGATAGCTGCTATGTTTTTAGCAACTGAGCCTGAGGCTAAAGTTTTACAGTAGCATTCAGTGGTGCCTCAGTGCATTTACTTCATTTATTAAAAGGAAACATTTGTCTGTTAACAGCTGTGAAATCATATTTCTTTATCTTTTTATTTGTATGACATTTGTTCCTTTAGAACTTTTTGGGGTCATTTGGGAATAATCCTTTAGGGCAGGCAAGACAGGTAACTCCCAGCAAAATATTGTATGTATGTATATATGTTTTTTTTAAGTATTGAGCTCCATGAGGGCAAAGCACTGTACAGCAGAACAATAAATTAGTAGAAGAAACGGGGGGAGGGGGGCTGCATTCAGTGGTGTAACTACTCCCTGGTGGGCCCCGGTACAGGATGGGCACCTGGGCCCCCTTGTCAGGCCCATACCTCTATAAATCCCATGCTGGAGTGTTGATAGCATGTGTGCTGTAAAATCTCCCCCTAGATAAACACCTGCCATAACCATTATCGTGGCTCCAATGGGCCCCAAGGGGGTGGGGGCCCTGGTGCAAATGCACCCCTGGTAGTTACACCACTGGCTGCATTGTAATTATAAGTACAACGATATAGTACACATTAAATTTAAAATATAGTTACAATACATATTAAATGCCTATTGTAAAGGAGACAAAAGGATGGAGGTCCCTGCCCCATACAGACACAAATTGGAGCAATGTTAAGTGCTGTAGGTTACAGTGGGTGACACTGCCACTTAAGTGCCAGTTCCCAGTTTAGGAGTTATGGGGTATATGTGCAGGGGAGTGAAGTGCTTTGAAGTTTATGAGTTTCTTTATTTTATGGGAAGCCATGATAAGGACTTCAGCAGTGGAAGGAGCCAGATTGCAGAGGGTCCATCAGATTATTGGTGTCTAGAAAGTTAATACGTGAGAACACAATTTCCTAGGAGTTTAGAGGCAAGTGGTTTGTAACGACTCACCCTGGTGGTATAGTGGGGACTAGGGTCCAGTGGGGACGCAGCCCTAGTCCTCTCTCCTCAAGCTCTGAGTTACTATGGAGTGCGCAGTCGATATCTTCTGTGTTTATGCATCGGCTATATGACGTCGTCATGCAGAGTGGTGTGAAATTCAAATATTTAAAGGGGCTGCTTGCTCAAACTCATTGCCAGTCTAATTCGTTAGTTCCTGGGTGTGATATTTAGTTTGTTTGATTACTGCTTTGACCCTTGCCTGCCTGACTACTCTGAACTCTGCCAATTCTGACCCTTGCCTGTCTGACTATTCTGCACTTCGGCAATCCTGACCCTTGCCTGCCTGACTATTCTGATTCTACCGGTATTGACCCTTGCCTGTCTGACTATGCTTGAACTCTGCCCCCACAGACCAGGTCTGTCCGACCATACTTTTGTCTATTCCTAGAACTGAACCTTCTGTCCAAAACTTTGATAACTATCGTGCTCCTTTGATTGTCCAGAACCCTCGCTTGGCTCCTCTTTTATTAAGGCCTGGCTGCATCCGATTAGCTGAGGGCTCCACCCGAGGTAAAAGGCGGCTTTTAGAGGCAGAAGCAAAAGCCGAGACCAGGAAGCCTAGCATTGGTTCTGGATTTAGGGTGCCGATCGTGACACAGTAGAAGTGAGACAGTGTGATAATTTGGTCTCTACTTTGTCTTTAAAGAAATCAGCAAAGTCCTGAGGACAGTGTGTCTGGTTGACCAATAATATTGATGAGGGATGGAGAAGAGTATTGAATATAAAAACAAGCGTCATGGGTTGGATTTGTGATTGTTTAAAAGTTTACTGTAGCTTTGCCTTTGTCAAGGCATGACAGTAGAAATTTATAATGAATAAAGTCTGCTTGTGTACAGGATTTCTTCCACATAGTATGTGGTTATACTCACTTACCAGGATATCAGGACCAGACATCTGCCTAAAGGAGGAGAGACTGGACCTGAAAGACTGATCTAAGGCTGGGAGGTCAATATCACGTGTATTCTGAAGTTGCCTCACAAGGAAACTTCCGCAATTTCGGAGATCCAAAGCATTTCGTATGCCATCACACCAGAGATTTGTAGTCTTCATCTCCCTGTCTGCCAATACCCTTAGAAAGTGGGCAATTAACAATACACAATTACAGCACATTTAACAGTGGTGGGTGTGAGTGCAGATACGCAACATTTACCAAGAGTGCATAAAACAGGGCCACAGCAGTTATGAAAGTGAATTAAATAGCAATATAGATTTGTATACTAGGAGATTATATAGTGAATAATGTACCCCCTGTTGTAAAATATCAGCATATTATAAGCCATTGAGTTTTTCCAAGGCCATAAACACACAAGGCCGAGGGCCAAGTAGAAGCTTCTATGAGACACTAATATTAAGGCTACATATTATTATTATTAACATGTATTTCTATAGTGCTAACTTATTTAGTAACACTGTACATATTGTTGTTTGATCATATCAGAGCATTCCATAATAATGAGTCCCCTTTTCTTACTGCTTTAATTAAGCTGAAAAAATATATAGTTGTGATTGCTGTGTTCCTCTTGAGACAATGTCTCTCGAGGAG
>CM044442.1:38499668-38512639 GCA_024363595.1 Xenopus borealis | reverse complement strand
CTGTTCTCACTTTCTTGCTTAGATGGGCAGTATGTGAGGTGTGATTTGACTGCTGTTTCTCCTAGCTGCTTATTACAGTGCTGGTCTCGTTGTCTTAGTGATTATATCTTTGGGATTGTCAAAAAGTATCACTTTGTTTTGTAGCTTTGATGTCTTTTGCAGAAATATGATATCTTTTTTAACTGCATCAAAGGGAAAAACTGTATCTAGTATCACTGACTTTGGTTAATGATGGGTTTATCCTTGCTCCTTTTCCATTTCACTAAATCTGCATATGTAGAACCTGAATTGCATAGTAAAAACTGCTAAGTTATAGTCCATTCTAGCCAAAGAACATGGATTTTATTTTAAGGCCACTTTGTTCTGCTTTGTAGAACAAACATATCATTGATCCTGTGGAATTGCAGATGCTTTTGTATTTTTGTATTCTAAATAGTGTGCTAAAAGTTGGTTGTGAAAGCAAACAGCAATTGCTGCCATGGCATTTTGGATCTCTTATCTTTTAATCCAATTTCCAGAAATCTCCAAATTACAGGTTGTGTATGTTATGTTTAAAAAAAACAAAAAAAACATGTCCTGGTTCTCTGTAATAATAAAGACAGTACCTTAGAATTGATGGTATCCTATTGGGTTTATTTAATGTTTAGATGTTTTTAGCAGACTTAAAGGGGTTTGGTTACCTTTAAATTAACTTCTAGTATGATTTAGAGTGTGATGTTCTGAGACAACTTGCAATTGGTTTTCATTTTCTATTATTTTTGGTTTTTGAGCTATTTAGCATTTAATTCAGCAGCTCTTCAGTTTGTAGTTTCAGCAATATGCTTGTTAGTATCCAAATTACCCAAGCAACCTTGCATCGATTTGAATAATAGATCGTAATACGAATACAGTTGTAGCTTTACAGAACATTAGGTTTTTTTTAGATGGGGTCAGTGATCCCCATTTGAAAGCTGTAAAGGGCCAGAAGAAGAAGGCAAATAATTAAAAAGCTATTAAAAAAATCAGAAGAGGACACCCACCCCTTCACTTTCCCCCAGGCCACCAGTGAACCCAGATTGAGGACAAAGTATTACTATACTTGTTGAACCCTTTTTTTCTCATTGGATGACCTGGGCCTTTTCCCCCACTAAGATCATACTGATTATAGAAACCATAGGTGCATGGTCATGACTGAGTGACCTCCCACTTTGGTCTCTCACTTAACCCCTACGATACCTTCAATAAGTTTCTAGGCAGAGACCACACTTAGGTTTCATACTATAGTCATGTTACCACAATACAGTACCTTATATTGTTTTCATTGTTTTGTATTTTAGATGTTTGTTTCCAATTGAACCCCTTGTTATGCCCCTGGCTAGATTTGGGCCATGCCTTTTCCCCTCAATCCCTTCCCCCCACCTTGGATATTAGAGCAATACCAACATACTATTATTATTGTCATAAAGTTACCATTATCTACCCCATGCTGAAAATGCAAATAAAAATCATTAAAAAAAAAAATGAAGATCAGTTGAGAGATGTTTAGAATTAGCCATTCTATAACATACTATAAGTTAACATAAAGGTGAACCATTCCTTTAAGGCATTGTGATCCAAATTACAGAATACTCTATGAATACCAGAATATTCCAAACTCGGAATACACCAGGTCCCATACCTGTTTATCACTAATGCAGACTACTATTCGTCTGGAGGGGGGGGTCCAGGACTGGACAATGTCAGCAATTGTGAGAGTACTGATTCTCCCACCCATACTACTGAGGTATCCCACAAGTAACAAGCAGATGCAGTTAGCTCCTTTGCTAACAGCTATGCTTGAAATGCTGGTTATTCTTAAAGGAAGAGTAACACCAAAAAATGAAAGTGTTTTAAAGTAAAGAAAATATCATGTAGTGTTGCCCTGCGCTGTTAAAACTGATCTGTTTGCTTTCGAAACACTACTGCTAAGTAGCAATGGCGGAAATTGAATAACGGCTATATGGCACAGGATAAGTAATGGATAACAAATAACATTATGTTCTACACAGCTTATCTGCTATCTGCTGTGTAACCTGAGCCTTTTCTCCTTTGAATGGCTGCCCCCATGGCTACACAGCAGCTCATTTATATAAAAATGGATTCCTTCTCATCAAACACTACCACCTTCAATCCAATAGTTGCTTCAGCATGCATCTCACGCACAATAGTGCGCACCACAGCTCGCCAACACATTCCAAACCCCCAGTCTATGTATTCTCAAGGCTATCACTCCTCCAAGAGGACAACATCAAACTACCAAGGGGACCTCACCACATGCCCATCGTGCTCATTGCAGCTAGTACAAGGCCATTGCCCGGAAATAGAAGATAGAAGGCAGAAAGTATATTGTGTTATAAACTGGAAAGCATACATCAGCTTTGTGCAATTGTTTCTTTCAGATATTTAATAGCCTTTAAAGTGTGACTGTATTAGCATTGCTTGCTTTTTCTTTTCACTAACGGCATATTATATGGTTACTATATGCAAATGCAGACGTTTTCCTACTCGTGCTTTAAGGCGAGTATGTTATTCCCATTTGTTATGCAATGAGATGTGTTAAACTTATTTTATTGACTGAAGAATATTAAACTTTTGTAGTAATTTACCAAATAACTTTCACTGAGAATGGGTTAAACAAACAGATACATGAATTTGTTCTATCACCATACGTGAAGCTCCTTTGTCATTACGGCTGGTCAAAGTCTATTTTTATATTATTAAATGCTTGCTGTCATCCCACAGTAGATTTCATGTTGCCTTGTTAGTAAGCTGCTGGCATGCTGGCAGCAGACAGAATAAAGTCAGAACTTGATGGAGACATATGGAAACAGCTGAAAAAAGCTGTTATGTTTTTGACATAGTGGAAGAGCCAGCTCTGATGGCTTTGTCAGGACTGTGCAAAAGAAGAATCTACAGGCAAAATGTTGCATGCTCAAGTTCAGAGAAGTACTGCCCACACAGTCTTTAGGGTATTACAGAGACATGACAAATACTTGGCATTAGTGTAAGGAACCAAAGCGTAGGAGAAGAGCAAAAACTGATAGTCCAAATACAGTGTTTATCTAAGATTAAGACTAATGGCGTGAGGAATACAGTAAATATGGAAAAAAATATTAACATTAACCAAGCTATACATTAAATGACTAGATAGGGTCAAGAAATCATGAAATTCAACTTCAGAAACAAAGAAAAAGTTCTCTGCTACTTCTCTTCATCTCCCAGCCATTGCTAAATTATGGCTCATCCTCTGGCAGCACCGATTGCATGGAGATTCTGGGAATACCTCTAGCAAAAATTACAGGGCTACAGTTTGGGTGAGAGGGATTCCTGATGTTATATGCAAAACCAGTCTTTTTTTGTATCCATCAGCGCTACGAAACAAGTTGGCGCTATAGAAATACTTGTTAATAATAATACAGTATATGGCGAACCTGCATACCAGCTGCAGTAGTGGATGGACACTGGTGAAACACAGCATTAGAAAACTGTTTCCCCACTATTTGCATGTTTTCTTTCTATTAACTTTGTTGCTAGTCATATTTTAAAGCTATAATGATTAATGGTCAATCAGTCTAATGTATATTATGCAGTTCATCTGTTGAATATAAAATCATGACATTTTTTAGTATAAATATATAAATATTTTATAAACATCAGAAATAAGTGTATAGTTTGAGTTTTGGCTATTTTATATGTATATATATTATATTCCTTAATGCTGTAACACAAAAGGAGGAATAGATGGTAAGTGCATACATCCTCTGACCCTAATTTTCAGGGCTGCACTTACCTTTATTGCCTTAGGCATAGAGGCGGGGCAGATAATTACTGTCACTTTCCATTCAGCACTTCCTAGATGTCACTACTCCCCACACATTCCCCCAGTTCTCTTAACCATTTAATTGTGTAGCCAAGACATGGGGATAGACATTGGGTCCCCCATTTTACTGCTCAAACAAGATTCTGAGATGATACAAGGCTTGCCTTAATAACAGTGTCGACAAAATGGCTCCTGCCTGCTTGCTAGAATTATGAATTCCCAGACTGAAGAAAACAAGAAATTTATATAGTGTAATTAATGTTTATTTTGCTTGACTAATGTGATAAAATAGAATTTTGAATATTTTTTTGGGGTGACGGGTCCACTTTAAATTAGTTGCAAATCATTTTAATTGTTCATAGATTACATATAACCCGTAGCCTATAGAAGATGTACAGCCTATATTAAATGTTCACTTATTTACTAGCAGGTGCAAGTGCAAGAATACTAAGGGGTTCAAAAATTCAGACTTTACTTGCTGCTCCTGGGCAGTGACTCCTTGAGTTATTTGGTACCCTGTGCTTTTCGACTTGCCTCAGTTGGTGCTCCCCAGCTTGTGCATTTGAATGATACCAGGTTAAATAGATACTGACGCCAATATTTAAACCTTTTTTTAATCTATAATAATTACAATTTTGCCATAAAGGTATTTGCACGACGCTTAAAATTACCTATCCACTCCCCATGTTCCTCTATTAGGGGGCTGCCATATATGTGCAGCAAAAGATCATTAGCATTAGAACATTAGGTCCCCATAGATGCAAAGATCTGTCAAATCGTGCAGTTAGTGGGATTCGAACGATAGTACATCTTACAATTTTTCTTCTGACATTGGTCTGAAAATTGATCGGCCAGGTTAAAAAATCTTTATTGGTCCCCATGCAATCTATCTATGTTTGCCGGGCCAAGCAGGCAGCTACCCTTCAGTTTTGCTGGCAATATCGGCTAAAATTGTCTTTTTAGTTGATGGACACATTTAAACGATCGTTTTAAAAATCTTTACATCTATGGCCAGCTTTGCAGTCAGGTTGGCTAAAGGGACAGTCAGGTTGGAAAAAGAGACATGTTTAGGAACTTCAAATAACAAATACTTAGAAAATGGACATCACTGTGTCACCGCCAGACTACCCCTGATGAATACAGAAATGTTTAATGTAGGTAGCACCGTGTTCATGGGAGAAATGTAAGTCTTTGTGCTCCAAAGACCTGTGCCCATGAGCACTAAACATAAATAATGCATTTAGTGCAGGAAGTATTTTTATTAAATTCCCCATTAATATACATAAGTATGGTAACTGTTAATAATTTTACTGTTAATACAGTTCTGGTGAAAGAGCTGAAGTGTCCTATATGATATTGTTACTCTCCCTTACAGGTGAGACCAGAGATTAGGTTTGGAATCGGTAATAGAAAAGAATGAGACACAGGGAATTAGGGATGCACTGAATACTGAACTGAATCTGAACCTTAATTTGCATATGCAGATTATGGGTGGGAAGGGGAAAACATTTTTTAATTCCTTGTTTTGTGCCAAAAAGTCAAGTGATTTCCCTCCCTGGCCCTAATTTGCACATGCAAATTCAGATTCGGTTCGGCCAGGCAGAAGGATTCGGCCGAATCCGAATCCTGCTGAAAAAGGTGCATCCGTACAGGGAATCACCTCCTTCACTATAAAGCACAAGTGATTGTGGACCAAACCATTTGCTCTGACTAGCTTGTTCTGATGCATATTCCAGCTTGATTATACTGTGTATCACACCAAACTGTCAAGTGTAATTACTTTACATTCAAGGGGTAGTATACACCTATATACACCTTTTTAGAACTTAAAGAAATTATATATAGAGAGAATATATGCTGCAAATACATTTTGCCAACTCTGAAAAGAATATTCACACTTACTAACTCATTTGTAGGTAGCAAGATCGCCAGTTATGCAATGCAATACATTGTTAAGTGTCAGTCTCTGCTTTGAGAAAATGGCAGGATTTTAATTAGAGGAATGACTTACAGCGTCATATTCTTAGAGACGTGGCAGGCTCCAAGTCTCACCAGTGCAGCTGTTCAGTTCCTTGATATGCCACTAAATTTGCCCGTCTCGGATTTTGTTCACATGCAGCAGGGCTGTGGGGATTAACAAATCATCTCAGTCTGCCTCACTGCATTCACAGTTCTGTGTGTGTTTTCTTGTACTGACACTTCTGCAAATAGTTTGGCTCAAATGTCTTAGGGTTTCAGGCTAACTGGCATGTTGGCTCTGAGAAAACCAGGAACCAAAGTCATTCAAAAAGTCATATAGCATCATCATGTATTCTACCCATTAGACTGGGTAAGGAGAAATGCCACATAAGCCCACTAGTGTACTTTTTCAACTATCCCAAAAGCCAAATTTTTGGCTTTCATCAGCACAGGGATACAGGACACTTTTTAAAGATAATTACTCAAATGATGCCGTGGCTTTCCCTGTCCAAACACCTTCTGTCTTTTTGTAGAGGGTGCCCATACCTGTAACAATTCACAAGATCTAACCAACGATCCAATGATTTATAAATGCAAGGCATTGTATGTATGTATATCTATATATATTTTTTTTATATATATATATAGACACACACACTAAGGGGGTTATTTATTTATTATTTTCAGTACTTTTAAAGGGGAAAAACAATTTTTTCATGGGGAAAAAAACTAGATTTTTTTTAGTGATCTATTACAAATAAACAAAATACTCCAACTCAGACCTGCCGAGTTCAGTCAGAAGACAATGCCTTTAGCTAGCATTGGCTGGTGATGTATACAAGATAGATCAGGCTGACTTAAAGGAGAAGGAAAAGTTAAAATTAAGTAAGCTTTATCAGAAAGATCTATATAAATACACCTGTAAACCCTCAAAGTGATGCTGTTCTGAGTCCTCTGTCAAAAGAAACACCACATTTATTTCCTTCTATTTTGTGGACATGGGCTTCTGTATCAGACTTCCTGTTTTCAGCATAAACCTCCAGGGCTAGGACTTGAGTATGCTCAGTTTGCTACTCTCTCCCTCCTTTCCCCCCCTCCCTGCTGTAATCTGAGCCCAGAGGTTTGAGTGAGCAGGAAGTGGTGTCACAACACGTTAATATGGCAGCTGCTATCCTGAACAAACAGAGACAGTTTCTAGAGCTGTTACTCAGGTATAGTAAAGCACTCTACAGAATAAATATAGCTGTCATTATTGTGGCTAATCTATTGGCAATAAATTGCCTCGTAGTCTTCCTTCTCCTTTAATCTCTGGTCTTTTGGCCAAGGATCATGTGGTGGGCCAATTATGACAAATTATGGATTTATTCATGAAAAGAGAGCAGCTAGAATTTACATAACTTATGGAAGTAAATATATAATAGCATCAGAGTATTGCACCATTTTAAATAAAAAAAACAAATTTAAATAAAAAACTGTGGCAGCAAAGTCAGACAGCAACCACGAATGAATGCAATTGTTGAGCGTGTTGACACACATTAAAGTACTTGTATCCAAACACACAACTGCACTGCCATATATTTGCAACATGGCCGTTGTGTGCTTTTGGCCTCTCCTCAATCTTGTGCAAGTGCGTTTATTGATTCAAGGGAACTGTGGAGCTACTGCCACTCCAAACATTGTGGTCATTTCAGGCTTCCCACAACAGGCTCCGTCAATAGACATAATAGCCTTGCACCTAAAGAATCCCACACCAACATAATTTTTCACATAATTGTGGTTGTTCAATCCCATGTGTGGCACTGGCATTGTAGGAAAAAAACTTCATGCTGGAATTGTACAAAAAAAATCATGCAACCAACATTGCAGACTGTTTTTGCATTTGTAAATGACCCTTTATTAATGTAAACTTTCCGAGTGATGTTTTGTCAGTGCTAAGAATGGCTCTTAGCAGTACTAACTGTCACTGGACCCTTCAGTCCAACGTGGTCCACTGCATATCAGATAAATAGAAAATCATCAAGAAAATGTTTCCATTGGGCTAGAATGCAAATATTTCAATTGCTATTTTTTAATATATTTTCCCAGAATACCTTTATCATTTTAATATTGGTGCTTTTTTCTCATTTTCTCTGGTTTCAACATTCTTTATGAATTTTTGGGTGTCATGCTGAGCCAGTATCCATTTAAATATTAAAGAACAAGGTTAATATCATTGGGAATGGAGAAAACGCCAATCTTGCCCAGCCTGAAAACATTTTCAGAAGACAAAATTAGCCTTTCCGAAGATTTGCTCAGCTAAGGATAGTAGCGCACTTTACATCATTAAAAGCCACATCTAGTAGCATGAAATATTTAGAGGCTTAAGGGGGGGAACACCCCTCTAATAGAAGTCAGTAACCACGGCACTAGCCATCAACATCACCCTGACTACCAGAGCTTAACATATTCCTATGATTATTTTCCCATTTTCTCTAAGCCTTTATAAAAGCAACGTGTAATATGAAATCTGGAAAGTCTGGTACTGTGGTTTCTTCCATGAGGTGTTGGATGTATTTCCAGTCTTCCCACACAGAATTCATCATGTTTTGAAATAAAGAAGTTCTATATGACTTGATGGCTTTAGGCACGGCAGTTTCACTATTTTAATATAACATTTATACTTTATGCAGATGATGCGTGTAGATACTAATACGAGCTGATATATTATAGAAACAAAAATGCTTTGATCTGTGCAGTCTTTACATTAGACCATCAACAAGATGCCCAGATGTTAAAGTAACCAATATACAAGGGGTACCAGTCTCTGACTGACCTTTCAGTATTCTAGAGGATCTCAGATTGAAGCCAGACCCTAGTGGGCCTCAACTAAGGATCACTCTTTGGTGGCCTTCTCCTATGAACTATAAGAGTATTGGGTCTATGTAAGATTGCTGACAGGATATAATTTCAAGTAAAGGGGAAACTTAGGTAGCTGTGTTAAGGCGGTCATTATTTCAGTATAGCTGTACATATGCCCCACATATCCCACCAAGTGTGTAGAAAAGTTGAAACTAAAGGGTAGGTTGCAGCTACCTTTAGTAGTTGCTACAGGCAAGAAGCATACCTCCCAACTGTCCTGCTTTTAGAGGGACAGTCCCTCTTTGACAGCTCAACCCACAGTCCCTCATTTGAACTGAGGTACAAAGTACAGTTTTTCTCTGCACTGAACAGCCAGAAAAAGAAACAAAGTTGCTAACTTAATTGGCTTTTGGCAGAGAGCCCAGAACTGCCAGGCGGTTGATGTAAGATACTTTGTAACAATTTGAGATAAGCAAATTAGTATCTGTAATAAGATAATATAACAGGTCCCTTGGGAAAAGTTAGACTCACAGCTTAAAGGGCAATTTACCTTCATTTGCAAAATTGTAATAACTGAAAAAAATATGTTCAAACTTTCATAACCTGCCAAATTTTGTAAAATGAGCATGTTAGTTAGGGGTGAGCCCACAAAAATGGGCGTGGTATTTTTTTGGGGCCTTTTTGTCCCTCTTTTTATTTCCAAAATGTTGGGAGGTACAGTATGAAGAAGTATGGAATGCTCCTGATAGCAGGTTCTTACCTGATCCCTACAGGATGTAGGCAGGGTCAGTGCAGGTTTCTTCAATCCTTCCTTTGAAATGATAGTGATCCTATTATATATTTTATATACACCAGTATAAATTCATATGTTTGTATAGACTGTTTAATACTGCTATGTTTTTTATCTGCACGTTTTTATTAAACTCTAGTAATAATTAAACTTCTATTCTATTTTTTCTATGTTACTGACACTTACTGTATTCCTCAGGGACTAACTGAGCAATATTTAGTGCCTTGTTTCATTGGAGATGACTTGCATATTAAATTAAGCCCCCTTCACTGGTCTATTGATCCAGCAATATCATGCCAGTGTACATTTTAGCCTCGGTAACATGCAGACCTAATCTTACTTATCCCTACCTATCTGGTACTCTTCTTTCTACCCACAATCGAGGAAATATAAGGCAGATAAAATGGCATATTGTATATGTGTGAAAGAGATAGGAATTTTAGATTGTAAGCTCCACTGGAACAGGGATTGAAATGAATGATGTACTGTATACTCTATGAGGCAGTTTTATCAAAATGTGAGAATAAGGGGCAGATTTATCTAGGGTCGAATTTGAATTTTTTTAGATTTTTTAATGCCAAAACTGTCAAATTTGACTAGGGATTTATCCAAATTTGATTCAAGTTTTTAAAAACATTTGAATTTGATTATTAAGATGTATCATACACTGGCCCTTTAAGAACTCAAATTTGACTATTCTCCACCTTAAGCCTGCTGAATTGCTATGTAAGACAATGGGAGAGGTCCAGGGATCAATTTGGTGATGTGTGCAGCCTTCAAATTCAATTCGATTTTCAGGTTGATCCTATTCAATGATACATTTTGATTGATCGAATTTCGAGTTCATGGGCGTTTTAAAAAACTCAATTTGACCCTTGATAAATGTGCCTTTACCACAGAAAAACTCACTCATTTTCTAATGATTCCTATTAGTGATGTGCGGGCCTGACTAATATCCACACAACCTCTGTGGGCCACGGATGGGTGTGGGCTGAACTTTTCCTTGCCCCTGCAACCCCACCATCCATGCCCCTGTTCCGCCTCCAGACTTTGCCTTTTAAAGATGCACACCTGTGTGTCCCACCCCCTCTGTGATGTCACACTGGGGTGGGCCTATATATAGGGACACTTGCTGGGTTAGGTTAGGGTTGCACTAGCAAAAGGGTGAGTTTTGGAGACCCACATTTTACTAATTCTGATGCATATTTATCAGTGGATGAAGTTAGAGTTCATTATTTGTTAAATAAACTTCAAAAACTCCCTTAGGGATGAAGAGAGATGAGAGATGAATTGTGTAACACTTGATTGATTGATAGTTTGTTCTTTAAAGGAAATCTATACCCCCCGAACAATGTAGGTCTCTATAAAAAGATATTGCATAAAACAATTCATGTAAACCCTGCTTCATGTAAAGAAACCATTTTCAAAATAATGTAATTTTTTAGTAGCATGTGCCATTGGGTCATCCTAAATAGAAAATCGTAGGATCCAACGGTGCACACAAACATACCAAACAAACTATAAAGTTAGGTCACATGAGCCAATTAACAGACAGAGTTGTGTCTTTTGCTTCCACACTTCTTCCTGTTACAGTTAGAGTTGAAATATTTCTGGTCAGGTGATCTCTGAGGCAGCACACAGGCCATCACAAAATGGTTCAAGACATGTAAAAGGGCAATATTTACTTAAATATATATTCCAGTTTGGTAAGATTCTTTAATATGCCACTTAATTTTATATTAATTTTCCGGGTATAGTTTTCCTTTAATAAAGTGCCTTGGAATATGCCTGCACTATTTAAAGGTTAATAATAATTAGGGATGCACCAAATCCACTATTTGGGATTCGGCTGAATCCTTCATGAAAGATTCGGCCGGATAACAAATCCTGAGTTCAATATTCAAATTAGTGGCAGTAAGGTAAATAGTGGAAAGAAAATTTTACTTCTTTGTTTTGTGACAAAAAGTTACGTGATTTCCCTTCCTGCCGCTACCAGCATATGTAAATTAGCATTTGGATTCTGTTCTGCCAGGCACGAGTATTCAGCTGAATCCAAATCCTGCTGGAAAAGTCTGAATCCTGGATTCGGTGCATCCCTTATAATATTTGGGGCATTGCTTACACCTGGAAGTAAAGTGCAAAATGTTTTATAGAATGAAGTTGGGATTTCAGAAGAAAATTCTGTGTTTTTTTAGTACAAAAACATTGCAGATTTGTCCACTTAGATGTGATTGATTCCAAACAAGTTTCCACCAAGTATTTACCCAGTGGTGAAAAGTATGCATTACAGTCCACAAAAACTTTCACTCAGTCTACGAGTCATCATTTAGATCAGTGATCCCCAACCAATAGATTGTGAGCAACATGTTGCTCCCCAACCCCTTGGATATTGCTCCCAGTGGGCTCAAGCCAGGTGCTTATTTTTGAATTCCTAGCTTGAAGGCAAGTTTTGGTTGCATAAAGACCAGATGTACTGCCAAACAGAGTCTCCTGTAGGCTCCCAGTCCACAAAGGGGCCACCAATAACCAAATAAAACCCTTATTTAGCACCACCCAGGAATAATTGCCGTGCTTGTGTTGCTTCCCAACTCTTTCTACATCTAAAGGTTGCTAACGGGTGAAAAAGGTTGGGGACCCCTGATTTAGATATACTCTGATTGTACTTCATCGTATGCACCAGTGTTACGTAGATCCTTCTTTTCATGCAGATGGCAATGAAAGTGATTTTCATATGGAATGCTATATGCTTAAATCTGAGGACAGTGCATATTTTGTGTTCAAAGGCAAAATCTCTGTTTTCATCTTTTACCATTCAGCCCTTAAACATGCAGGGTTGCTGCTTTGACAGCAAACCTCAAACTGACCGCAATACTGGAGAGCTCCTGTATATTCATTCAGTACTTTGTGGCAGTGGTGTTGCCTTTCGTTTTGTGGAAACTCAAACATACTACTTTTATAAATAGTTTGAGTATCACAGGAATCAAAAAGATGACTAACCAAGCTCAATGCCACAAAATCAACACATTGAGGCTGCCATACCAAAAACCTATGCACACAGAAAACACGAACGCCAGATTAAATAGTTGGTCAAATCTGCATGTGTTTAACAAAATACACTGCTGTTTTCTTCACCCAGCTTCAGGAAATCCTATCATTATAGGAACCTTAACCAAATCTGAAACAAGGAGATAGAAGCAGGGGAAGAAATTGGGCAGCAAAATGGTCAGCAGTGTAGTGAGCTAGAGCTCAGACACACAGTGGGTTAAACTCCTGCGTGTACACATAGCCAATATGACATGGATTTGCATAATACAAACCAGCTGTGTCTGTATTCCCAGCTGAGCTTCAACAGTACAGACATTATAAAATAAAATCTCAGAGAAATACATTTTTTTAAAGATCTGTGAAGATAACTTTTTTGTAATTATACATTTATAGCAAGGACACATATACCTTTTTTTTAGTAATTGTAATAATTATAGTTTTAACTTGAATACGCATTTTCTCCCAGATATCAATTCATGTCTGATAAAGGAAACGAAGGAA
>CM044442.1:38475010-38489811 GCA_024363595.1 Xenopus borealis | reverse complement strand
TATATATATATATATATGCAAAAAACTTAATGGCAATTTCTCAAGTACTGTAAACCTACAGGATCCCTATCCTGCTGGTAAATTAATTTCCAAAACAAATTAATTTCTTACTGAATGAAGAGTCTTATTCCATTTAGCAACACTAATACTTGTATTCATGGGGCTTCTCTGGTGAAAATAACTGCCTCTATTACTGCATGGAATTCTGGATACAAGGCTGCTTTACTGGTTAATGTTAAACTTACAAAGTCAACAGAAAAAGAGATGTAACTTCTGTTGATGATTAGTCTTTCTGGTCTCTTCCCTTGCACAGTGAAGCCTAGACAGAAGCAGTGAGCCAATGCAGAACTGCAGGAAAAGACAAAAGTGAAACGTGTGTTTGAGGATGAATTTCTATCTGACAGTTGAATTGTAATATAATACAAAAAGGAAACTGGGGTCTCAAAGTAAATACTCCTTTAAAGAGGTTGTTCGCCTTGCAAAGACTTTTTTGAGGTGAATTATATTCAGATCAACATAAACAAAGATTTTTTTCAGTTTAGTTGTTTTCAGATTGTTCACCATAAACAACGACTTTCTTGCAATTGCTTTCCATCTTTTATTATTTACCGTTTTCCCAAAATTTAGGTTCAAAATTTAATGTCCCTATCTCTTGTGTTTCAGTCTGGCAGCTCAGTCAGTGATCCAGGATCATTCTGAACTGTTACAGTTTGCTGCATTTTGTTGATACAATTAGTTGATACATTTCTCAGTGTAGCTGTAGAATATAAGTGCTAAAATAGAATAATGTAGGAAATGCCGTATTTTGTATACTAACTATAAACATGAACTGACTGCACCAGAAGCCCAATTAAACTAACAATTTATTCTTTCAGAGTTGGTCGCAGGGGGGCTGTCATCTTGTAACTTTGTTAAACATCTTTGTAATACCAAGACTACACATATGCTCAGTGTGGTCTGGGCTTCAAATGGGAGGTTAGGCTTAGGGATCGTCATAAATGATCAAAAAATGTTTTATTTACTATCTATTTACCCAGTTTTTATTTTTTTACATACATATTTTTTATTATTTTTACATACAGCACCAAGTTAAAGTATAATGGACGTATATGCTGCAGCAACTACATTGCACTACACAAGCCCGGAAACCTTTAAAAAATAAAATAAAGTTGTTTTATCACCCTACACATGTGTCCACTGTATAGTTGAGTTGCCATATGTTAGGAAATGTTGGGGGGAAGGAGGGTACTCTAAAAACAAATTTACGATCTTTTGCAGCCTATCACCATTAAAAAAGTAAAAGACGCCAGTGTTTTTTGGGACTTAGAAAAATGT
The DNA here is from genome assembly GCA_024363595.1 of Xenopus borealis. Lineage (NCBI taxonomy): Eukaryota > Metazoa > Chordata > Amphibia > Anura > Pipidae > Xenopus > Xenopus borealis. The sequence goes on along the minus strand of CM044442.1, from coordinate 38,488,476 downwards.
CAACTTTTTTAACAATCTCCTATCTGCTCCCCCCTTCGCCTGGTCCAAGTCTGGCAGAAGAGGTAACATTCAGTAAAATTTGCAACTTAGTGAAGTAGCTTAGTTACGTCCCTTCGTCAGTGAGCAAATTTGCCTGGTGTAAGGGTGTGAAGTAGCGCTAGAGTCGGTCTACGTTAGTAAATTGGCGAAGTTCCAAAATGATGTCACACTGGCGAATTAGCACTAGCATTTGAATTTCCCCCTATGTATTTTACTTCAGTATATACATATAGTTATCGTATTTGCTTTGTGATTTAATGGAGTTAGTTCTCTCACTACACTACTGCAGAGATGTGAATGTACACTAATTCTCTCAGTACTACCCACTGATACACTTATCTGGAGCTTGGGCTACTTTCATTAGAAAATGGCAAGCACTCTTGATCATATCCTCAGCGTTTGTGGTTCTTTGACCTGGAAAATTTGATTTGTTTTCCAGCGCTCTCTGCCAAGGCAGACGTGTCTGTAATATACACTGTTCTAAAAATATGCTTAAAAAAACTTTTCTTTTAGAACTCTGGTTAATATTATTATATTTCCATATGTAAAACTAGTAACATAGTCAGTTAGGGTGAAAAAAGACACAGGTCCATCAAGTTGATCCAGAGGAAGACAAAAAAAAACATTTTCCCCTTCATGTCTTAGAGGGGGAATATACAGTATTCATCCTGATGGCAGTCGGACTAGTTCCTGGATCAACTTATACGTTGAGCTTCCATAACCCTGTATCCCCTCACTAAAGTTATCTAATGGATCAGCCTGTACAATTGATTCAGAGAGAGAATTCCACATCTTCACAGTTTTCACTGTAAAAAACCCTTTATGAATAGTTAGGTGGAACCTCCTTTCTTTTAAATGGAATTGGTGACAATGCGTCAGCTGGAATGACTTACTGGTAAATAAAGCATTAGAGAGATTATTATATGATCCCCTTATACATTTATATATAGTTACATAGTTAAATTGGGTTGAAAAACGACAAAGTCCATCAAGTTCAACCCCTCCAAATTAAAACCTAGCATACACACACCTCTCCACTTTTTCACACAAACCGTATATGCCCATAGCTATACTAACTGTAGAGTTTAGTATCAAAATTGCCTTTGATATTATGTCCGTCCAAAAAATCATCCAAGCCCCTTTTAAAAGCATCAACATAATCATATCACCCCTTAAGCACTTCTTCTCCAGAGTGAACAACCCCAACTTGGCCAGTCTTTCCTCATAGTTAAGATTTTCCATACCTTTTACCAGCTTAGTTGCCCTTCTCTGTACCCTCTCTAATTCCAAGTAGAGAATGTACCATTAACAACCATTCTCTGTACTTGATCCTGTGACCAGTTTCCTATCCATGTGCAAATTATTTCATTAAAGGGGACCTACCCCTCTGTGTAGGTCCCCTCCAGTGAAGTTCACAGGGGCCATCTTCTCTTCCAACTGATTCCTGTATCCATCGGCGCTCGGCGACGCATATGCAGTGGGACGCTGGTACAATCAAATTCATCTGACACGACCTATCCTTCATAAAGCCTAATTGCTGCTCACCATACCATTCACCAAGACAAAATTTTGAATGTGGTCCCTTAATAAGCCTTCAAATAATTTGCACTCCACAGATGAGCTGAATCCCTTTTTATAAATTGGAATGACATTGGCTTTACTTCAAACCAGAGGTACCATACCAGATGAAAGCGTATCTGAGAAGATCAGAAATAGGGGCTGGTCTAAAACTGATCTAAGTTCTCTTAGAACCCAGAGGTGTATGCCATCTGGTCCTGGTGGCTTGTTTATATAAATTTTTATTACAGCTTTATGAACCATATCCTCAGTAAGCCACTGACAAGACTGAGCTGAGCCAACAGGGTAGCTATGAGGTGGGCCTGGGAACGCTGACTCCTCTATTGTATACACTGAAGAAACTAACTAATTTAGCACATTTGCCTTTTCTGTAACTGTTACAACCATAATGGTACCATTATTCAAAGGAGCAACACTCTCAACCTGCATCTGTTTACTATTTATATACTTAAAAAATCTTAAAGGTTATTCTTAGCTTTAACCGCAATGTGCATCTCATTTCATAACTTTGCCTTCCCGGATTCCCAACATTTATTATAGTGTTTATATTTATTAAATGCAGCATCTATCCCCACAGACTTGTAGTTTTTAAATGCCTTTCTCTTCTTTCCTATTAATGTCTTTACTTCTATATTAAGCCACATAGGGTAATTATTAACCATTTATGTTCTATGTTTTTAGCTGAAAATATAATGCCCCAATCTATTCTCTGAAGGGCAGCCCTCAAGGCACTAAAATTAGCTTTTCTGAAATTCAGGGTTTTTGTTGCCCCAGGGTATACATTTTTTTTAAGACATTAAGTGATATAACATTATGGTCACTATTACTCAGAGGTTCAGTGACTTGCACATTTGCTATATGTTCTGGGTCATTAGAGATCATTAGATACAGTAGGGCATTCTTCTGGTTGGCTCCTCAACAACTTGTGCCATATAATTGCCATAAGTTTATAAACTTGTTCCCATTAACCGTCCTGGCAGGTCTGTTGCTGCAGTCAATATCTGGTTAATTAAAATCCCCCATTATCATTACTTTCCCCAAACTAGCATCTTTTCTATTTGCATCAGGAGCTTGGCCTCCTCCTCCTCATTTACATTACAGAGGATCTGTAGCATACTCCTACAATTAATTTGCTGGACTCCTTATAATCAGTGAAGAGCTCCACCCATAAACTTCAGTCCAGCCTAACAAATAGACATATCCCTCCTCCTTTTCTAGTGCCTCTGTTCCTCCTAAATAACCTGAAGATAGGGCCCCCAGTGGTGGGGAGACAATGCAAGACATTGTTTCAAAAAGGGTAGAGAAAGAATGGTTACAAACAGGAAATATGCCTATTGAATCTTAGGTGCTGCCTCTGTTTAAAGGGGTTGTTCACCTTCCAAACACTTTTTTTCTGTTCAGTTGTTTTCAAATTGTTTCCAGAAATATAGGCTTTTCTCAATTACTTTCCATTATTTATCTTTTATTGTTGTTCCAAAATCTAAGTTTAATGTTTGTGTCTCTGGAGTTTGTGTCTGGCAGCTCAGTAATTCAGGTGCAGACTCTAAACTGATACAATTTTACAACATTTAATTGATACATTTCACAGCAACATCTCTGGAGTTTTAGCAACTATTGTATCAATTCTAACTGCTGCCTGTAATGAAACCCAGAAATTCTCCTCAGAAGGGACAAAGATAAGAAATGTATCCATTAAATGTATCAGTTTAAAACAGTTGGGGGTGGCGACCCCCACTCCCAGAGCTGCTTTAGAAGGTGAAAATGACACTTTACACTTCAATATTAGAAAAACAGTCACAAATAGAAAATAGACAGTAAATGGAAAAAGTCGTTATTCCTGGTGATCTATCTGAAAACAACTAGTTGTCTGAAGGTGAACAACCCCTTTAACAACCATCACCAAAGGTGTGTTCCTAGGCAGCCCGCAAAAGATCACTTGATAAAATATTTCAATAATTAGTTGATGAGTGGCCCAGGGGACAAACAGCAATGTCTCATTTATCTGTTGGCAAACAACAAAAAACGTTCTTGCTCTATTGTTACCATGCTTTAGTTCTATACCTTATTTCTCTCAAGTGTCAAAACTACTACTGGAATCCTTCACGCTCATTTATTCATGGATCCAGGGCTTTGCTTGAAGCAAAAAAAAAATCCTTTCTACTGCAGCTGAATATCTTATTTATTAGTTCCAATTTTTAATAGTACAATATTTGGAACTACGGGTAAGGAAAATCAGAGGCTTGTAGTGAATCTCTAGTTAATACAAATAACATCCACCCACATTCACTGTGTACAGATTAATCCATGTTTGTCTGAGTTGGCATATCTTCCGCTGTTGCACAGATATTGCTTCATTATACTGCTAGGATGCAAAGTAAACAAAAACAGATACACGTTATGCCAGTTAAATGTCAAGAGTGCAGGACAACATTGAGCAAGGATATTTCTCTTATGATCCCGAAGAATTACTAAAAAGTTGGAAATCGCTCATTGTGCCATTGTTTTAACAACAAGACGTCAGGAATTATTTAAGAGAAATCTTTAGCAATTTCAAAATCAAAACTCATTTTTAAGGAAAAAATACTCTTGTGAACATCAACAATTTTGCAGTAAATCATTTTTAGAAGGTTTTTCAAGCTTAGAGGATTTTTTCTGGTGGATTTCTGTTGGATAGGCTATGGCATTTTATTAAAAAGGCTACTTATGACAGTGTTACAACGGTAATTTACCTCACACTTTCCTCTGCCGTATAACAGAGGTCAAAACTTTACTGTCCACTTATCTCTCCTTATGCTACTGAATGTAAAAAAAAACCCATTTTCAGCGGAAAATCCAAAAAAAGTGGAGGTTTTGGATTTTTTCATGATTTTATCGAGTGTTTTTCATGCACAAGAAATTTTCGGGAAAATGTATTGATAAATTGATGGAAAAAGTCAGTGCAGATTTGTTAGGAGTAGTTTTCAGAAAATAGTGAGGACTTTATGGATTTTGAGAAAGAACCCCATAAAAAGTGTTGCATAGTGTTTCATAATCTATTGCTGAATGTTACCTGCTTGCCACTAATAAATCCTGCAACTTTATTAATACTGGAATAACAATTTTGTTTGAAAGCTTTTATTCCTCTTAAGAAAGAAAGGAACCAACATGTTGAACCATAACTGTTCCATTTTGGGTGTACAGTGTAAACTCCACGATAATCTGATGGTGGCCATGAGCTTCATTGGTGGTAGGTTTACTATATCATTTGTTGGTCTGTCAGAGAGAATTCTGTTTCCAAACTGTCTGGCATTAAATTACAATGTTCTAAAATTATCTATGGTATATAATCTTTTTAATGCATGTTGGTTCATAATGGGTCTCAGTGAAGAGGAAATAAAATACTTTATTTGCGTGACAAATTTGCATGTGCAGTAAAATCCCTGATGTATAATTTAATTCTTATTATAAGAATATAATGTTCTTAAAATAGCTTGATAATAAAAGAGTGGTTATTTCAGCCACAACAGCACTTATATGAATTTTAGGTCTGGCTTTATCTGTATCAAGGATCTCTAGCCAGTGGAAATTCAGCTGCTACTGAATTCCCATCTTCGGCATTGAGTTGTTGGCAGGTAATGGAAGCTTAGCGCTGTAATTGAGCTAGAAAGCGAAAGGCTGGAGATCTTGGGCTTCAAGAAAGTCTTGCAGAGAACCTGGACTAACAAAATTTAGCTTTTGGCTCATTGAAATGCCAGGGAATATGTCCAAAGATCTGCTGAGTAGAAGTCTTTGGCTGCCCAGTGTTTTTTACCTTATGGGGTCAAGTGACAAAAACTTGCCCATATCTAGTAGGAACCGACAGCAACCAATCAAAGGTTTATTTTCAAAAACCATATACGTGAGTACTACCTGCTGGTTGGTTGCAATGGATTAATAGACACGTAGCAAACATTAGACTACTAGCAAATATCCTGTGAAGTCCTTTCATTATATATTTCTATAGAGAGACATTAATTTCACTTGATTTGTTTATCTTCCTGAGAGCTGTAGTTCATCAACAACAGCTTATATTACAGACAAACCTCATTTTCTGCTTGTAGATTTGCAACAACCCCTAAGCTTATCTGAGCACTGAGCACTTTCCAAGGTGTTGACCTCCTGTGACAAGTTTGAAGTCTTAGATCAATGCCACTATTGAGATGCTCACACTTAAGGGTGGTGCGAACATTTCAGTATATAAAATATGGAATTTTGTAACCAAATAAATTTTTAGTGTTTAGTTCTAGTGATGGGCGAATCTCCCGAGATTCGCTTTGCCAAAAAATTAGCGAATTTCCAGCGAAATTCGCGAATTGGCAAAAAAATTAGCGAAACGAGTCGCGCGTCATTTTTTGATGCGAATCACATCGCGTCGTTTTCGTCGTGCGTCGCTTCAAAAACTTACATCACTAATACACATCATGTGTGGATTCCTGCCACAAGGGGTATTTAAATGGGGGATCATTGTTATTTGTACACTTCGATAAAGGCTGTTAGGTGTTTCTTAGTATTTCTAGTGAGGTCCCCAGGGACCTGAATGTAAAGGAGTAAATACAGTCATGTGGATTAAATTTTTATTCCCAAAGCAGCTTGAAAAGGAGTATATTTCTCAGGTGATGCTCATAGGTTGCTAGGAGCAAGAGATCACCATTGCTCTAAGTTTATCTTCTTGTCTTGTTTCCAGTGGTGTTTCTGGGGCTGCCGCCGCCTGAGGCAGCAGCCCTCATGGCAGGAGCGGGCCTGCTTGTTTCAAGCAAATTTCTGTTTTAGCAGGTATTCTTTTTTTTATCTTGCAACATTCCCCAAAAATTTGTCAGAAAGGAATATTTATGACATATTTACTCTGATGGAGTTATTTATCAACCAAATCTGTACTAACTTTCCCCTGTTTAGCAATACATTTTGATTAAAATGTCCTGTGAAATCGATTAAATTGTGAAAAAATCTGAACTGTACGCCAAAAACTGCAACTTTTGATTTGATACCCAAAACCATGACATTTTCAGATTATTGAACGAAACCCAGAGCAGATCAGGATATCTTCAAAAAGTCAATCTGCCATTGACTGCTACAGGATCTCAGCAGGTCTGAGTAGGAGTACTTTTTTATTCAGACTTTCAACACCATCAGGGCATACCTCCAACAGTGCATTTTTCAGAGGAACAGTCCCTCTTTTGACAGCTCAACCTGCAGTCCCTCATTTGTACTGGAGAGTCCCTATTTTCTCTGCACTGAACAGCCAGAAAAAGAAACACAGTTTCTAACTTAATTGTCTTTTGGCAGAGAGCCCAGAACAAGTGCAAATAAGATACTTTGTAACAATTTTGAGATAAGAAAATCAGTAATTGTAAAAGTTTAGATAAGGAGAAATATTTTCAAACTTTCATAACCTGCCAGATTTTGTAAAATGAACACGTAATTAGGGGGTGTGGGCACCTCTTTTTACTTCCAAAATGTTGGGAGGTATGTACTTTAATAAATAACCCCCTTAAAAATGAACGAGTCTACAGCGACTTGAGATGTAAGTGGTACTGCTCAGGGCCGTCATCAGGGGGGCACAGGGGGCACGCCTGTCCCGGGCCCGGAGCTAAAGGGGGGCCCGTCTCGCTGAAATTGCCGATGTGGAGAAGTGAAAAGTTAGGGATTATCTGCAAATTCCATGATCAGCAAACTCAATTACAAGCTGACACTATGCACGTTTTTCATGAGAAATTGGCAGACAATCCCTAACTCTGCAATCTCCTCCTGCTCCATTGCTTTTCAGCCAATGACAGCTTCTTCCTTCCTTTACATCACTTGGCAACCTCCATCCTGCCCCTGTATGCACTAATGTCTAGTGGCAGCATCCTGTGAAGAAGCAGAATATGAGAGGGACAAATCACTGCTTATAGTGGAGCCCTGACCACCAGTGATTTTTTTTTTCTTTTATGTGGAACCCTTGCCACCAATTTTTTTGTTTTTTAAATTATAAGGGTGCCCTGTCCACCAATGGTGGTTTACCATTTTGAGCAGTGGTGTCTTTGTTGAATTTCTACTGTGGTTTAGGGTTGATGGGATCTGGGGTGGGGCTTGAGGTGGGATCTGGGGTGGAGCTTGGGGTGGGATCTAGGGTGGACGGATACCAGGGGCCCAGAAAATTTTGCTGTATGGGGCCCCATGATTTCTGATGGCGGCCCTGCTGCTGCTACAAGCGTAGGAGAAGTTTTGTTTTTCCCTTAGGCCTAGCTGCACCTGCAGTCTATGTATGTATTTATGCTGTTTTGGATTCGGCCGAACCCCTGAATCCTTCGAGAAAGATGAGGCCGAATACCGAACCGAATCCAAACCCTAAATTACATATGCAAATTAGGGGTGGGAAAGGGAAAACATTTTTGACTTCCTTGTTTTGTGACAAAAATTCATACAATTTCCCTCCCCACCCCTAATTTGCATAAGCAAATTAGGGTTCAGGTTCGGTTCGGCTGGGCAGAACGATTTGGCCAAATCCGAATCCTGCTGAGAAACGCTGAATCCCGAACCGAATCCTGGATTCGGTGCATCCCTAATTTATGATGCATCCCTAATCTCAAAGCTGCTGAACAAATTTAACAATCTATGTGTATTCATTTGTAACAAAATCTAGTGTAGTTACATCGGGTTAAAAAAGACCAAATGAATGAAACCCAGCATCCATACATACACACACTGACCCCTCCATACACTCACATAAACAATATACTTATACTATAAAAATGCATAATTATGTTTTCATACCTTGAGTTAATGCCCTTTTTTATGAAAGACAGAACTTTATTTGCATTAGTAGCCACAAAAAGACACTCAAATAAAGTGTACCATGTCGGAGCTCACCCTAGTCAGTGTCCCTATGCGATCGCAGCTCCCGCGAGATCCTGGTATATTCTCCACTGGCTGATGTACTTCATCAATTACCTCGCACCTCCAGCACTGATTCACATAGAAGGAGACGTCTGTAACATCATTCCTGCTTGAGCACACATATTACATTTACAGCAGTGGGGAGCAAACTAACGCGTTTCGTGCCCTAACACTGGCACTTTCTTATAGGAACGTATCAGAATTGCTTAAGTCCAGTATCTTATCCTTTAATACCCCTTTGATAAGCTTTCTTACCACTGATATCAGACTAACCAGTCTGTAGGTTTGAGGCTGAGAACGGGATCCCTTTTCAAATAGCGGCACCACATTAGCAATACACCAGTCTCTCTGCACCATGCCAGACCTCCATAAATCCTGAAAAATTAAGTAAAGTGGTTTGGCAATCACAGAGCTAAGCTCTATAGTTACCCTGGGATGAATACCATCCGGTACCCAGACCTTTGTTTATCTTAACATGATCTAGTTTTCCTCATCTATGAACAATGCAACATATCGGGGGGCAGATTTATCAAGAGTTGAATTTTGAATCTATGGGAGTTAAACTCCCAACAACTGGAAATTCGAATTAAAAAAGACTAACCGAAATTTATTTCAAAAATAGAATTTTGTAACTTCAGGCGAATAGGCTGCATCAAATTTGGCTTGTGTTGGATCAAATTTGATTCAAAGTTTCCCCCCCCAAAAAAACCTTTGATTTTTCAAAGTCCACCAAATGACTCCAAATTGGGTCTAGGAGGTCCTCTATAGGCTAAAACAGCAATTCTGCAGGTTTTAGATGGTGAATTCTAACTTGAACTATTCGCTAGTCAAATTAGACTAAAATTACCCTGAATTCGGCCTTTGATAAATCTGCCCCTAGTATTACTAGGATTGGGACTGTTAAGAAGGAAACCTTCATAAAATGGTAGACAGATGATAAAAAAAAAGAGTTCAGAATCTCTGCTTTTTTATATTCTCATCAACCAGCTGACCTCCCCCCCTTATATTAAGGATCCCACCCCTTCCTGCTTCATTTTTTACTATTTACATATTTAAAAATTCATTTGGGATTCTTTTTACTGCTTGCTGCAATACCCTTTTTCCATACCTGAAAGCTTTAAAATCGCGTCTTTTATTACCCACCTCAACACAACACTTCTATATAACCACAATGTTTTTTTTTTGCAACGACGTTCCTTGCTTACAAGGGGAATATTTGGACATGTATATTTATTGAGCAGCATTTTAAAAACATTGCATTTTTGTTCGGTGTTTAACCCTGTGAAAATCATTTCCCACTTAATATGTTGCAGAGATGCCCTTAAACTGTCAAAGTTTGCAATAAAATGTTGTGCTTTAGTTACTCCCTTATAGAATTGTTTCCGCAACAGAATCTCAAAGGAGACCATGTTATAATCACTATAGCCTAAATACTCACCTACAATTCAGTATAATTAGTTATTACGAAATCCAAAAGAGTCTGATTCCTAGTTGGTTATTGAACGAGCTGGAATAAAAAAGTTGTCATTCAGCATATTTAGAAATCTGCTAGCTTTTTCTGTCTTGACAACCCCATTACCACAGTCAATATCTCTATAATTAAAAGACACCCAAAATAATAACGTGACCTAGTTGTCAAGCCGCAGACATTTGTAAGAGTGGCTGGGCCTCATTCCCGTCACTTGTACAAGGTTGTTTGTAGCATACATCAATGAACCTTTTGCCCAGTCGAAATCTTTACCCAGTGCCAGTAATGGCTTTAATTCAGGCTTTACATGCAAACACACTCCTCCCCCCTTTTTAATCCCTCTGTCCCTCCTAAAAAGGGTGTAACCATTTCAGTTCACAGTCCAGTCACATGTTTCATCCCACCAGGTCTCAGTGATACAATTATATCATTATTTTTAGATTCTAACTCTTAAGTCTCCCATTTTACCTAACAAACTCTGTGCATTTGCCAGCATGCAGTGGGGGTTACTACATTTCCCTTTATAATCTACATGAATTAATGGAGAATTATATCTTAAGTTAGTATTATTCTGTTTTCCCTGTGACAGAGGGACCTCCTTACCTGGTAAACTGTTTACCACTCTCCTCCTCCTCTTATTTTCATCTGAATGATGATTCAACAAATGCCACCATCAAAATAAAACATTTTAAACACTATTATATGTACAAGAACAATGACAATTGCCTATTATCCATGACTATGTTTATTTGGCATCATTTAGTTAGATTATTATAGTACAGCACTTTGAAACAGAAAGAAAACAATAATAGTAGTTACTAAATATTTAATGTGGCACCTAACAAGATTTTATTTTGACACGTGTCATTTCATTTGTTATTCTTTCATATCTGTAGAAAGGAAAGTTTGCATTTTACCACAGCTGTGTTGAAGATCTACGTTGCAATTTGTTGCATGAATAATTCCCTGGCAAGTTACCACCTGCTCTACTGATCTTCTTGCCAAGGAAAACAGCAGTCATGACCTTGTATCTTTTATCAGCACTTGGCACAAATGTGCATCCTGTTCTGTGTATTGTTAAACTGCTGTCAAACCAAGTCTGACAGATAGAACTGTTCACCTTTACATTTACAGCATAATATTTAGCAAAATTGACCAGGCAGGTATTTAACAGAATCAGCAAAAGTACAACATTGAAACCTTACCAGATATATCTAATTCTCATTGCTTTCTCTTCTTGTGTGCTGGGTCTGACTGGCCCTCATCGGGAGATCCCATCTCCCGATCTCCTGGCCCTACAATAGAAAACAATTTGCGGAGTGGCTCAGCGACGTTTGCTCATGCGCACTGCACGGCTCTGTTCCTAATGCATTCTTTGACCTTGAAATAGGTTTTCTGAATGGTACCCCTTTATCATAACTCCCAACTGTCCTGTTTTCTGCGGGACAGTCCAGATTTTGACAGCTCAGCCAGCACTCCTGGCATTCTTACTGAAATGTCCCAAGTTTCTCTTTGATATCCTGCACTGATGCCAGAAAAAGTTTCCGAAAATTTTAGTACTCATATTTCTATTCCGGCCCTATCATATTCTAGTCCCTCATTCAAATCATTGCATGGTTGCTAGGGTAATTGGGATCCTAGCAACCAGATTGCAAACTGGTGAGCTGCTGAATAATAAGCTACATAAAAAAATAAAAAGTGATTGATATAAAATGAATATAAAATGTACTGTTATCCTGCACTAGTAAAGAAGATGGAAAGCTATTAAAGCAGTTTATTGCTAAGCTATAAGACTAATATTCTGTAGAAGCTTTACCATACCTGAGTAATCAGCAGCTGCTTTAGTCTCAACCTGCTCACTCATAGCTCTGGGCTCAGACCGCAGCAGGGAGGGGAGGGGGAAGGGAGAGAAGGTAGAGGTAGAGAGGAGAGATCTGAGCAGGCTTAAGCCCTAGCCCTGGAAGTTTATGCTGAAAATAGGAAGTCTGATACAGAAGCCCATGTGTACACAATAGAAGGAAAGAAATGCTGTGGGGTTTTTTTGACAGAGGACTCTGAACAGCATTACTTTGAGGGTTTACTGTTGTATTTATATAGAAATTTAGCCTTTCCTTCTCCTTTAAGTGTAAAAACGCCTTAAAGGGGAATGAAAACCCCCCCGGCACTAACCCAAACCCCCACCCCCCTGTAGGCCCCCCTCCCTCCCCCCCGGGCTATAGCCCCTAAGTCCCTACTTACCCCTTAATGCTGGTCCCCTCCAGCGATGTTCACAGGGTCCATCTTCTCTTCAAACGGCTTCGTCCGGGATCTGACAGCGATGTGTGCGCTTGCGCAGTAGGACGCCGGTACTACTGCGCATGCACCGAAAGTTCACGGAGTTCGCCGATTAAACTCTGTGAACTTTCGGCCCATGCACAGTAGTACCGGCGTCCTACTGCGAATGCACGCCCAGTGCCTTCGGTTCCCAGAAGAATCGGTTAGAGAAGAGAGAAGATGGCCCCTTAGAACATCGCTGGAGGGGACCTGCATTAAGGGGTAAGTAGGGACTTAGGGGCATGGCCCGAGGGGAGAGGTAGGTCGGGATGGGGGGGCTGGGGGGTTTTGGTTAGCGCCGGGGGGGTTTCATTCCCCTTTAAGCAAAAATTAGCCAGGCAACAGTTGGTATGGTCCCATATAAGTCAAAAGGAGCTACACTGATCTTATTATACCACTCAATCAATTTTTTGAGATTTTCAGATGTTTTTCTGCTAGGAATTGTACAAAAAAAACTCAAATTTGTAGAGGTTTTTTAGGTATTTGAAAATTTGAATCTTTTGATAAATTCCTTGACAATTAGAGAAAATGAGTTTAATAGGCCTCCTCTTCTGAAAATTGCAAATAGAAAAAACCCTACTGTCACGATTATGGCACTTCCAGTTGCATGTGACTTTAGGTATGGCTATCAGGGGTCACACCTTGCACACAGGTTAGACTAACGCACCAACACCCCAACCAAAGGCCAACAACAGCCACAAAACTCATACAAAACTTGCTGCCTCCAGTCTCAGGAGAGATACCTTCATTTTTTATACAGCAAGCACATTTGCTTCCACAGCAAACACACAGACCAGCCTTTCCATTCAGCATGCAGGGGGTAAGGCTCACAGGTAGAGATCTATAAAGGGCCTTACTGTGAACTTTATCTTCCCTTTTTCCTCATGGAATGGCTCTTATCAGCCAGGGCTTGGAGCAGAGAATCACAGGTTGTGACCCCTTTACACATGGCTGATGCCTGACCATAGTGAAGAGAGACCTGTTACGTATTTTATTTTGGTGCAGAAATGTTTTTTTCATGATAACTTGGCCTATTTTATTAACTTTTACAGGTCTGTATCATGACACATACTTTAGCTAAAACATGATACATGTAAATATAAAGTAGAATTAGTTGCTCCATATTCAGCAGGGATTTATTTTTCATGATGGTACCCAACATAGGACACAGAAT